>NW_019167926.1:17687956-17811343 GCF_002303985.1 Durio zibethinus | reverse complement strand
AAAACTCGAAGTTTACAAGATTTTGTGACCATTTGAAAAATGAGTCCACATTTCAGACACTTTAATGGCTACTGGCAGCAAACTTGTAAAATCTCAAAAGATCTTTTAGGGGGTGTGAGTTCTAGAGGTTTGATGAGAGATAGGGGGCCAATATAAGGGCCAAGTACAAGCACCCATCGCACATCATGTGCGCACACCCCCTTTCGGCCCCTCCGATAGTCGGAACCCCAATGCCGTCGGTCAGGTTCTCCGGTGATGCTCCGGCGATGGTGCCCTGACGAAGAGAAATGCAACACCAGCACATGCTCGAGCCCAGCATGTGCTGCTGCAACCCTCGGTCTGGTCCGATCTTTGACTGGGAATGAACTCTGTATTCTTAGACTGGGAATGAACTCCGTATGCCTAAGTCAACCCATTAAACCAGCGTGGGGGCGCTCAGCCGGCCAGAGGGGCGTGATCCGTAAGTCGGTGATCGGTTGGGTCCCCTTCTGTGTGCTACCGATCCTGCTGCCGCAACCCTCGGTCTGGTCCGATCTTTGACTGGGAATGAACTCTGTATTCTTAGACTGGGAATGAACTCCGTATGCCTAAGTCAACCCATTAAACCAGTGTGGGGGCGCTCAGCCGGCCAGAGGGGCGTGATCCGCAAGTCGGTGATCGATCGGGTCCCTTTTTGTGTGCTACCGATCCTGCTGCCGCAACCCTCGGTCCGATCTGATCTTAGACAAGGAATGAACTTCGTATGCCTAAGCCAACCGACGAAACGAGCAGGCGGGCGGGCGCTACGTCGGCCAGAGAGACGGGATGCGCAAGCTGTGGATCGATAGGGTGGTGGGTGGGTTTTGGCACATCTGCATATTTCTGCATGCCAATGCCATTTTTATGGCTTGTAAATTCATACAATGGTCCCTTAATCCTTCACGTGAAGTTTCATGGCAAGATGACTTGTTTTCTATTTTTCACGATTTTCAAAACTTTTTTTGGTTCGTGACCATTTAAAAAAAGCGTCCCCAATTCAGACACTTTAATGGCTACTGGCAGCAAACTTGTAAAATCTCAAATGCTCTTTAAGGGTATGTGAGTTCTCGAGGTTTGATGAGGGATAGGGGGCCAATATAAGGGCCAAGTACTAGCACCCATCGCACATCATGTGCGCACACCCCCTGGCCCCCCGATCGTCGGAACCTTAATGCCGTCGATCAGGTTCTCCGGCGATGGTGCCCCGACGAAGAAAAAAGTGACACCAACACATGCCCAAGCCCTGCATGTGCTGCGAAATGCTCGGTCTGGTCCGATCTTAGACTGGGAAGGAACTTCGTATGCTTAGACTGGGAATAAACTCCGTATGCCTATGTCAACCCACGAAACAAGCGTGCTGGCACTCAGCCGGCCAGAGGGGCGGGATGCACAAGTCGGGGATCGATCGGGTCTCCTTCTGTATGCTACTGATCCTGCTACCACAACTCTCGGTCCGATCTGATCTTAGACTGGGAATGAACTCTATAAGCCTAAGCCAACCGATGAAACGAGCGAGCAAGCAGACGGGCGGGCACTACGCCGGGCAGAGAGACGGGATGCTTAAGCTGTGGATCGATAGGGTGGTAGGTGGGTTTAGGCACACATCTTCATATTTTCTGCATGCCAATGCCATTTTTATGGCTTGTAAATTCATACAATGGTCCTTTAAGCCTTCACGTGAAGTTTCATGGCAAGACGACAAGTTTTCTATTTTTCACGATTTTCAAAACTTTTTAAGGTTGGGGATTTTTTAAAATTTTTTCGGAAGGATTTTTGGCCCCATACTTGGTAAACGTGATCCTTGTATTTTTTTTGGCATGCACAAAACAATTCAGCTAAAAACTTGAAGTGTACAAGATTTTGTGACCATTTGAAAAAAGTGTCCCCATTCTAGACACTTTAATGGCTACTAGCAGCAAACCTGTAAAATCTGAAATGCTCTTTAAGGAGGTGTGAGTTCTCGAGGTTTGATGAGGCATAGGGGGCCAATATAAGGGCCAAGTACCAGCACCAATCGCACATCATGGGCGTACACCCCCCCTTCGGCACCCCCGATCATCGGAACCCAATGCTGCTGGTCAGGTTCTTCGACGGTGCACTGGCCATGGTGCCCCGATTAAGAAAAATACGGCACCAGCACATGCCCGAGCCCAGCATGTGCTGTCGCAACCCTCGGTCTGGTCCGATCTTAGATCGAGAATGAGCTCCTAATGCTTAGATTGAGAATAAACTCCGTATGCCTAAGTCAACCCACGAAATGAGCGTGTGGGCGCTCAGTCGGCCAGCGGGGTGGGATGCGCAAGCCGTGGATTGGCCGGTTCCATCTCTGTGTGCTGCTGATCTTGCTACCGTAACCCTCGATCTGGTCTGATCCTAGACTAGCAATGAACTCCGTATGCCTAAACCAACCGACGAAACGAGCGGGCGGGCGGACGGGTGCCCGCCAGAGAGACGGGATGCGCGAGCCATGGATCGATAGGGTGGTAGGTGGGTTTAGGCACATCTTCATATTCTGCATGCCAATGCAATTTTTATGGCTTGTAAATTCATACAATGGTCCCTTAAGCCTTCACGTGAAGTTTCACGGCAAGATGACTCATTTTTTTTTTTCACGATTTTTAAAACTTTTTACGGTTTGGGATTTTTTAAAATTTTTTTGGTAGGATTTTTGGACCCAAATTTGGTAGATGAGATCCTTGTATTTTTTTTGGCATACACAAAAAAATTCAACTAAAAACTCGAAGTGTACAAGATTTTGTGACCATTTGAAAAAAGTGTCCCCATTTCAGACACTTTAATGGCTACTGGCAGCAAATCTGTAAAATCTCAAATGCGCTTTAAGGGGGAGTGAGTTCTCAAGGTTTGATGAGGGATAGGGGGCCAATATAAGGGCCAAGTACCAGCACCCATCGCACATCATGTGCGCACACCCCCTGATCGCCAGAACCCTAATGCCGTCGGTCAGGTTCTCCGGTGATGCTCCGACGATGGTGCCCCGGCGAAGAGAAATGCGTCACCAGCACTTGCCCGAGCCCAGCATGTGCTGCCGCAACCCTTGGTCTGGTCCAATCTTAGACTGGGAAAGAACTCCATATGCTTAGACTGGGACTAAACTCCGTATGCCTACGTCAACCCACGAAACGAGCGTGCAGGTGCTCAGCCGACCAGAGGGGCGTGATGCGCAAGCCAGGGATCGGTCGGGTCCCCCTCTACGTGCTGCTGATCCTGCTACCGTAACCCTCAGTCTGGTCCAATCTTAGACTGGGAATGAACTTCGTATGCCTAAGCCAACCGACGAAACGAGCGGGTGAACAAGTGGGCGGGCACTACACCGGCCACAGAGATGGGATGCGCAAGCCATGGATCGATAGGGTCGTAGGTGGGTTTAGGCACATCTTCATATTTCTGCATGGCAATACCATTTTTATGGCTTGCAAATTCATACAATGGTCCCTTAAGCCTTCATGTGAACTTTCACGGCAAGACGACTCGTTTTCAATTTTTCACGATTTTAGAAACTTTTTGAGGTTCGGGATTTTTTTAAATTTTTTTGAAAGGAGTTTTGGCCCCAAACCTGGTAGACGTGATCCTTGTATCTCTATTGGCATGCACAAAAACATTCGGCTAAAAACTCAAAGTGTACAAGATTTTGTGACCATTTGAAAAAGATGTCCCCATTTCAGACACTTTAATGGCTACTGGCAGCAAACTTGTAAAATCTCAAATGCACTTTAAGGGGGTATGAGTTCTCGAGGTTTGATGAGGGATAGGGGGCCAATATAAGGGCCAAGTACCAGCACCCACCGCACATCATGTGCTTACACCCCCCCGGCCCCCCCGATCGTCGGAACCTCAATGCCGCCAGTCAGGTTCTCCGACGATGCTCCGGTGATGGTGCCCCGGCGAAGAAAAATGTGGCACCAGCACAAGCCAGAGGCCAGCATGTGCTGCCACAACCCTCAGTCTGGTCTGATCTTAGACTGGGAATGAACTCCGTATGCCTAAGTCAACCCACGAAATGAGCATGCGGGCATTCAGCCAGCCAGAGGGGCGGGATGCACAAGTTGGGGATCGGCTGGGTCCACCTCTGCATGCTATCGATCTTGCTGTAGCAACCTTTGGTCCATTCTGATCTTAGACTGCGAATGAACTCTGTATGCCTAAGCTAATCGATGAAATGAACGGACGAGCGAGTACTACGCCGGCCAGAGAGACGGGATGCACAAGCCGTGGATCGATAGGGTTAGGGGGACGCCATCTGTCCATATTTTACGTGCCAATGCCATTTTTGGCCCAAATAATTACAATGGTCCCTTAGGCATTGACGATTGAATTTCATGCAAGATCGACTGTTCTTTCTATTTTTCAGTGACTTCAAAGCACACCGGTCCGAGCATTCTTAAAATTTCTTCGCGAGTGGCCCCACACTGGGTAGACAGTCCTGGTATTGGCACGAACAAAGTTCAGCTCTCGATGTACAAGAATGGAGCCATTGCCAAGTCTTACATTTCAGACAGTTTAATGGCTACTGCAGCAAACCTGTAAAATCTCAAATGCTCTTAAGGTGTGACTTCTCGAGGTTTGATGTGGGACAGGGGGCCAATATAAGGGCCAAGTAGCAGCACCCATCGCACATCATGTGCGCACACCCCCTGGCCCTCCCGATCGCCAGAACCCCAATGCTGCCGGTCAGGTTCTCCAATGATGCTCTGACGATGGTGCCCTGGTGAAGAAAAAAGTGACACTAGCACATGCCCGAGCCCAGCATGTGCTGCGGCAACCCTCGGTCCGGTCCGATCTTAGACTGGGAATGAACTTCGTATGCTTAGACTAGGAATGAACTCCGTATGCCTAAGTCAACCCATGAAACGAGTGTGCGGGCGCTCAGCCGACCAGAGGGGCGGGATGGGCAAGCTGGGGATCGGTCGGGTCCCCCTATGCGTGCTGTCGATCCTGCTGTCGCAACCTTCGGTCCGATCCAATCTTAGATTGGGAATGAACTCCGTATGCCTAACCAACAGACGAAATGAGCGAGCAGGCGGGCGGACGGGCTGGCACTACGCCGGCCAGAGAGATGGGATGCGCAAGCCGTGGATCGATAGGGTGGTAGGTGGGTTTAGGCACAGCTTCATATTTCTGCGTGCCAATGCCATTTCTATGGCCTGTAAATTCATACAATGGTCCCTTAAGCCTTCACGTGAAGTTTCATGGCAAGACGACTTGTTTTCTATTTTTCATGATTTTTGAAATTTTTTGCGGTTCGAGATTTTTTAAAATTTTTTCGGAAGGAGTTTTGGCGCCAAACATAGCAGATGTGATCCTTGTATTTTTTTTGGCTTGGAAAAAAAAATTCAGCTAAAAACTCGAAGTGTACAGGATTTTGTGACCATTTGAAAAAAGTGTCCCCATTTCAGACACTTTAATGGCTACTAGCAGCAAACCTGTAAAATCTCAAATGCTTTTTAAGGGGGTGTGAGTTTACGAGGTTTGATGTGGGATAGGGGGCCAATATAAGGGCTAAGTAGCAGCACCCATCACACATCATGTAAGCATACCCCCCCTGGTCCCCCTGATCGCCAGAACCCCAATACCGCCGGTCAGGTTCTTCGACGACGCTCCGACGATGGTGCCTCGGTGAAGAAAAATGTGACACCAGCACATGCCCGAGCCCAGCATGTGCTACCGTAACCCTCGGTCCGATCCGATCTCAGACTGGGAATGAACTCCGTATGCCTAAGTCAACCCACGAAACGAGCGTGCAGGCGCTCATCCGGCCAGAAGGGTGGGAAGCGCAAGCCGGTGATCGGTCGAGTCCCCTTCTGTGTGCTACCACTCTTGCTGCCACAACCCTCGGTCCGGTCCGATCTTAGATTGGGAATGAACTCCGTATGCCTAAGACAACCGACGAAACGAGCGGGTGGGCGGGCGGGCACTACACCAGCCAGAGAGACGGGATGCGCGAGCCGTGGATCGATAGGGTGGTAGGTGGGTTTAGGCACATCCTCATATTTCTACGTTCCAATGCCATTTTTATGGCTTGTAAATTCATACAATGGTCCCTTAAGCCTTCACGTGAAGTTTCATGGCAAGACGACTCGTTTTCTATTTTTCACGATATTTGAAACTTTTTGCAGTTCGGGATTTGTTAAATTTTTTTCGAAAGGATTTTTGGCCCCAAACTTAGTAGATGTGATCCTTGTATTTTTTTTGGCATGCAAAAAAAAAATTCAGCTAAAAACTCGAAGTGTACAAGATTTTCTGACCATTTGAAAAAAGTGTCCCCATTTCAGACACTTTAATGGGTACTGGCAGCAAACCTGTAAAATCTCAAATGCTCTTTAAGGGGGTGTGAGTTCTTGAGGTTTGATGGGGGATAGGGGGCCAATATAAGGGCCAAGTACCAGCACCCATCGCACATCATGTGCTCTCACTCCCCCGGCCCCCCTGATCGTCGGAACCCCAACTCCGCCGGTCGGGTTCTCTGGCAATGGTGCCCCGACGAAGAAAAATACGGCACCAGCACATGCCCGAGCCTAGCATGTGCTGCTGCAACCCTCGGTCCTGTCCGATCTTAGACTGGGAATGAACTCTGTACGCTTAGACTGGGAATGAACTCCGTATGCCTAAGTCAACCCACGAATGGAGCGCGCGGGCGCTCAGCCGGCTAGAGGGGTGGGATGCGCAAGCCGAGAATCGATCGGGTCCCCCTCTGTGTGCTATCGATCCTGCTACCGCAAACCTCGGTTCGGTCCAATCTTAGACTGGGAATGAACTCCGTATGCCTAAGCCAACCAACGAAACGAGCGGATGGGCAGGCGGGCACTACGCCGGCCAGAGAGACGGGATGCCAAGTCGTGGATCGATAGGGTGGTAGGTGGGTTTAGGAACATCTTCATATTTCTATGTGCCGATGCCATTTTTATGGCTTGTAAATTCATACAATGGTCACTTAAGCCTTCACGTGAAGTTTCATGGCAAGACGACTCGTTTTCTATTTTTCACGATTTTTGAAACTTTTTGCGGTTCGAGATTTTTTTAAATTTTTTCAGAAGGAGTTTTGGCCCCAATCTTGGTAGACGTGATCCTTGTATTTTTGTTGGCACGCACAAAAATATTCAGCTAAAAACACGAAGTGTACAAGATTTTGTGACCATTTGAAAAAAGTGTCCCCATTTCAGACACTTTAATGGCTACTGACAGCAAACCTGTAAAATCTCAAATGCTCTTTAAGGGGGTGTGAGTTCTCGAGGTTTGATGAGGGATAGGGGGCCAATATAAGAGCGAAGTACCAGCACCCATCGAACATCATGCGCGCACACCCCCCGGCCCCGCCGATCGCGGAACCCCAATGCCGCCTGTCAGGTTCTCCGACGATGGTGCCCCGGTGAAGAAAAATGCGCACCAGCACATGCCCGAGCCCAGCATGTGCTACCACAACCCTCGGTCCGGTCCGATCTTAGACTGGGAATGAACATCGTATGCTTAGACTGGGAATGAACTCCGTATGCCTAAGTCAACCCATGAAATGAGCGTGCGGGCGCTCAGTCGGCTAGAGGGGCGGGATGCACAAGCCGAGGATCAGTCGGGTCCCCCTCTGCGTGCTGCCGATCCTGCTGCCATAACCTCAGTCTGGTCCAATCTTAGACTGGGAATGAACTCCGTATGGCTAAGCCAACCGACGAAACGAGCGGGCGGACGGGCGCTATGCCGGCCAGAGAGACGGGATGCGCAAGTCGTGGATCGATAGGGTGGTAGGTGGGTTTAGGCACATCTTCATTTTTCTGCATGCCAATGCCATTTTTATGTCTTGTAAATTCATACAATGGTCCCTTAAGCCTTCATGTGAAGTTTCATGGCAAGATGACTCGTTTTCTATTTTTCACAATTTTTGAAACTTTTTACGGTTTGGGATTTTTTAAAATTTTTTCAGACAGATTTTTGGCCCCAAACTTGGTAGACGTGATCCTTGTATTTTTGTTGGCATGCACAAAAAAATTCAGCTAAAAAATCGAAGTGTAGAAGATGTTGTAACCATTTGAAAAAAATGTCCCCATTTCAGACACTTTAATGGCTACTAGCAGCAAACCTGTAAAATCAGAAATGCTCTTTAAGGGGGTGTGAGTTCTTGAGGCTTGATGAGGGATAGGAGGCCAATATAAGGGCCAAGTACCAGCACCCATCGCACATCATGTGCGCACACCCCCTCGGCCCCCCCGATCGTAGGAACCCCAATGCCGTCGGTCAGGTTCTCTGGCGATGCTCCGACGATGGTGCCCCGACGAAGAAAAATTCCGCACCAGCATATGCCCGAGCCGAGCATGTGCTGTCGTAACCCTCAGTCTAATCCAATCTTAGACTGGGAATGAACTCCATATGCTTAGTCTGGGAATGAACTCCGTATGCCTATGTTAACCCACGAAACGAGCGTACGGGCGCTCAGCCAGCCAGAGGGGCAGGATGCGCAAGTCAGGGATCAGTCGGGTCCCCCTCTACGTCCTGTCGATCCTGCTACCTCAACCCATGGTCCAAACCGATCTTAGACTGGGAATGAACTCCGTATGCCTAAGCCAACCGACGAAACGAGCGGGCGGGCGGTCGGGCACTATGCCGGCCAAAGAGACGGGATGCGCAAGCCATGGATCGATAGGGTGGTAGGTGGGTTTAGGTGCATCTTCATATTTCTACATGGCAATGCCATTTTTATGGCTTGTAAATTCATACAATGGTCCTTTAAGCCTTCACGTGAAGTTTCATGGCAAGACGACTCGTTTTCTATTTTTCACGATTTTTGAAACTTTTTGCGGTTTGGGATTTTTTAAAATTTTTTCGGAAGGAGTTTTGGCCCCAAACTTGGTGGATGTGATCCCTGTATTTTTACTGGCATGCACAAAAAAATTCAGCTAAAAACTCGAAGTGTACAAGATTTTGTGACCATTTGAAAAAAGTGTCCCATTTTCAGACACTTTAATGGCTACTGGCAGCAAACCTGTAAAATCTCAAATGCTCTTTAAGTGGGTGTGAGTTCTCAAGGTTTGATGAGGGATAGGGGGCCAATATAAGGGCCAAGTACCAGCACCCATCGCACATCATGTGTGCACACCCCCTGGCCCCCCGATCGCCAGAACCCCAATGTCGCTGTTCAAGTTCTTCGACGATGCTCTGACGATGGTGCCCTGACGAAGAAAAATGAGGCACCAGCACATGCCCGAGCCCAGCATGTGCTACTGCAACCCTCAGTCCGATCCGATCTTAGACTAGGAATGAACTCTGTATGCTTTGGCTGGGAATGAACTTCATATGCCTAAGTCAACCCACGAAACGAGCGTGCGGGCGCTCAGCCGGCCAGAGGGGCGGGATGCGCAAGCCGGGGATCAATCGGGTCCCCCTCTGCGTCCTGTCGATCCTGCTGCCACAACCCTCGATCTGGTCTGATCTTAGACTAGGAATGAACTCCGTATGCCTAAGCCAATCGACGAAATGAGCGGGCGGGCGAGCACTACGTTGGCCAGAGAGAGGGGATGCACAAGCCGTGGATCGATAGGGTGGTAGGTGGGTTTAGGCCCATCTTCATATTTTTGCATGCCAATGCCATTTTTATGGCTTGTAAATTCATACAATGGTCCCTTAAGCCTTCACGTGAAGTTTCATGGCAAGACGACTCGTTTTCTATTTTTCACGATTTTTGAAACTTTTTACGATTCGGGATGTTTTAAAATTTTTTTGGAAGGAGTTTTGGCCCCAAACTTGGAAGACGTGATCCTTGTATTTTTGTTGGCACGCATAAAAAAAATTCAGCTAAAAACTCAGAGTGTACAAGATTTTGTGACCATTTGAAAAAAGTGTCCACATTTCAAACACTTTAATGGCTACTGGCAGCAAACCTGTAAAATCTCAAATGCTCTTTAAGGGGGTGTGAGTTCTCAAGGTTTGATGAGGGATAGGGGGCCAATATAAGGGCCAAGTAGCAGCACCTATCGCACATAATGTGCACACACCCCCCATCGCCGAAACCCCAATACCGCCGGTCAGGTTCTCCGGTGATGCTCCTACGATGGTACCCCGACGAAAAAAATGTGGCACCAGCACATGCCCGAGCCCAGTATGTGCTGTCGCAACCCTCGATCCTATCTGATCTTAGACTGGGAATGAACTCGGAATGCTTCGACTGGGAATGAACTCCGTATGCCAAAGTCAACCCACGAAACGAATGTGCGGGCGCTCAACCGGCCAGAGGGGCGAGATGCACAAGCCGAGGATCAGCTGGGTCCCCCTCTGCATGCTGCTGATCCTGCTGCCACAACCTCGGTCTGGTCCAATCTTAGACTAGGAATGAACTCCGTATGCCTAAACCAACCGACGAAATGAGCGGGCGGGCAGGCGCTATGCTGGCCAGAGAGACGGGATAAGTAAGCCATGGATCGATAGAGTGGTAGGTGGGTTTTGGCACATCTTCATATTTCTATGTGCCAATGCCATTTTTATGGCTTGTAAATTCATACAATGGTCCCTTAAGCCTTCTTGTGAAGTTTCATGGCAAGATGACTCGTTTTCTATTTTTCACAATTTTTGAAACTTTTTACGGTTTGGGATGTTTTAAAATTTTTTCGAAAGGATTTTTGGCCCCAAACTGGGTAGACGTGATCCTTTTATTTTTGTTGGCATGCACAAAAAAATTCAGCTAAAAACTGGAAGTGTACAAGATTTTGTGACCATTTGGAAAAAACTGTCCTCATTTCAAACACTTTTAATGGCTACGTGCGCAGCAACCATACAAATCTCAAATGCTCTTTAAGGGGGTGTGAGTTGCTCGAGGTTTGATGAGGGATAGGGGGGCCAAGATAAGGGCCAAGTACCAGCAGCCCATCGAACATCCAGTAGTGACACACCCCCCGGCCCCCGTCGTCGGAACCCCAATGCCGCCGGTCAGGTTCTCCGACGATGGTGCCCCAACGAAGAAAAATGCGGCAGCAGCACATGCCCGAGCCTAGCATGTGCTGTGGCAACCCTCGGTCCGGTCCTATCTTAGACTTGGAATGAACTCCGTATGCTTAGAATGGGAATGAACTCCGTATGCCTAAGTCAACCCACAAAACCAGCGTGCGGGTGCTCAGTCGGCTAGAAGGATGCGCAAGCCAAGGATCGATCGGGTCCCCCTCTGCGTGCTACCGATCCTACTACCGTAACCCTCAGTCTGGTCCAATCTTAGACTGGGAATGAACTCCGTATGCCTAAGCCAGACAACGAAACGAGCATGCGGACGGGTGGGCGGGCACTACGTCAGCTAGAGAGACAGGATGCGCAAGCCGTGGATCGATAGGGTGGTAGGTGGGTTTAGGCACATCTTCATATTTCTGCATGCCAATGCCATTTTTATGGCTTGTAAATTCATACAATGGTCCCTTAAGCCTTTAAGTGAAGTTTCATGGCAAGACGACTCGTTTTCTATTTTTCATGATTTTTAAAACTTTTTGCGGTTCGGGATTTTTTAAAATTTTTTCGAAAGGAGTTTTGGCCCGAAACATGGTAGACGTGATTCTTGTATTTTTGTTGGCGTACACAAAAGAATTCAGCTAAAAACTCGTAGTGTACGAGATTTTGTGACCGTTTGAAAAAAGTGTCCCCATTTCAGACACTTTAATGGCTACTGGCAGCAAACCCGTAAAATCTCAAATGCTCTTTAAGGGGGTGTGAGTTCTTGAGGTTTGATGAGGGACAGGGGGCCAATATACGGGCCAAGTACCAGCACACATCTCACATCATGTGCGCACACCCCCCGGCTCCCCCGATCGTCGGAACCCCAATGCCGTCGATCAGGTTCTCCTGTGATGCTCCGATGATGCTGCCCCGACGAAGAAAAATGCAGCACCAGCACATGCCCGAGCCCAGCATGTGCTGCCCAACCATCGGTCCGATGTGATCTTAGACTAGGAATGAACTCCGTATGCTTAGACTGGGAATGAACTCCATATGCCTAAGTCAACCCATGAAACGAGCGTGCGGGCGCTCAGCCGGCCAGAGGGATGGGATGCGCAAGCCGGGGGTCGATCGGGTCCTCCTCTGTGTGCTATCAATTCTGCTACTGTAACCCTCGGTCTGGTCCAATCTTAGACTGGGAATCAACTCCGTATGCCTAAGCCAACCGACGAAACAAGCGTGCGGGCGAGCACTACGCCGGCTAGAGAGACGGGATGCGTAAGCTGTGGATCGATAGGGTGGTAGGTGGGTTTAGGCACATCTTCTTATTTCTGCATGTCAATGCCATTTTTATGGCTTGTAAATTCATACAATGGTCCCTTAAGCCTTCACGTGAAATTCCATGGCAAGACGACTCATTTTCTATTTTTCATGATTTTCAAACCTTTTTACGGTTAGGGATTTTTTAAAATTTTTTCGAAAGGAGTTTTGGCCCAAAACATGGTAGACGTGATCCTTGTATTTTTGTTGGCGTGCACAAAAGAATTCAGCTAAAAACTCGAAGTGTACGAGATTTTGTGACCGTTTGAAAAAAGTGTCCCCATTTCAGACACTTTAATGGCTACTGGCAGCAAACCTGTAAAATCTCAAATGCTCTTTAAGGGGGTGTGAGTTCTTGAGGTTTGATGAAGGACAGGGGGCCAATATATGGGCCAAGTACCAGCACACATCTCACATCATGTGCGCACACCCCCCGGCTCCCCCGATCGTCGGAACCCCAATGCCGTCGATCAGGTTCTCCTGTGATGCTTCGATGATGCTGCCCCGACGAACAAAAATGCGACACTAGCATGTGCTCGAGCCCAGCATGTGCTGCCCAACCCTCGGTCCGGTCTGATCTTAGACTAGGAATGAAACTCCGTATGCTTAGACTAGGAATGAACTCCATATGCCTAAGTCAACTCATGCAACGAGCGTACGGGCGCTCAGTCGGCCAGAGGGATGGGATGCGCAAGCCAGGGGTCGGTCGGGTCCCCCTCTGCATGCTGCCGATCCTGCAGCCGCATCCCTTGGTCTGGTCCTATCTTAGACTGAGAATCAACTCCGTATGCCTAAGCCAACCGATGAAACGAACGGCGGGTGGGCAGCCAGGCGCTACGCCTGCCAGAGAGACGGGATGCGCAAGCCGTGGATCGATAAAGTGGTAGGTGGGTTCAGGCATATCTTCATATTTCTACGTGCCAATGCCATTTTTTGGCTTGTAAATTCATACAATGGTCCCTTAAGCCTTCACGTGAAGTTTCATGGCAAGACGACTCGTTTTCTATTTTTCATGATTTTGGAAACTTTTTACAGTTCGGGATTTTTTAAAATTTTTTCGAAAGGAGTTTTGGCTCCAAACATGGTATACGTGATCCTTGTATTTTTCTTTGGATGCACAAAAAAATTCAGCTAAAAACTTGAAGTGTAGAAGATTTTGTGACCATTTGAAAAAACTGTCCCCGTATCAGACACTTTAATGGCTACTGGCAGCAAACCTGTAAAATCTCAAATGCTTTTTAAAGGGGTGTGAGTTCTCGAGGTTTGATGAGGGATAGAGGGCCAATATAAGGGCAGATACCAGCAACCATCGCACATCATGTGCGCACACCCCCCGGCCCCCCCGATCGCTGGACCCCAATGCCACCGGTCAGGTTCTCCGGCGATGCTCTGGCGATGGTGCCCCGACGAAGAAAAATGCGGCACCAGCACATGCCCCAGCCCAGCATGTGCTGTTGCAACCCTCAGTCCGGTCCGATCTTAGACTGGGAATGAACTCCGTATGCCTAAGTCAACCCACGAAACGAGCGTACGAGTGCTCAGTCGGCCAGAGGGGCGAGATGAGCAAGCCGTGGTTCGGCCGGGTCCCCCTCTACGTGCTGCCGATCCTGCTGCCGCAACCCTCGGTCTGGTCTGATCTGAGATCGGGAATGAACTCCGTATGCCTAAGCCAACCGACGAAACGAGCGGGCGGGCGGGCACTACGCCGACCAGAGAGATGGGATGCGCAAGTCGTGGATCGATAGGGTGGTAGGTGGGTTTAGGCACATCTTCATATTTCTGCATGCCAATGCCATTTTTATGACTTGTAAATTCATACAATGGTCCCTTAAGCCTTCACATCAAGTTTCATGGCAAAATGAATCGTTTTCGATTTTTCACTATTTTTGAAACTTTTTGCGGTTCCTGATTTTTTTAAATTTTTTCGAAAGGAGTTATGGCCCCAAACTTGGTAGACGTGATCCTTGTATTTTTGTTGGCATGCACAAAAAAATTCAGCTAAAAGCTCGAAGTGTAGAAGATTTTGTGACCATTTGAAAAAAATATCCCCATTTTTAGACACTTTAATGGCTACTGGCAGCAAACCTGTAAAATCTCAAATGCTTTTTAAGGGGGTGTGAGTTCTCAAGGTTGGATGAGGGATAGGGACCCAATATAAGGGCCAAGTACCAGCACCCATCGCTCATCATGTGCGCACACCCCCCGGCCCCCCCGATCACCGGAACCCCAATTTCGCCGGTCAGGTTCTCCGACGATGGTGCCCCGACGAAGAAAAATGCGGCACCAGCACATGCTCGAGCCTAGCATGTGTTGCCGTAACCCTCGATCCGATCCAATCTTAGACTGGGAATGAACTCTGTATGCTTAGATTCGGATTGAACTCCGTATGCCTAAGTCAACCCACGAAACGAGCGTATGGGCACTCAGCTAGCCAGAGGGGCGGGATGCGCAAGCCGGGGATCGTCCGGGTCCCCCTCTGTGTGCTGCCGATCCTGCTGTCACAACCCTCGGTCTGTCCCATCTTAGACTGGGAATGAACTCCGTATGCCTAAGCCAACCGACGAAATGAGCGTGTGGGCGGGCACTATGCCGGCTAGAGAGACGGGATACGCAAGCTGTGGATCGATAGGGTGGTAGGTGGGTTTAGGCACATCTTCTTATTTCTGCGTGCTAATGCCATTTTTATGACTTTTAAATTCATACAATGGTCCCTTATGCCTTCACATGAAATTCCATGGCAAGACGACTCGCTTTCTATTTTTCACGATTTTCGAAACTTTTTACGGTTAGGGATTTTTTCAAATTTTTTCGAAAGGAGTTTTGGTCCCAAACTTGGTAGAAATGATCCTTGTATTTTTGTTGGCATGCACAAAAGCATTCAGCTAAGAACTCGAAGTGTACAAGCTTTTGTGACCATTTGAAAAAAGTGTCCCCATTTCAGACACTTTAATGGCTACTGGCAGCAAACCTGTAAAATCTCAAATGCTCTTTAAGGGGGTGTGAGTTCTCAAGGTTTGATGAGGGATATGGGGCCAATATAAGGGCCAAGTACCAGCGCCCATCGCACATCACGTGCGCACACCACCCCGACCCCTCCGATCGTCGGAACCAAAATGCCGTCAGTCAGGTTCGCCGGCGATGCTCCGGTGATAGTGCCCCGACGAAGAAATATGCGGCACCAGCACGTGCCTGAGCCCAGCATGAGCTGCCGCAACCCTCAGTCTGGTCCAATCTTAGACTGGGAATGAACTCCGTATGCCTAAGTCAACCCACAAAACGAGCGTGCGTGCGCTCAGTCGGGCAGAGGAGCGGGATGCGCAGGCCGGGGATCAACCGAATCCCCCTCTGCATGCTCCCGATCTTACTGCCACAAGCCTTTGTCTGATCTGATCTTAGACTGGGAATGAACTCCGTATGCCTAAGCCAACCGACAAAACGAGCGGGCGGGCGGGTGGGCACTACGCCGGCCAGAGAGACGGGATGCGTAAGCCGTGGATCGATAGGGTGGTAGGTGGGTTTAGGCACATCTTCATATTTCTGCATGCCAATGTCATTTTCATGGCTTGTAAATTCATACAGTGGTCCCTGAAGCCTTCACGTGAAGTTTCATGGCAAGACAAATCGCTTTTTATTTATCATGATTTTCAAAAATTTTTGCAGTTTGGGATTTTTTAAAATTTTTTCGGAAGGAGCTTTGGCCCCAAAGTTGGTAGACGTGATCCTTGTATTTTTGTTGGCATGCATAAAAAAATTCAGCTAAAAACTCAAAGTGTACAAGATTTTGTGACCATTTGAAAAAAGTGTCCCCATTTCAGACACTTTAATGGCTACTAGCAACAAACCTGTAAAATCTCAAATGCTCTTTAAGGGGGTGTGAGTTCCTAAGGTTTGATGAGGGATAGGGGGCCAATATAAGGGCCAAGTACCTACACACATCGTACATCATGTGTGCACACCCCCCCGGCTCCCCCGACCGCCGAAACCCTAATGCCACCGGTCAGGTTCTCCGGTGTTGCTCTGACGATGGTGCCCCGACGAAGAAAAATACGGCACCAGCACATGCCCGAGCCCAGCATGTGCTGTCGCAACCCTCAGTCCGATCCAATCTTAGACTGGGAATGAACTCCGTATGCTTAGACTGGGAATGAACTCCGTATGCCTAAGTGAACACACGAAACGAGAGTACGGGCGCTCAGCCAGCCAGAGGGGCGGGATGCGTAAGACGGGGATCGGCCAAGTCTCCCACTACGTGCTGCGATCTTGCTGCCACAACCCTCGGTCCGATCTAATCTTAGACTGGGAATGAACTTCGTATGATTAAGCCAACCGACGAAACGAGCGGGCAGGCGGGCGGGCGGGCACTACGCCAGCCAGAGAGACGGGATGCGTAAGCCGTGGATTGATAGGGTGGTAGGTGTGTTTAGGCATATCTTCATATTTCTACGTGCCAATGCCATTTTTATGGCTTGTAAATTCATACAATGGTCCTTTAAGGCTTCACGTGAAGTATCATGGCAATACGACTCGTTTTCTATTTTTCACGATTTTTGAATCTTTTTACTATTCGGGATTTTTTAAAATTTTTTTGGGAGGTTTTTTTGCCCCAAACTTGGTAGACATGATCCTTGAATTTTTTTTGGCATGCACAAAAAAATTCAGCTAAAAACTCGAAGTGTACAAGATTTTGTGACCATTTGAAAAAAGTGTCCCCATTTCAGACACTTTAATGGCTACTGGCAGCAAACCTGTAAAATCTCAAATGCTCTTTAAGGGGTGTGAGTACTCAAGGTTTGATGAGGGATAGGGGACCAATATAAGGGCCAAGTATTAGCACCCATTGCACATCATGTGCGCACACCCGATCGTCGGAACCCCAATGTCACCGGTCAGGTTCTCCGGCATTGCTCCGACGATGGTGCCCCGACGAAGAAAAATCCGGCACCAGCACATGCCCAAGCCCAGCATGTGCTGCCGTAACCCTCAGTCCGATCTGATCTTAGACTGGGAATGAACTCCGTATACTTAGACTGGGAATGAACTCTGTTTGCCTAAGTAAACCCACGAAACAAGCGTGTGGGCACTCAGCCGGCCAGAGGGGTGGGATACGCAAGCTGGGGATCGGTCGGGTCCCCCTCTACGTACTACCGATCCTGCTGCCACAACCCTTGGTTTGGTCCGATCCTAGATCGGGAATGAACTCCGTATGCCTACCCCAACCGACGAAACGAGTGGGCGGGCGGGCAGGAGGGCACTACGTCAGCCAGAGAGACAGGATGCGTAAGCCGTGGATCGATAGGTTGGTAGGTGGGTTTAGGCACATCTTCATATTTCTCCATGCCAATGATATTTTTGTGGCTTGTAAATTCATACAATGGTCCTTTAAGCCTTCACGTGAAGTTTATGGCAAGACGACTCGTTTTCTATTTTTCACGATTTTTGAAACTTTTTACGGTTCGAGATTTTTTAAAATTTTTTCGGAAGGAGTTTTCACCCCAAACCTGGTAGACCTGATCCCCGTATTTTTGTTGGCATGCATAAAAAAATTAAGCTAAAAACTCGAAGTGTACAAGATTTTGTGACCATTTGAAAAGAGTGTCCCCATTTTAGACACTTTAATTGCTACTGGAAGCAAACCTGTAAAATCTCAAATGCTCTTTAAGAGGGTGTGAGTTCTCGAGGCTTGATGAGGGATAGGGGGCCAATATAAGGGCCAAGTACCAGCACCCATCGCACATCATGAGTGCACACCCACCCGACCCCCCCGATAGTCGGAACCCCAATGCCGTCGGTTAGGTTCTCCGACGATGCTCCGGAGATGGTGCCCCGACGAAGAAAAATGCAGCACCAGCACATGCCCGAGCCTAGCATGTGTTGCAGCAACCCTTGATTCCGGTCCGATCTTAGATTGGGAATGAACTCCGTATGCTTAGGCTGGGAATGAACTCCGCATGCCAAGTCAACCCACGAAATGAGCGTGCGGGCGCTCAGCCGGCCAGAGGGGCGGGATGCGCAAGCAGGGGATCGGTCGGGTCCCTCTCTGCGTGCTGTCAATCCTGCGGCCGCAATCGTCAGTCTGGTCCAGTCTTAGACTAGGAATGAACTCCATATGCCTAAGCCAACCGACGAAACGAGCGAGCGGGCGGGCGGGCGGGCACTACGTCGGCCAGAGAGACGGGACGCGCAAGCCGTGGATCGATAGGGTGGTAGGTGGGTTTAGGCACATCTTCATATTTCTGCATGCCAACGCCATTTTTATGGCTTGTAAATTCATACAATGGTCCCTTAAGCCTTCACGTGAAGTTTCATGGCAAGACGACTCGTTTTCTATTTTTCAAGATTTTTGAAACTTTTTGCGGTTCGAGATTTTTTAAAATTTTTTAGGAAGGACTTTTGGCCCCAAACTTGGTAGGTGTGATCCTTGTATTTTTGTTGGCATGCACAAAACAATTCAGCTAAAAACTTGAAGTGTACAAGATTTTGTGACCATTTGAAAAAAATGTCCCCATTTCTGACACTTTAATGGCTAGTAGCAGCAAACCTGTAAAATCTAAAATGCACTTCAAGGGGGTGTGAGTTCTCGAGGTTTGATGACGGATAGGGGGCCAATATAAGGGCCAAGTACCAGCACCCATCGTACACCATGTGCGCAAACCCCCCCAAGCCCCCCCGATCGTCGGAACCCTAATGTCGTCGGTCAGGTTCTCCGATGATGCTCCGACGATGGTGCCCTGACGAAGAAAAATACGGCACCAGCACATGCCTGAGCCCAGCATGTGCTGCCACAAACGTTGGTCCGGTCCGATCTTAGACTGGGAATGAACTCCATATGCCTAAGTCAACCCATGAAATGACCATACGGGCGCTCAGTCGGCCAGAGGGGCGGGATGCGTAAGTTGGGGATCGACCGGGTCCCCCCTACGTGCTGCCGATCCTGCTGCTGCAACCCTCAATCCGGTCCAATCTTAGACTGGGAATAAACTTCGTATGCCTAAGCCAACTGACGAAACGAGTGGGAGGGCGGGCGGGCGGGCACTACATTTGCCAAAAAGACGGGATGCGCAAGCCATGGATCGATAGGGTGGTAGGTGGGTTTAGACACATCTTCATATTTCTGCATGCCAATGCCATTTTTATGGCTTGTAAATTCATACAATGGTCCCTTAAGCCTTCACGTGAAGTTTCATGGCAAGACGACTCGTTTTCTATTTTTCATAATTTTTGAAACTTTTTGTGGTTCAAGATTTTTCAAAATTTTTTCGGAAGGAGTTTTGGCCCCAAACTTCGTAGACGTGATCCTTGTATTTTTTTTTGGCATGCACAAAAAAATTCAGATAAAAACTCTAAGTGTACAAGATTTTGTGACCATTTGAAAAAAGTGTCCCCATTTCAGACACTTTAATGGCTACTGGTAGCAAACCTGTAAAATCTAAATTGCTCTTTAAGGGGGTGTGAGTTCTCAAGGTTTGATGACGGATAGGGGGCCAATATAAGGGCCAAGTACCAGCACCCATCGCACACCATGTACGCACACCCCCTCGGGCCCCCCCGATCATCGGAACCCAATTCCATTGGTCAGGTTCCTCGACGATGCTCCGACGATGGTGCCCCGATGATGAAAAATGCAGCACCAGCACGTGCCTGAGCCCAGCATGTGCTGTCGCAACCCTCGGTCTGGTCCAATCTTAGACTGGGAGTGCACTCCGTACGCTTAGACTGGGAATGAACTCCTTATGCCTAAGTCAACCCACGAAGTGGGCGTGCGGGCGCTCAGCCGGCCAGAGGGACGGGATGCACAAGTCGGGGATCGAGTGGGTCCCCCTCTGTGTGCTGTCGATCCTGCTACCGCAACCCTCGATCCGGTCTGACCTTAGACTGGGAATGAACTCTGTATGCCTAAGCCAACTAACGAAACGAGCGGGTGGGCAGGCGGGCACTTCGCCGGCCAGAGAGACGGGGATGCGCAAGCCATGGATCGATAGGGTGGTAGGTGGGTTTAGGCACATCTTCATATTTCTGTATGCCAATGCCATTTTTATGGCTTTTAAATTCATACAATGGTCCCTTAAACCTTCACGTGAAGTTTCATGGCAAGACAAATCGTTTTTTATTTATCATGATTTTCAAAAATTTTTATGGTTCGGGATTTTTTAAAATTTTTTTGGAAGGAGTTTTGGCCCCAAACTTGGTAGATGTGATCCTGGTATTTTTGTTGGCATGCACAAAAAAATTCAGCTAAAAACTCGAAGTGTACAAGATTTTGTGACCATTTGAAAAAAATGTCCCCATTTCAGACACTTTAATGGCTACTGGCAGCAAACCTGTAAAATCTCAAATGCTCTTTAAGGGGGTGTGAGTTCTTGAGGTTTGATGAGGGATAGGGGGCCAATATAAGGGCTAAGTACCAGTACCCATCGCACATCATGTGCACACACCCCGCCGGCCCCCCGATCGTCGGAACCCCTAATGCCGTCGGTTAGGTTCTCCGACGATGCTCCGACGTTGGTGCCCTGGCGAAGAAAAATGTGGCACCAGCACATGTCCGAGCCCAGCATGTGCTGTCGCAACCCTCGGTCCAGTCCGATCTTAGATTGGGAATGAACTCCGTATGCTTAGACTGGGAATGAACTCCGTCTGCCTAAGTCAACCCATGAAACGAGCGTACGGGCGCTCAACCGGCCAGAGGGGCGGGATGCCCAAGTCGAGGAACGATCGGGTCCCCCTTTGCGTGCTACTGATCCTGCTACCGCAACCCTCGGTCCGGTCTGATCTTAGACTAGGGATGAACTCCATATGCCTAAGCCAACCGACGAAATTAGCCTGCGGGCGGGCGGGAAGGCACTACGTCGGCCAGAGAGACAGGATGCGCAAGCCGTGGATCGATAGGGTGGTAGGTGGGTTTAGGCACATCTTCATATTTTTGTGTGCCGATGCCATTTTTATGGCTTGTAAATTCATACAAGGGTCCTTAAGCCTTCACGTGAAGTTTCATGGCAAGACGACTCGTTTTTTATTTTTCATGATTTTTGAAATATTTTACAATTTGAGATTTTTTGAAATTTTTTCAAAAGGAGTTTTGCCCCAAAGTTGGTAGAAGTGATCCTTGTATTTTTGTTGGCATGCACAAAAAAATTCAGCTAAAAACTCGAAGTGTACAAGATTTTGTGACCATTTGAAAAAAGTGTCCCCATTTCAAACAATTTAATGGCTACTGGCAGCAAACCTATAAAATCTGAAATGCCCATTAAGGGGGAGTGAGTTATCAAGGTTTGATGAGGCATAGGGGGCCAATATAAGGGCCAAGTACCAGCACCCATCGCACATCATGTGCGGACACCCCCCGGCCCCCCGATCGCTGGAACCCCAATGCCGCTGGTCAGGTTCTCCGAGGATGCTCCGACGATGGTGCCCCGACGAAGGAAAATGTGGCACCAGCACATGATCGAGCCCAGCATTTACTGTCGCAACCCTCGGTCCAGTTCGATCTTAGACTGGGAATGAACTCCGTATGCCTAAGTCAACCCATGAAACAAGCATGCGGTCACTCAGCCAGCCAGAGGGGCAAGATGCGAAAGCCAGGGATCGGTCGGGTCCCCTTCTACGTGTTGCCAATCTTGCTACCGTAACCCTCGGTTCGGTCCGATCTTAGACTGGGAATGAACTTCGTATGCCTAAGCGAACCGAAGAAACGAGCGGACGGGCGGGCACTACGCCGGCCAGAGAGACGGGATGCTTAAGCCGTAGATCGATAGGGTGGTAGGTGGGTTTAGGCACATCTTCATATTTCTGCATGCCAATGCCATTTTTATTCCTTGTAAATTCATACAATGGTCCCTTAAGCCTTCACGTGAAGTTTCATGGCAAGACGACTCGTTTTCTATTCTTCATGATTTTTGAAACTTTTTTTGTTTGGGATTTTTTTAAATTTTTTTGAAAGGAGTTTTGGCCCCAAACTTGGTAGACGTGATACTTGTATTTTTTTTGGCATGCACAAAAAAAATCAGCTAAAAACTCGTAGTGTACAAGATTTCGTGACCATTTGAAAAAAGTGTCCCCATTTCAGACACTTTAATGGCTACTGGAAGCAAACTTCTAAAATCTCAAATGCTCTTTAAGGGGGTGTGAGTTCTCAAGGTTTGAAGAGGGATAAGGGGCCAATATAAGGGCAAGTACCAGCACCCATCGCACATCATTTGCGCACACCCTCACCGGTGCCCTCGATCGTCGGAACCCCAATGCCGTCGTTCAGGTTCTCCAGTGATGGTGCCCCGATGAAGAAAAATGCGGCACCAGCACATGCCTGAGCCCAGCATGTGCTACCGTAACCATCAGTCCAATTTGATTTTAGACTGGGAATGAACTCCGTATGGTTAGACTGGGAGTGAACTCTGTATGCCTAAGTCAACCCACGAAACGAGCGTGCGGGCGCTCAACCGACCAGAAGGGTGGGATGTGCAAGCTGGGGATCGGTCGGGTCCCTTTCTGTGAGCTGCCAATCCTGCTACCGCATCCCTCGGTTTGATCCAATCTTAGACTGGGAATGAACTCCATATGCCTAAACCAACCGACGAAACGAGTGGGCGGGCGGGCGGGCACTACTCCGGCCAGAGAGACGGGATGCGCAAGCAGTGGATCGATAGGATGGTAGGTGGGTTTAGGCACATCTTCATATTTTTGCATGCCAATGCCATTTTAATGGCTTGTAAATTCATACAATGGTCCCTTAAGCCTTCACGTGAAGTTTCATGGCAAGACGACTCGTTTTCTATTTTTCACAATTTTTGAAACTTTTTACGGTTCGTGATTTTTTAAAATTTTTTCGGAAGGAGTTTTGGCCCCAAACATGGTTGACATGATCATTGTATTTTTTTTGGCATGCATAAAAAAATTCAGCTAAAAACTCGAAGTGTACAAGATTTTGTGACCATTTGAAAAAAGTGTCCCCATTTCAGACACTTTAATGGCTACTGGTAGCAAACCTATAAAATGTCAAATGCTCTTTAAGGGGGTGTGAGTTCTCGAGGTTTGATGAGGGATAGGGGGCCAATATAAGGGCCAAGTACCAGCACCCATCGCACATCATGTGCGCACACACCCACGCGGCCCCCCGATCGTCGAAACCCTAATACCGTCGGTCAGGTTCTCCGACGATGCTCCGACGATGGTGCCCCGACGAAGAAAAATGCCGCACCAGCACATGCCCGAGCCCAAGATGTGCTACCGCAACCCTCGATCCGGTCCGATCTTAGACTGGGAATGAACTCCGTATGCTTAGACTGGGAATGAACTCCGTATGCCTAAGTCAACCCACGAAACGAACGTGCGTGCGCTCAGTCGACCAGAGGGGCGGGATGAGCAAACCGAGGATCGACCTGGTCCCCCTCTGCATGTTGCTGATCCTGCTGCCACAACCCTCGGTCTGGTCTGATCTTAGACTGGGAATGAACTCCGTATGCCTTAGCCAACCGACGAAACGAGCGGGCGGGCGGGCACTACGCCGGCCAGAGAGACGGGATGCGCAAGCCGTGGATCGATAGGGTGGTAGGTGGGTTTAGGTACATCTTCATATTTCTGCATGACAATGCCATTTTTATGGCTTGTAAATTCATACAATGGTCCCTTAAGCCTTCACGTGAAGTTTCATGGCAAGATGACTCGTTTTCTATTTTTCACAATTTTCAAAACTTTTTGCGGTGCGGGATTTTTTAAAATTTTTTCGGTAGGAGTTTTGGCCCCAAACTTGGTAGATGTGATCCTTGTGTTTTTCTTGGCATGCACAAAACAATTCAGCTAAAAAGTCGAAGTGTACAAGATTTTGTGACCATTTGAAAAAAGCGTCCCCATTTCAGACATTTTAATGGCTACTGGCAGTAAACCTGTAAAATCTCAAATGCTCTTTAAGGGGGTGCGAGTTCACGAGGTTTGATGAGGGATAGGGGGCCAATATAAGGGCCAAATACCAGCACCCATTGCACATCATGTGCGCACCCCCCCGGCCCCCCCGATCGTCGAAACCCCAATGCCGCTGGTCAGGTTCTCCTACGATGCTCCGGCGATGGTGCCCCGGTGAAGAAAAATGCGACACCAGCACATGCCCGAGCCCAGCATGTGCTGCCGCAACCCTCGATCATGTCCAATCTTAGACTGGGAATGAACTCTGTATGCTTAGACCGAGAATGAACTCTGTATGCTTAAGTCAACCCACGAAATGAGTGTGCAGGCGCTCAGCCAGCCAGAGGGGCGAGATGCGCAAGCTGGGGATCGACCGGGTCCCCCTCTGCGTGCTGCCAATCCTGCTGTTGCAACCCTCAATCTGGTCCGATCTTAGATTGGGAATGAACTCCGTATGCCTAAGCCAACCGACGAAACGAGCAGACGGGCACTACGCTGGCCAGAGAGACGGGATGCGCAAGCCGTGGATCGATAGGGTGGTAGGTGGGTTTTGGCACATCTTCATATTTCTACATGCCAATGCCATTTTATGGCTTGTAAATTCATACAATGGTCCCTTAAGCCTTCACGTGAAGTTTCATGGCAAGACGACTCGTTTTCTATTTTTCACGATTTTTGAAACTTTTTGCGGTTCGAGATTTTTTTTGGAAGGATTTTTGGCCCCAAACTTGGTAGACGTGATCCTTGTATTTTTCTTGGCATGCACAAAAAAATTCAGCTAAAAACTCGAAGTGTACGAGATTTTGTGACAATTTGAAAAAAGTGTCCCCATTTCAGACACTTTAATGGCTACTGGCAGCAAACCTGTAAAATCTCAAATGCTCTTTAAGGGGGTGTGAGTTCTCGTGGTTTGACGAGGGATAGGGGGCCAATATAAGGGCCAAGTACCAGCACAAAAATTACATCATGTGCACACACTCCCGCCCCCACGATCGTCGGAACCCCGATGCCGTCGGTTAGGTTCCCCGACGATGCTCTGGCGATGGTGCCCCGACAAAGAAAAATACGACACCAGCACATTCTCGAGCCCAGCATGTGCTGTTGCAACCCTCGGTCCGGTCCAATCTTAGACTGGGAATGAACTCCGTATGCCTAAGTCAACCCACGAAACGAGCGTGCGGGTGCTCAGTCGACCAAAGGGACGGGATGCACAAGCCGGGGATCAGCTAGGCCCCCTTCTACGTGCTACCAATCCTACTACCGTAATCCTCGATTCGGTCCGGTCTTAGACTTGGAATGAACTCCGTATACCTAGGCCAATATAAGCACCAAGTTCCAGCACCCATCGCACTTCATGTGCGCACACCCCCCTGGCCCCCCCGATTGCCGAATCCCAATACCGTCGGTCAGGTTCTCCGGTGATGCTCCGACGATGGTGCCCCGACGAAGAAAAATGCGGCACCAGCACATGTCCAAGCCCAGCATGTGCTGCCATAACCCTCGGTCCGGTCCGATCTTAGATTGGGAATGAACTCCGTATGCTTAGACTGAGAATGAACTCCGTATGCCTAACTAAACCAACGAAACGAGCGTGTGGGTGCTCAGGCGGTCAGAGGGGCGGGATGCGTAACCCGAGGATCGGCTAGGTCCCCCTCTACGTGCTGCCGATCTTACTGCCGTAATCCTCAATCCAGTCCGATCTTAGACTAGGAATGAACTCCCTATGCCTAGGCCATCCGACGAAATGAGCGGGCGGGCGGGCACTACGCCGGCCAGAGAGACGGGATGCGCAAGCTGTGAATAAATAGGGTGGTAGGTGGGTTTGGGCACATGCCAATGCCATTTTTATGGCTTGTAAATTCATACAATGGTCCCTTAAGCCTTCACATGAAGTTTCATGGCAAGACGACTCGTTTTCTATTTTTCACGATTTTTGAAACTTTTTTATGGTTCGGGATTTTTTAAAATTTTTTCGGAAGGAGTTTTGGCTCAAAACTTGGTAGACATGATCCTAGTATTTTTTCTGCCATGCAAAAAAAATTCAGCTAAAAACTCGAAGTGTACAAGATTTTGTGACCATTTGAAAAAAGTGTCCACATTTCAGACACTTTAATGGCTACTGGCAGCAAACCTGTAAAATCTCAAATGCACTTTAAGGGGGTGTGAGTTATCAAGGTTTGATGAGAGATAGGGGGCCAATATAAGGGCCAAGCACCAGCACCCATCGCACATCATGTGCGCACACCCCCCAGCCCCCCCGATCGCCGGAACCCCAATGCTGTCGGTTAGATTCTCCGGTGATGCTCCGACGATGGTACCCCGGTGAAGAAAAATGCGACACCAGCACATGGCCGAGCCCAGTATTTGCTGCCACAACCCTCGGTCTGGTCCGATCTTAGACTGGGAATGAACTCTATATGCTTAGACTGGGAATGAACTCCGTATGCCTAAGTCAACCCACGAAACGAGCGTGCGGGCGCTCAGCCAGCCAGAGGGGCGGGATGCACAAGCCGGGGATCGACCGGGTCCCCCTCTGCGTGCTGTTGATCCTTCTACCGTAACCATCAGCCCGATCTGATCTTAGAGTGGGAATGAACTCCGTATGCCTAAGCCAACCAATGAAACGATCGGGCGGGCGGACGGGCGGGCACTATGCCGGCCAGAGAGACGGGATGCGCAAGCTGTGGATCGATAGGGTGGTAGCTGGGTTTAGGCACATCTTCCTATTTCTACATGCCAATGACATTTTTATGGCTTTTAAATTCATACAATGGTCCCTTAAGCCTTCACGTGAAGTTTCATGGCAACACGACTCGTTTTCTATTTTTCACGATTTTTGAAACTTTTTACGGTTTGAGATTTTTTAAAATTTTTTCGGAAGGAGTTTTGGCCCCAAACTTGGTAGACGTGATCCTTGTATTTTTGTTGGCATGCACAAAAAAATTCAGCTAAAAAATTAAAGTGTACAAGATTTTGTGACCATTTGAAAAAAGTGTCCCCATTTCAGACATTTTATTGGCTACTGGTAGCAAACCTATAAAATCTCAAATGCTCTTTAAGAGGGTGTGAGTTCTCGAGGTTTGATGAGGGATAGGGGGCCAATATAAAGGCCAAGTACCAGCACCCATCGCACATCATGTGCGCACACCCCCCCAACCCCTCCCGATCGTCGGAACACCAATGCCGCCGATCAGGTTCTCTGGCGATGATCAGGCGATGGTGCCCAGGCGAAGAAAAATACGGCACCGACACATGCTCAAGCCCAGCATGTGCTGCCGTAACCCTCGGTCTGGTCTGATCTTCGACTGGGAATGAACTCCCTATGCTTAGACTAGGAATGAACTCCGTATGCCTAAGTCAACCCACAAAACTAGCGTGCGGACACTTAGCCGGCCAGAGGGGTGAGATGCGCAAGCCAGGGATCGGTTGGGTCCACCTCTCCATGCTGCCGATCCTCCTACCGTAACCCTCGGTCCGGTCCGATCTTAGACTGGGAATGAACTCTGTATGCCTAAGCCAACCGATGAAACAAGCGGGCGGGCGGACAAGCACTACGTCAGTTAGAGAGATGGGATGCGCAAGACATGGATCGATCGGGTGGTAGGTGGGTTTAGGCACATCTTCATATTTATTTCTTGTAAATTCATACAATGGTCCCTTAAGCCTTCACGTGAAGTTTCATGGCAAGATGTCTCATTTTTTATATTTCATGATTTTCGAAACTTTTTGCGGTTCGAGATTTTTTAAAATTTTTTCAAAAGGAGTTTTGCCCCAAACCACGTATAGGTGATCCTTGTATTTTTGTTGGTATGCATAAAAAAATTCAGCCAAAAACTCAAAGTGTACAAGATTTTGTGACCATTTGAAAAAAGTGCCCCCATTTCAAACACTTTAATGGCTACTGGTAGCAATCCTGTAAAATCTCAAATGCTCTTTAAGGGGGTGTGAGTTCTCGAGGTTTGATGAGGGATAAGGGGCCAATATAAGGGCCAACTACCAGCACCCATCGCACATCACATGCGCACACCCCCCGGCCCCCCGATCGCCAAAACCCCAATGCCAACGGTCAGGTTCTCCGATGATGCTCCGATGATTGTGCCCAGGCGAAGAAAAATGCGGCACCAGCACATGCCCGAGCCTAGCATGTGCTGCTGCAACCCTCGGTCAGGTCCGATCTTAGACTGGGAATGGACTCCTATGCTTAGACTGGGAATGAACTCTGTATGCCTAAGTCAACCAACGAAACGAGCGTGCGGACGCTCAGCCGGCCAGAGAGGTGGGATGCGCAAGTCGGGGATCGAAAGGGTCCCCCTCAGCATGTTGCCGATCCTACTGCTGCAACCCTCAGTCCGGTCCGATCTTAGACTGGGAATGAACTCCGTATGCCTAAGCCAACCGATGAAACGAGCGGGCAGGCGGACGGGCGGGCACTATGCTGGCCAGAGAGACGGGATGTGCAAGCCGTGGATCGATAGGGTGGTAGGTGGGTTTAGGCACATCTTCATATTTCTACGTGCCAATGCCATTTTTATGGCTTGTAAATTCATACAATGGTCCCTTAAGCCTTCACGTGAAGTTTCATGGCAAGACGACTCGTTTTCTATTTTTCATGATTTTGAAACTTTTTATGGTTCAGGATTTTTTAAAATTTTTTCGGAAGGAGTTTTGGCCCCAAACTTGGTAGACGTGATCCTTGTATCTTTGTTGGCGTGCATAAAAAAATTTCGCTAAAAACTCAAAGTTTACAAGATTTTGTGACCATTTGGAAAGAGTGTCTCCATTTCAAACACTTTAATGGCTACTGGCAGCAAACCTGTAAAATCTCAAATGCTCTTTAAGGGGGTGTCAGATATCGAGGTTTGATGAGGGATAAGGGGCCAATATAAGGGCCAAGTAGTCGCACCCATCGCACATCATGTGCGTATACCCCCCCGACCCCCCCGATCGTCGGAACCCTAATGCCGCCGGTCAGGTTCTCCGGTGATGCTCCGGCGATGGTGCCCCGATGAAGAAAAATGCTACACCAGCACATGCCCAAGCCCAGCATGTGCTGCTGCAGCCCTCGATCCGATTCGATCTTAGATTGGGAATGAACTCCGTATGCTTAGATTGGGAATGAACTTCGTATGCCTAAGTCAACCCACGAAATGAGCGTGCGGGAGCTCAGTCGGCTAGAGGGGCGGGATGAGCAAGCCGACAATCGATCGGGTCCCCCTCTACGAGCTATCGCGATCCTGCTGCCATAACCCTCGGTTCGGTCTGATCGTAGACTGGGAATGAACTCCGTATGCGTTAGACTGGGAATGACTCCGTATGCCTAAGCCAACCGACGAAACGACCGGGCGGGCGGACGGACGGGCACTACGCCGGTCGGAGAGATGGGATGCGCAAGCAATGGATCGATAGGGTGGTAGGTGGGTTTAGGCACATCTTCATATTTCTGTGTGCCAATGCCATTTTTATGGCTTGTAAATTCATACAATGGTCCCTTAAGCCTTGACGTGAAGTTTCATGGCAAGATGACTCGTTTTCTCTTTTTCATGATTTTTGAAACTTTTTGCGGTTCAAGATTTTTTTAAATTTTTTTTGAATGATTTTTGGCCCCAAACTTGGCAGAGGTGATCCTTGTATTTTTGTTGGCATGCACAAAAAAATTCAGCTAAAAACTCGAAGTGCACAAGATTTTGTGACCATTTGAAAAAAGTGTACCCATTTCAGACACTTTAATGGCTATTGGCAGCAAACCTGTAAAATCTCAAATGCTCTTTAAGGGAGTGTGAGTTCTCAAGGTTTGATGAGGGATAGGGGGCCAATATAAGGGCCAAGTATCAGCACCCATCGCACATCATGTGCGCACACCCCTCCGGCCCCTCCGATCGTCGGAACCCCAATGCCGCCGGTCAGGTTCTCTGACGATGCTTCGACGATGATGCCCCGGTGAAGAAAATTGAGGCACCAACAAATTCCCGAGCCTAGCATATGCTGCCGCAACCCTCGGTCCAGTTTGATCTTAGACTGGGAATGAACTCCATATGCTTAGACTGGGAATGAACTCCGTATGCCTAAGTCAACCCACGAAACGAGCGTGCGGGTGCTCAGTCGGCTAGAGGGGCGGGATGCGTAAGCCGAGGATCGGCCGGGTCCCCCTCTAGTGCTGCTGATCTTGCTGCTGCAGCCCTCAGCCTAATCCGATCTTAGGCTGGGAATGAACTTCGTATGTCTAAGCCTACCGACGAAATGAGCGAGCGGGCGGGTGGGCGGGCACTACGTCGGCCAATGAGACGGGATGCGCAAGCCGTGGATCGATAGCGTGGTAGGTTGGTTTAAGCACATCTTCATATTTCTGCATGCCAATGCCATTTTTACAGCTTGTAAATTCATACAATGGTACCTTAAGCCTTCATGTGAAGTTTCATGGCAAGATGACTTATTTTTTATTTTTCAAGATTTTTGAAACTTTTTACGGTTCAGGATTTCTTAAAATTTTTTCAGAAGGAGTTTTGGACCCAAACTTGGTAGACGTGATCCTTGTATTTTTGTTGGCATGCACAAAAAAATTCAGCTACAAACTCGTAGTGTACAAGATTTTGTGACCATTTGAAAAAAGTGTCCCCATTTCAGACACTTTAATGGCTATTGGCAGCAAACCTGTAAAATCTCAAATGCTCTTTAAGGGGGTGTGAGTTCTCGAGGTTTGATGAAGGATAGGGGGCCAATATAAGTGCCTAGTACCAGCACCCATCGCACATCATGTGCGCACACCCCCCCCGGCCCCCCGATCGCCGGAACCCCAATGCCACCGGTCAGGTTCTCCAGCGATGCTCTGACGATGGTGCCCCGACGAAGAAAAATATGGCACCAGCACATGCCCGAGCCCAGCATGTGCTACCGCAACCCTCGGTCTGGTCCGGTCTTAGACTGAGAATGAACTCCGTATAATTAGATTGGGAATGAACTCCGTCTACCTAAGTCAACCCATGGAACGAGCGTGCGGGCGCCCAACCGGCCAGAGGGGTAGGATGCACAAGTCGAGGATCGATTGGATCCCCCTTTGCATGCTGTCGAAACCCTCGATCTGGTCTGATCTTAGATTGGGAATGAACTCCGTATGCCTAAGCCAACTGATGAAACGAGCGAGCGGGCGGGCGGGCACTACACCGGCCAGAGAGGCGGGATGCGCAAGCCGTGGATCGATAGGGTGGTAGGTGGGTTTGGCACATCTTCATATTTCTGCATGCCAATGCAATTTTCATGCCTTGTAAATTCATACAATGGTCCCTTAAGCCTTCATGTGAAGTTTCATGGCAAGACACTCGTTTTCTATTTTTCACGATTTTTGAAACTTTTTGTTGTTCAGGATTTTTTAAAATTTTTTCGAAAGGAGTTTTGGCCCCAAACTTGGTAGACGTGATCATTGTATTTTTTTTGGCATGGACAAAAAAATTCAGCTAAAAACTCGAAGTGTACAAGATTTTGTGACCATTTGAAAAAAGTGTCCCCATTTCAGACACTTTAATGGCTACTACCAGCAAACCTGTAAAATCTCAAATGCTCTTTAAGGGGTGTGAGTTCTCGAGGTTTGATGAGGGCTAGGGGGCCAATATAAGGGCCAAGTACTAGCACCCGTCGCACATCATGTGCGCACACCCCCCATCGTCGAAACCCCAATGCCGCCGGTCAGGTTCTCTGGCGATGCTCCGACGATGGTGCCCCGACGAAGAAAAATATGGCCGGAGAAAAAAAGCATGTGCTGTCGCAACCCTTGGTCTGGTCCGATCTTAGATTGGGAATGAACTCCGTATGCTTAGACTGGGAATGAAATCTGTAGGCCTAAGTCAACCCATGAAATGAGTGTGCGGGCGCTCAGCCGGGGATCGGTCGGGTCCCCCACTACGTGCTACCGATCCTGCTACCGTAACCCTTGGTCTGGTCTAATCTTAGACTGAGAATGAACTCCATATACCTAAGCCAACTGACGAAACAAGCGGGCGGACGAGCGAGCGGCCACCACGCCGGCCAGAGAGACGAGATACGCAAGCCATGGATCGATAGAGTGGTAGGTGGGTTTAGGCACATCTTCATATTTCTGTGTGCCAATGCCATTTTTATGACTTGTAAATTCATACAATGGTCCCTTAAGCCTTCACGTGAAGTTTCATGGCGAGACGACTCGTTTTCTATTTTTCACGATTTTTGAAACTTTTTGTGGTTTGGGATTTTTTAAAATTTTTTCAGAAGGAGTTTTGGCTCGAAACTTGGTAGACATGATCCTTGTGTTTTTGTTGGCATGCCCAAAACAATTCAGCTAAAAACTTGAACAGTACAAGATTTTGTGTCCATTTGAAAAAAGTGTCCCCATTTCAGACACTTTAATGGCTACTGGCAGCAAACCTGTAAAATCTCAAATGCTCTTTAAGGGGGTGTGAGTTTTCGAGGTTTGATGAGGGATAAGGGGCTAATATAAGGGCCAAGTACCAGCACCCATCGCACATCATTTGGGCACACCCCATGGCCCCACGACCCCCCGATCACCGAAACCCCAATGCCGTCGGTCAGGTTCTCCGGCGATGCTCCGACGATGGTGCCCCGGTGAAGAAAAATGTGGCACCAGCACATGCCCAAGCCCAGCATGTGCTGCAGCGACCCTTGGTCCAATCCGATCTTAGACTGGGAATGAACTCCGTATGCCTAAGTCAACCCACGAAACGAGCGTGCGGGCACTCAACCGGCTAGAGGGGCGGGATGCGTATGCCGGGGATCGACCAGGTCCCCATCTGCGTGCTACCAATCCTACTGTCGCAACCCTCAATCCAGTTCTATCTTAGACTGGGAATGAACTCTGTATGCCTAAGCCAACCGATGAAACGAGCGGGCGAGCACTACGCTGACCAGAGAGACGGGAAGCGCAAGCCGTGGATCGATAAGGTGGTAGGTGAGTTTAGGCACATCTTCATATTTCTATGCGCCAATACCATTTTTATGGCTTGTAAATTCATACAATGGTCCCTTAAGCCTTCACGTGAAGTTTTATGGCAAGACGGCTCGTTTTCTATTTTTCATGATTTTTGAAACTTTTTGCGATTCAGATTTTTTAAAATTTTTTAGGAAGGATTTTTGGCCCCAAACTTGGTAGACGTGATTCTTGTATTTTTGTTGGCATGCACAAAAAAATTCAGGTAAAAACTCGAAGTGTGCAAGATTTTGTGACCATTTGAAAAAAGTGTCCCCATTTCAAACACTTTAATGGCTACTGGCAGCAAACCTGTAAAACTCAAATGCTCTTTAAGGGGGTGTGAGTTCTTAAGGTTTGATGAAGGATAGGGGGCCAGAAAAAGGGCCAAGTACCAGCACCCATCGCACATCATGTGCGCACACCCCCCGGCCCCCCGATCGTCGGAACCCCAATGCCGTCGGTCAGGTTCTCCGGCGATGCTCCGGCGATGGTGCCCCGACGAAGAAAAATGCGACACCAGCACATGCCTGAGCCCAGCATGTGCTGCCACAACCCTTGATCCGGTCTGATCTTAGACTGGGAATGAACTCCGTATGCTTAGACTGGGAATGAACTCCATATGCCTAAGTCAACCCACGAAATGAGCGTGCGGGCGTTCAACCGGCCAGAGGGGTGGGATGCGCAAGCGGGGGATCGATCGGGTCCCCCTGTGCGTGTTGCCGATCCTGCTGCCACAACCCTCGGTCCGGTCCAATCTTAGACTGGAAATAAACTCCGTATGCCTAAGCCAACCGATGAAACGAGCGGGTGGGCACTACGCCGACCAGAGAGACCGGATGAGCAAGCCGTGGATCGATAGGGTGGTAAGTGGGTTTAGGCACATCTTCATATTTTTGCATGCCAATGCCATTTTCATGGCTTGTAAATTCATACAATTGTCCCTTAAGCCTTCACGTGAAGTTTCATGGCAAGACGACTCGTTTTTTATTTTTCACGATTTTCAAAACTTTTTATGGTTCAGTATTTTTTAAAATTATTTTGGAAGGTGTTTTGGCCCCAAACTTGGTAGACGTGATCCTTGTATTTTTGGTGGCATGTACAAAAAAATTCAGCGAAAAACTCGAAGTGTACAAGATTTTGTGACCATTTGAAAAAAGTGTCCCCATTTTAGACAGTTTAACGGCTACTGGCAGCAAACCTGTAAAATCTTAAATGCTCTTTAAGGGGGTGTGAGTTCTCGAGGTTTTGATGAGGGATAGGGGGCCAATATAAGGGCCAAGTACCAGCACCCATCGCACATCATGTGCGCACACCCCTCCGGCCCCCCTGATGGCCGAACCCCAACGCCGTCGGTCAGGTTCTCCGACGATGCTCCGATGATGGTGCCCTGACGAAGAAAAATGCGGCACCAGCACATGCCCGAGCCTAGCATGTGCTGCCGCAACCCTCGGTCTGATACGATCTTAGACTGGGAATGAACTCCGTATGCTTAGACTGGGAATGAACTCCGTATGCCTAAGTCAACCCACGAAATAAGCGTGCGGGCGCTCAGCCGACAGGAAGGATGGGATGCGCAAGCCGGGGATCGATCGGGTCCCCCTCTGCGTGCTGTCGAACCTGCTACCGCAACCTTCAGTTCGATCCGATCTTAAACTGGGAATGAACTCCGTATGCCTAAGCCAACTGATGAAACGAGCGGGCAGGCAGACAGGCGGGCGGGCACTACGCCAGCCAGAGAGACGGGATGCGCAAGCCATGGATCGATAGGGTGGTAGGTGGCTTTAGGAACATCTTCATATTTTTGCGTGCCAATGCCATTTTTATGGCTTGTAAATTCATGCAATGGTCCCTTAAGCCTTCACGTGAAGTTTCATGGCAAGACGACTCGTTTTCAATTTTTCATGATTTTTGAAACTTTTTGCGGTTCGAGATTTTTTAAAATTTTTTCAAAAGGAGTTTTCGCCCAAACCTGGTAGACATGATCCTTGCAATTTATTTGGCATGCACAAAAAAATTCAGCTAAAAACTCAAAAGTTTACAAGATTTTGTGACCATTTGAAAAAAGTGTCCCCATTTCAGACACTTTAATTGCTACTGGCAGCAAACCTATAAAATCTCAAATGCTCTTTAAGGGGGCGTGAGTTCTTGAGGTTTGATGAGGGATAGGGGGTAAATACAAGGGCCAAGTACCAGCACCCATCGCACATCATGTGTGCACACCCCCCCGATTGCTGGAACCCCAATGCCGTCGGTCAGGTTCTCCGACGACGCTCCGACGATGGTGCCCCGATGAAGAAAAATACGGCACCAGGACATGCTCGAGCCCAGCATGTGCTATCGCAACCCTCGGTCCAATCTGATCTTAGACTAGGAATGAGCTCCGTACGCTTAGACTGGGAATGAACTCCATATGCCTAAGTCAACCCACGAAACGAGTGTGCGGGCGCTCAGTTGGCCAGAGGGGTGGGATGCACAAGCCGGGGATTGGCCGGGTACCCCTCTACGTGCTACCGATCCTGCTACTGTAACCCTCGGTCCAGTCTGATCTTAGACCAGGAAAGAACTCCGTATGCCTAAGCCAACCGACGAAATGAGCGGACGGGCGAGCGGGCACTACGTCGGCCAGAGAGAAGGGATGCACAAGCCGTGGATCGATAGGGTGGTAGGTGGGTTCAGGCACATCTTCCTATTTTTATGTGGCAATGCCATTTTTATGGCTTTTCAATTCATACATTGGTCCCTTAAGCCTTCACGTGAAGTTTCATGGCAAGACGACTTGTTTTCTATTTTTCACGGTTTTCAAAAATTTTTACGGTTCAGGATTTTTTTAAATTTTTTTGAAAAGAGTTTTGGCCCCAATCTAGGTAGACGTGATCCTTGTATTTTTTTTGGCATGCATAAAAAAATTCAGCTAAAAACTCGAAGTGTACAATATTTTGTGACCAATTGAAAAAAGTGTCCCAATTTCAAGCACTTTAATGGCTACTGGCAGCAAACCTGTAAAATCTAAAATGCTCTTTAAGGGGGTGTGAGTTCTCAAGGTTTGATGAGGGATAGGGGGCCAAAATAACAGCCAAGTACCCCTCCGGCCCCCCCGATCGTCGGAACCCAAATGCCGCCGGTCAGGTTCTCCGGCGATGCTGCCTCGACAAAGAAAAATACGGCACCAGCACATGCCCGAGCCCAGCATGTGCTGCCGCAACCCTTGGTCCGATCCGATCTTAGACTGGGAATGAACTCTGTATGCCTAAGTCAACCCACGAAACGAGCGTACGGGCGCTAAGCAGGCCAGAGGGGCGGGATGCGCAAGTCGAGGATAGGTCGGGCCCCCCTCTACGTGCTGTCCATCTTGCTGCTGCAACCCTCAGTCCGGTCCAATCTTAGACTGGGAATGAACTCTGTATGCCTAAGCCAACCGATGAAACGAGCGGGCGGGTGGGTGGGCGAGCTCTACGTCGACCAGAGAGACGGGATGCGCAAGCTATGGATCAATAGGGTGGCAGGTGCGTTTAGGCACATCTTTATATTTCTACGTGCCAATGCCATTTTTATGGCTTGTAAATTCATAAAATGGTCCCTTAAGCCTTCACGTGAAGTTTCATGGCAAGACGACTCGTTTTCTATTTTTCACGATTTTTGAAACTTTTTGCAGTTCGAGATTTTTTAAAATTTTTTCGTAAAGAGTTTTGGCCCAAAACTTGGTAGACGTGATCCTTGTATTTTTTTGTCATGCACAAAGAAAATCAGCTAAAAACTCGAAGTGTACAAGATTTTGTGACCATTTGAAAAAAGTGTCCCCATTTCAGACACTTTAATGGCTACTGGCAACAAACATGTAAAATCTCAAATACTCTTTAAGGGGGTGTGAATTTCTCGAGGTTTGATGAGGGATAGGGGCCCAATATAAGGGCCAAGTACCAGCACCCATCATCCATCATGTGCGCACACCCCCCGGCCTCCCTGATCGTCTAAACCCCAATGCCATCGGTCAAGTTCTCCGACGATGCTCTGATGATGCTGCCCCGGAGAAGAAAAATGCAGCACCAGCACATGGCCGAGCCCAGAATGTTCTGCTGCCCTCTGTCTGGTCTGATCTTAGACTGGGAATGAACTCCGTATGCCTAAGTCAACCCACGAAACGAGCGTGCGGACGCTCAACCGGCCAGAGGGGCGGGATGCGCAAGTCGGGGATCGATCGGGTCCCCCTCTACGTGCTACCAATCCGGCTGCCACAACCCTTGGTCTGGTCTGATCTTAGACCGGGAATGAACTCCGTACGCCTAAGCCAATCGACGAAACAAGCAGGGCGGGCGGGCACTACATCGGCCAGAGAGGCAGGACGCACAAGCCATGGATCGATAGGGGCGTAGGTGGTTTAGCATATCTTCATGTTTCTGTGCTGCCAATTGCAATTTTTATGGTTGTTAAATTCATACAATGGTCCCTTTAAGCCTTCACGTTAAGTTTCATTGGCAGATGACTCGTTTTTTTATTTTTCACGATTTTTGAAACTTATTTACGATTCTGGATTTTAAATTTTTTCGAATAGAGTTTTTGGCCCCAAATTTGGTAGATGTGATCCTTTGTATTTTGCGTTGGCATGCCACCAAACAATTCTAGCTAAAAATCAAAGTGTACAAGATTTTGTGCATCATTTTGAAAAAATGTCCCACATTTCAGACACTTTAATGGCTAGCTGGCAGCAAACCGTGAAATCTTCAAATGCTCTTTAAGGTGTGTGCAGTTTCTCAAGGTTTGATGAGGGATTAGGGGCCAATATAAGGCCAATACCAAGCAGCCCATTCGCACATCATGTGCGCACACCCCCCGGCCCCCTCGATCGTCGGCAAGCGCAATGCCGCCGGTCAGGTTCCTCTGGTGATGCTCCGGTGATTGGTGCCCTGACGAAGAAAACATACGGCAACCAGCAACATGCCCGAGCCCAGCGTGTGCTGCCGCAACCTCGTATGGTCCATCTTAGATGGGAATAACTCGCGTATGCCCAATGTCAACCACGAAACGAGCGTTACAGGGCGCATTCAGCCGACCTTGGGCGAATATGCTAGCGGGGGGACGTCGGGTCCCCTCTAGCTGCAGCCGATCCTGCTGCTGCAACCCTCAGTTTGGTCTGATCTTGGACTGGGAATGAACTCCGTATGCCTAAGCCAACTGACGAAACGAGCGGGTGGGCAGGCACTTCGTCGGCCAGAGAGACGGGATACGCAAGCCGTGGATCGATAGGGTGGTCGGTGGGTTTAGGCACATCTTCATATTTCTGTGTGTCAATGCCATTTTATGAATTGTAAATTCATACAATGGTCCTTTAAGCTTTCACCTGAAGTTTCATGCCAAGACGACTCGTTTTCTATTTTTCACGATGTTTGAAACTTTTTACGGTTCGGGATGTTTTAAAAATTTTTCGGAAGGAGTGTTGGTGCTAAACTTGGTAGACATGATCCTTGTATTTTTGTTGGCATGCCCAAAAAAATTCAGCTAAAAACTCGAAGTGTACAAGATTTTGTGACCATTTGAAAAAAGTGTCCCCATTTCAGACACTTTAATGGCTACTGGCAGCAAGCCTGTAAAATCTCAAATGCCCTTTAAGGGGGCGTGAGTTCTCGAGGTTTGATGAGGGATAGGGGGCCAATATAAGGGCCAAGTACCAGCACCCATCGTACATATGTTCGTACACCCCCCCGACCCCCCCGATAGTCGAAACCCCAATGAGGCCGGTTAGGTTCTCCGACGATGCTTCGGTGATGGTGCCCCGACGAAGAAAAAATGCAACACCAGCACATGCTCGAGCCTAGCATGTGCTGCCACATCCCTCAGTCCGGTCTGATCTTAGATTGGGAATGAACTCTGTATGCTTAGAGTAGGAATGAACTCCGTATGTCTAAGTCAACCCACGGAACGAGTGTGCGGGCACTCAGCCGACCAGATGGGCGGGATGCGAAAGCCGGGGATCAGCCAAGTCCCCCTCTGCGTGCTGTCGATCCTGCTATCGTAACCCTCGGTCTGGTCTAATCTTAGACTGGGAATGAACTCTGTATGCCTAAGCCAACCGACGAAACGAGCGGGCGGGCGGGCACTACGTCGGCCAGAGAGACGGTATGCGCAAGCTGTGGATCGATAGGGTGTTAGGTGGGTTTAGGCACATCTTCATATTTTTACGTGCCAATGCCATTTTTTGGCTTGTAAATTCATACAATGGTCCCTTAAGCCTTCACGTGAAGTTTCATGGCAAGACGACTCGTTTTCTATTTTTCATGATTTTTGAAACTTTTTACGGTTCGAGATTTTTTAAAAGTTTTTCGGAAGGAGTTTTGGCCCAAAACTTGGTAGACGTGATCCTTGTATTTTTTTTTGCGTGCACAAAAAAATTCAGCTAAAACCTCGAAGAGTATAAGATTTTGTGACCATTTGAAAAAAGTGTCCCCATTTCAGACACTTTAATGGCTACTGGCAGCAAACCTGTAAAATCTCAAACGCTCTTTAAGGGGGTGTGAGTTCTCGAGGTTTGAAGAGGGATAGGGGGCCAATATAAGGGCCAAGTACCAGCACCCATGGCACATCATCTGCACACACCCCCCCGGCCCGCCGATCGTCAGAACCCTAATGCCGCCGGTCAGGTTCTCCGGCGAAGCTCCAGCGATGGTGCCCCGATGAGGAAAAATGCGACACCAGCACATGCCCGAGCCCAGCATGTGCTGCAACAACCCTCGGTCTGATCTGATCTTAGACTGGGAATGAACTCTGTATGCTTAGACTGGGAATGAACTCCGTATGCCAAAGTCAACCCACGAAACGACCGTCCGGGCGCTCAGCCGGCCAGAGGGGCAGGATGTGTAAGCCAGGGATCGATCGGGTCCCCCTCTGCGTGCTACCGATCCTTCTGCCACAACCCTCAATCCAGTGAGATCTTAGACTGGGAATGAACTCCATATGTCTAAGCCAACCGACGAAACGAGCGGACGGGCGGGCACTACGTCGGCCAGAGAGACAGGATGTGCAAGCCATTGATCGATAAGGTGGTAGAAGGGTTTAGGCACATCTTCATATTTCTACATGCCAATGCCATTTTTATGGCTTCTAAATTCATACAATGGTCCCTTAAGCCTTCATGTGAAGTTTCATGGCAAGACGACTCGTTTTCTATTTTTCATGATTTTCAAAACTTTTTGCGGTTCAGGATTTTTTAAAATTTTTTTGGAAGGAGTTTTGGCCCCAAACTTGGTAGATGTGATCCTTGTATTTTTTTTGGCGTGCATAAAAAAAATCAACTAAAAACTCGAAGTGTACAAGATTTTGTGACCATTTGAAAAAGTGTCCCTATTTCAGACACTTTAATGGCTACTGGCAGCAAACCTGTAAAATCTCAAATGCTCTTTAAGGGGATGTGAGTTCGTGAGGTTTGATGAGGGATAGGGGGCCAATATAAGGGCCAAGTACCAGCACCCATGCACATCATGTGCGCACACCCCCCAAGGGCGCCCCGATCGTCGGAACTCCAATGCTGTCAGCCAGGTTCTCCGACGATGGTGCCCTGACGAAGAAAAATGCAGCACCAACACATGGCCGAGCCTAGCATGTGCTACCGCAACCCTCCGTCTGATCCGATCATAGACTGGGAATGAACTCCGTATCCCTAAGTCAACCCACGAAAGGAGCGGACGAGCGTTCAATCGGCCAGAGGGGCAGGATGCGCAAGCCGGGGATCGGCCGGGTCCCCCTCTGCGTGCTGCCGATCCTACCACCGAAACCCTCAGTTCGGTCCAATCTCAGACTGGGAATGAGCTCTGTATGCCTAAGCCAACTGACGAAACGAGCGAGCGGGCGGGCGGGCGGGCACTACGTGGGCCAGAGAGACGGGATGCGCAAGCCGTGGATCGATAGGGTGGTAGGTGGGTTTAGGCACATCTTCATATTTCTGTGTGCAAATGCCATTTTTATGGCTTGTAATTTCATACAATGGGCCCTTAAGCCTTCACGTGAAGTTTCATGGCAAGACGACTGGTTTTCTATTTTTCACGATTTTCAAAACTTTTACGGTTCGAGATTTTTGAAAATTTTTTCGATAGGAGTTGTGGCCCCAAACATGGTAGAGATGATCCTTCTATTTTTTTTGGCATTCACAAAAAAATTCAGCTAAAAACTTGAAGTGTACAAGATTTTGTGACCTTTTGAAAAAAGTGTCCTTATTACAGACGCTTTAATGGCTACTGGCAGGAAACCTGTAAAATCTCAAATGCTCTTTAAGAGGGTGTGAGTTCTCGAGGTTTGATGAGGGATAGGGGGCCAATATAAGGGCCATGTACTAGTAACCATCACACATCATGTGCGCACACCCCCCCGGCCCCCTCGATCGTCGGAACCCCAATGCCTCCAGTCAGGTTCTCCGGCGATGGTCCGGCAATGGTGCCCCAACGAAGAAAAATGCGGCACCAGCACATGCCCAAGCCCAGCGTGTGCTACCGTAACCCTCGGTCCAGTTCGATCTTAGATTGGGAATGAACTCCGTATGCTTAGACTGGGAATGAACTCCGTATGCCTAAGTTAACCCAATGAAATGAACGTGCGGGCGCTCAGTCAGCCAGAGGGGCGGGATGCGCAAGTCGAGGATCGGTCGGGTCCCTCTCTACGTACTGTCAATCCTTCTACAGCAACCCTCGATCCGGTCCGATCTTAGACTGGGAATGAACTCCGTATGCCTAAGCCAACCGATGAAACAAGCGGGCGGACGGGCACTACGTCGGCCAGAGCGACAGGTTTAGGCACATCTTCATATTTGTGTGTGCCAATGCCATTTTTATGGCTTGTAAAATCATACAATGGTCCCTTAAGCCTTCACGTGAAGTTTCATGGCAAGACTACTCCGGCGATGGTGCCCCGACGAAGAAAAAAATAGCACTAGCACATGCTCGAGCCTAGCATGTGCTGCCCCAACCCTCGGTCTGGTCCGATCTTAGACTGGGAATGAACTCCGTATGCCTAAGCCAACCAATGAAACGAGCAGGCGGGTGGGCGAGCAAGCGCTACGTCGACCAGAGAGATGGGATGCGCAAGTCGTGGACCGATAGGGTGGTAGGTGGGTTTAGGTACATCTTCATATTTCTACGTGCCACTGCCAAATTTGTGGCTTGTAAATTAATACAATGGTCCTTTAAGCCTTCACGTGAAGTTTCATGGCAAGACGACTCGTTTTTTATTTTTCATGATTTTCAAAACTTTTTACGGTTCAAGATTTTTTAATATTTTTTCAGAAGGAGTTTTGGCCGCAAACTTGGTAGAGGTGATCCTTGTATTTTTGTTGGCATGCACAAAAAAAATCAGCTAAAAACTCAAAGTGTACAAGATTTTGTGACCATTTGAAAAAAGTGTCCCCATTTCAAACACTTTAATGGCTACTGGTAGCAAACCTGTAAAATCTCAAATGCTCTTTAAGGGGGTGCGAGTTCTCGAGGTTTGATGAGGGATAGGGGCCAATATAAGGGCCAAGTACCAGCACCCATCGCACATCATGTGCGCACACCCCCTCCAGCCCACCGATCGCTGGAACCCCAATGTCACCGGTCAGGTTCTCCGGCGATGGTGCCCCAACAAAGAAAAATACGGCACCAGCACATGCTCGAGCCCAGCATGTGCTACCGCAACCCTCGGTCTGGTTCGATCTTAGACTGGGAATGAACTCTGTATGCCTAAGTCAACCCATGAAACAAGCGTAGGCGCTCAGTCGGCCAGAGGGGCGGGATGCGCACGCGAGGGATCGACTGGGTTCTCCTCTACGTGCTGTCGATCCTGATGCTGCAACCCTCGGTCCGATCTGATCTTAGATTGGGAATGAACTCCGTATGCCTAAGCCAACCGACAAAACGAACGGGCGGGCGGGCACTGCGTCGTCCAAAGAGAGGGGATGCGCAAGCCATTGATCTATTGGGTGGCAGGTGGGTTTAGGCATATCTTCATATTTAAGTGTGCCAATGCCATTTTTATGGCTTGTAAATTCATACAATGGTCCCTTAAGCCTTCACGTGAAGTTTCATGGCAAGATGACTCGTTTTCTAATTTTCACGATTTTCAAAACTTTTTGCGGTTCGTAATTTTTTAAAATTTTTTGGGAAGGATTTTTGGCCCCAAACTGGGTAGACGTGATCCTTGTATTTTTGTTGGCATGCACAAAAAAAAGACTCGAAGTGTACAAGATTTTCTGACCATTTGAAAAAAGTGTCTGCATTTCAGACGCTTTAATGGCTACTGGCAGCAAACCTATAAATTCTCAAATGCTCTTTAAGGGGGTGTGAGTTCTTGAGGTTTGATGAGGTATAGGGGGCCAATATATGGGCCAAGTACCAGCACCCATCGCACATCATGTGCGCACAACCCCTCGGCCCCCCGGCCCCCCCGATCGTCGAAACCCCAACACCGTCGGTCAGGTTGTCCGGCGATGCTTCAGCGATGGTGCCCCGACGAAGAAAAATACGGCACCAGAAAATGTTCGAGCCCAGCATGTGCTACCGCAACCCTCGGTCTGGTCTAATCTTAGACTGAGAATGAACTCCGTATGCTTAGACTGGGAATGAACTTCGTATACCCAAGTCAACCCATGAAGTGAACGTGCGGGCGCTCAGCCGGCCAGAGGGGCGGGATGCGCAAGCCGAGGATTAGTCGGGTCCCCCTCTACATGCTATCGATCCTTCTGCCGCAACCCTCGATCCGGTCTGATCTTAGACTGGGAATGAACTCCGTATGCCTAAGCCAACCGACGAAATGAGCGGGCGGACGGGCACTACACCAGCCAGAGAGACGGGTTTAGGCACATCTTCATATTTGTGTGTGCCAATGCCATTTTTATGGCTTGTAAATTCATACAATGGTCCCTTAAGCCTTCACGGGAAGTTTCATGGCAAGACTACTCGAATTCTATTTTTCACGATTTTCAAAACTTTTTATGGTTCGGGATTTTTTAAAATTTTTTCGGAAGGAGTTTTGGCCCCAAACTTGGTAGACGTAATCCTTGTATTTTTGTTGGCATGCATAAAAAAATTAGCTAAAAACTCGAAGTGTACAAGATTTTGTGACCTTTTGAAAAAAGTGTCCCCATTTCAGACACTTTAACGGCTACTGGCAGCAAACCTTTAAAATCTCAAATGCTCTTTAAGGGTGTGTGAGTTCTCGAGGTTTTATGAGGGATAGGGGGCCAATATAATGGCCAAGTACCAGCACCCATCGCACATCATGTGCGCACACCCCCCCGGGCCCCGATCATCGAAACCCCAATGCCGCCGGTCAGGTTCTCCGATGATGCTTCGGTGTTGGTGCCCCGACAAAGAATAAGGTGGCACCAGCACATCTTCATATTTCTGCATGCCAATGCCATTTTTATGGCTTGTAAATTCATACAATGGTCCCTTAAGCCTTCACGTGAAGTTTCATGGCAAGACGACTCATTTTCTATTTTTCATGATTTTCAAAACTTTTTACGATTCGGGATTTTTTAAAATTTTTTCGGAAAGATTTTTGGCCCCAAACATGGTATACATGATCCCTGTATTTTTTTTGGCATGCAAAAAACAATTCAGCTAAAAACTCGAAGTGTACAAGATTTTGTGACCATTTGAAAAAAGTGTCCCCATTTCAGACACTTTAATGGCTACTGGCAGCAAACCTGTAAAATCTCAAATGCTCTTTAAGGGGGTGTGAGTTCTCAAGGTTTGATGAGGGATAGGGGGCCAGTATAAGGGCCAAGTACCAGCACCCATCGCACATCATGTGCGCACACCCCCCCAACCCCCCGATCACTGGAACCTCAATGCTGCCGGTCAGGTTCTCCGGGAATGCTCCGACGATGGTGCCCCGACGAAGAAAAATGCCACACCAGCACATTCTCGAGGCCAGCATGTGCTGCCACAACCCTCGGTCCGGTTTGAACTTAGACTGGGAATGAACTCCGTATGCTTAGACTGGGAATGAACTCCGTATGCCTAAGTCAACCCATGAAACGAACGGGGGGGCGCTTAGCTGGCCAGAGGGGCGGGATGCCCAAGCCGGGGATCGACCGGGTCCCCCTATGCGTGCTGTCAATCCTGGTATCACAACCCTCGGTCCGGTTTGATCTTAGACTGGGAATGAACTACTTATGCCTAAGCCAACCGATGAAACGAACAGGCAGACGGGTGGGTGGGAACCATGCCGGCCAGAGAGACGGGATGCGCAAGCCATGGATTGATAGGGTGGTAGGTGGGTTAAGGCACATCTTCATATTTCTACATGCCAATGCCATTCTTATGGCTTGTAAATTCATACAATGGTCCCTTAAGCTTTCACGTGAAGTTTCATGGCAAGACGACTCATTTTTTATTTTTCACGATTTTTGAAACTTTTTACGGTTCGAGATTTTTTAAGAATATTTTTGGAAGAATTTTTGGCCCCAAACTTGGTAGACGCGATCCTTGTATTTTTGTTGGCATGCACAAAAAAATTCAGCCAAAAACTCGAAGTGCACAAGATTTTGTGACCATTTGAAAAAAGTGTCCCGGTTTCAGACACTTTAATAGCTACTGGCAGCAAACCTGTAAAATCTCAAATGCTCTTTTAAGGGGGTGTGAGTTCTCGAGTTTGATGAGGATAGGGGGCCAATATAAGGGCCAAGTACCAGCACCCATCGCACATTATGTGCGCACACCCCCCGGCCCCCCCGATCATCGGAACGCTAATGCCGCCGGTCAGGTTCTCTGGCGATGCTCCGGTGATGGTGCCTTGGCGAAGAAAAATGCAGCACCAGCACATGCCCGAGGCCAGCATGTGCTGCCGTAACCCTCGGTCGAGTCTGATCTTATATTGGGATTGAACTCTATATGCTTAGACTGGGAATGAACTCCGTATGCCTAAGTTAACCCACAAAACGAGCGTGCGGGCGCTCAGCCAACCAGCGGGGCGGGATGCGCAAGCCGAAAATCGGTCGGGTCCTCCTCTGTGTGCTGCTGATCCTATAGCCGCAACCCTCGATCCGGTCCAATCTTACACTGGGAATGAACTCCGTATGCCTAAGCCAACCGACGAAATGAGCGGGCGGGCAGGCGGGCACTACGTCGGCCAGAGAGACGGGATGCGCAAGCGGAGGATGGGTAGGGTGGTAGGTGGGTTTAGGCACATCTTCATATTTTTTCATGCCAATGCCATTTTTATGGCTTGTAAATTCATACAATGCTCCTTTAAGCCTTCACATGAAGTTTCATGGCAAGACGACGCGTTTTCTATTTTTCACGATTTTCGAAAACTTTTTATGATTTGGGATTTTTTAAAATTTTTTCAGAAGGAGTTTTGGCCCTAAACTTGGTATACGTGATCCTTGTATTTTTGTTGGCATGCACAAAACAATTCAGCTAAAAACTTGAAGTGTACAAGATTTTGTCACCATTTGAAAAAAATGTCCCCATTTCGGACACTTTAATGGCTACTGGCAGCAAACCTGTAAAATCTCAAATGCTCTTTAAGGGGGTGTGAGTTCTTGAGGTTTGATGAGGGATAGGGGGCCAATTTAAGGGCCAATTACCAGCACCCATTGTACATCATGTGCGCACACCCCCCCGGCCCCCCGTTCGTCGGAACTCCGTATGCGATACTCCGACGATGGTGCCTCGACGAAGAAAAATACGACACCAGCACATACGTGAGCCCAGCATGTGCTGCCGCAACCATCGGTCCGGTCCGATCTTAGACTGGGAATGAACTCTGTATGCCTAAGTCAACCCACGAAACGAGCTTACGGGCGCTCAGCCAGCCAGAGGGGTGGGACGCGAAAGCCGGGGATCGACCGGGTCACTTTCCACCTGCTGCCGATCCTGCTGCCACAACCCTCGGTCTGGTGCGATCTTAGACTGGGAATGAACTCTGTATGCCTAAGCCAACTGATGAAACGAGCGGGCGGGCATGCGGGCACTACGTCGGCCAGAGAGATGGGATGCGCAAGCGGTGGATAGATAGGGTGGTAGGTGGGTTTAGGCACATCTTCATATTTTTGCATGCCAATGCCATTTTTATGGCTTGTAAATTCATACAATGGTCCCTTAAGCCTTCACATGAAGTTTCATGGCAAGACGACGCATTTTCTATTTTTCACGATTTTTGAAACTTTTTACGGTTCGGGATTTTTTAAAATTTTTTCAGAAGGAGTTTTGGCCCCAAACTTGGTATACGTGATCCGTGTATTTTTTTTGGCATGCACAAAAAAATTCAGCTAAAAACTCGAAGTGTATAAGATTTTGTGACCATTTGAAAAAAGTGTCCATATTTCGGACACTTTACTGGCTACTGGCAGCAAACCTGTAAAATCTCAAATGCTCTTTAAGGGTGTGTGAGTTCTTGAGGTTTGATGAGGGATAGGGGGCCAATATAAGGGCCAAGTACTAGCACCCATCGCACATCATGTGCGCACACCCCCCCTGGCCACCCCAATCGTCGGAACCCCAATGCCGTCGGTCAGTTGGTCCGGTCTGATCTTAGACTGGGAATGAACTCCATATGCTTAGACTGGGAATAAACTCCGTATGCCTAAGTCGACCCATGAAATGAGTGTGCGGGTGCTCAGTCGACCAAAAAGGAGGGATGCGCAAGCCGGGGATTGGTCGGGTCCCCCTCTGTGTGCTACCGATTCGACTATCACATCCCTCGATCCAGTCTGATCTTAGATTGGGAATGAACTCCGTATGCCTAAGCCAACCGACCTAACGAGCGGACGGGCGGGCGGGCACTACGTCAGCCAGAGAGACGGGATGCACAAGCCATGGATCGACAGGGTGGTAGGTGGGTTTAGGCACATCTTCATATTTCTACGTGCCAATGCCATTTTTATGGCTTGTAAATTAATACAATGGTCCCTTAAGCCTTCACATGAAGTTTCATGGCAAGACGACTTGTTTTCTATTTTTCACGATTTTTGAAACTTTTTGTGGTTTGGGATTTTTCAAGATTTTTTCGAAAGGAGTTTTCACCCCAAACTTCGTAGACATGATCCTTCTATTTTTGTTGGCATGCAAAAAAAAATTCAGCTAAAAACTCGAAGTGTACAAGATTTTGTGACCATTTGAAAAAAGTGTCCACATTTCAGACACTTTAATTGCTACTGGCAGCAAACCTGTAAAATCTCAAATGCTCTTTATGGGGGTGTGAGTTCTAGAGGTTTGATGAGGGATAGGGGGGCCAATATAAGGGCCAAGTACCAGTACCCATTGCACATCATGTGCGCACAACCCCCCGGCCCCCCGATCGCCGGAACCCTAATGCTGTCGGTTAGGTTCTCCGGTGATGCTTCGACGATGGTACCCCGACGAAGAAAAATGCGGCACCAGCACATGCTCGAGCCCAGCATGTGCTGCCACAACCCTCGGTTCGATCCGATCTTAGACTAGGAATGAACTCCGTATGCTTAGACTGGGAATGAACTTCGTATGCCTAAGTCAACCCATGAAACGAGCTTACGGGCGCTCAGTCGGCCAGAGGGGCAGGATGCACAAGCTGGGGATCGATCGGGTCCCCCTCCGCGTGCTGTCGATCCTGTTGCAGCAACCTTCGGTCTGGTCTGATCTTAGACTGGGAATGAACTCCGTATGCCTAACCTAATCGACGAAATGAACGGGCGGCCGGGCAGGCGGGCAGCACGCCGGCCAGAGAGACGGGATGCGCAAGAGGTGGATCGATAGGGTGGTAGGTGGGTTTAGGCACATCTTCATATTTTTATGTGCCAATGCCATTTTTCTAGCTTGTAAATTCATACAATGGTCCCCTAAGCCTTCACGTGAAGTTTCATGGCAAGACGACTCGTTTCCTATTTTTCACGATTTTTAAAACTTTTTACGGTTCGGGATTTTTTAAAATTTTTTCGGAAGGAGTTTTGGCCCCAAACTTGGTAGACGTGATCCTTATATTTTTGTTGGCATGCAAAAAAAATTCAGCTAAAAAATCAAAGTGTATAAGTTTTTGTCACCATTTGAAAAAAGTGTCCCCATTTCAGACACTTTAATTGCTACTGGCAGCAAACCTGTAAAATCTCAAATGCTCTTTAAGGGGGTGTGAGTTCTCGAGGTTTGATGAGGGATAGGGGGCCAATATAAGGGCCAAGTACCAGCACCCATCGCACATCATGAGCGCACACCCTCCTGGCCCCCCCCGATCTCCGGAACCCCAATACCGCCGGTCAGGTTCTCCAGCGATGCTCTGGCGATGGTGCCTCGACAAAGATAAATGCTGCACCAGCACATGCCCGAGCCCAACATGTGCTGCCGTAACCCTCGGTCCAGTCCGATCTTAGACTGGGGAATGAACTCCGTATGCCTAAGCCAACCGACGAAACGAACGGGCGGACGGTCGGGCGGGCACTACGCCGACTAGAGAGACGGGATGCGCAAGCCGTGTCTCGATACCGTGGTAGGTGGGTTTAGGCACATCTTCATATTTCTGTGTGCCAATGCCATTTTCATGGCTTGTAAATTCATACAATGGTCCCTTAAACCTTCACGTGAAGTTTAATGGCAAGACGACTCGTTTTCTATTTTTCAAGATTTTTGAAACTTTTTGCAGTTCTGGATTTTTTAAACTTTTTTGGAAGGAGTTTTGGCCCCAAAATTTGTAGACATGATCCTTGTATTTTCGTTGGCATGGGTAAAAAAATTTAGATAAAAACTCGACGTGTACAAGATTTTGTGACCATTTGAAAAAAGTGTCCCCATTTCAGACACTTTAATGGCTACTGGCAGCAAACCTATAAAATCTCAAATGCTCTTTAAGGGGGTGTGAGTTCTCAAGGTTTGATGAGGGATAGGGGGCCAATATAAGGGCCAAGTACCAGCACCCATCGCACATCATGAGCGCACACCCTCCTGGCCCCCCCCGATCTCCGGAACCCCAATACCGCCGGTCAGGTTCTCCAGCGATGCTCTGGCGATGGTGCCTCGACAAAGATAAATGCTGCACCAGCACATGCCCGAGCCCAACATGTGCTGCCGTAACCCTCGGTCCAGTCCGATCTTAGACTGGGAATGAACTCCGTATGCCTAAGCCAACCGACGAAATGAGCGGGCGGGCGGATGGGCGGGCACTACGCCGACCAGAGAGACGGGATGCGCAAGTCGTAGATCGATAGGGTGGTAGGTGGGTTTAGGCACATCTTCATATTTTTGCATCCGATGCCATTTTTATGGCTTGTAAATTCATACAATGGTCCCTTAAGCCTTCATGTGAAGTTTCATGGCAAGACGACTCGTTTTCTATTTTTCACGATTTTCAAAATGTTTTACGGTTCAAGATTTTTTAAAATTTTTTTGGATGGAGTTTTGGTGCCAAACTTAGAAGACGTGATCCTTGTATTTTTGTTGGCATGCGCAAAAAAAATCAGCTAAAAACGCGAAGTGTACAAGATTTGTGTCCACTCGAGAAAAGTGTCCCCATTTCAGACACTTTAATGGCTACTGCCAGCAAACCTATAAAATCTCAAATGCTCTTTAAGGGCGCGTGAGTTCTCAAAGTTTGATGAGGGATAGGGGGCCAATATAAGGGCCAAGTCACCACCACCCACCGGACATCATGAGCGCACACCCCCCCAACCCCCACGATCGCCGGAACCTCAATGCCGTCGGTCAGGTTCTCCGACAAAGCTCCAGTGATGGTGCCCCGACGAAGAAAAATACGGCACCAGCACATGCCCGAGCCCAGCATGTGCTGTCGCAACACTCAGTCCGGTCCGATCTTAGACTGGAAATGAACTCCGTATGCCTAATTCAGCCCACGAAACGAGCGTGCAGGCGCTCAGCCGGCAAGATGGGTGGGATGCGTAAGTCGGGGATCGGTCGGGTCCCCCTCTGCGTGTTGCAGATCCTACTGCCGCAACCCTCGATCCAGTCCGATCTTAGACTGGGAATGAACTCCGTATGCCTAAGCCAACCGACGAAACGAACGGGCGGACGGTCGGGCGGGCACTACGCCGACTAGAGAGACGGGATGCGCAAGCCGTGTCTCGATACCGTGGTAGGTGGGTTTAGGCACATCTTCATATTTCTGTGTGCCAATGCCATTTTCATGGCTTGTAAATTCATACAATGGTCCCTTAAACCTTCACGTGAAGTTTAATGGCAAGACGACTCGTTTTCTATTTTTCAAGATTTTTGAAACTTTTTGCGGTTCTGGATTTTTTAAACTTTTTTGGAAGGAGTTTTGGCCCCAAAATTTGTAGACATGATCCTTGTATTTTCGTTGGCATGGGTAAAAAAATTTAGATAAAAACTCGACGTGTACAAGATTTTGTGACCATTTGAAAAAAGTGTCCCCATTTCAGACACTTTAATGGCTACTGGCAGCAAACCTATAAAATCTCAAATGCTCTTTAAGGGGGTGTGAGTTCTCAAGGTTTGATGAGGGATAGGGGGCCAATATAAGGGCCAAGTACCAGCACCCATCGCATATCATGTGCGCACACCCCCTCTCCGGCCCCCCCGATCGTCGGAACCCCAATACCGTCGGTCAAGTTCTCCGACGATGCTCCGATGATAGTGCCCCGGTGAAGTAAAACGCGGCACCAGCACATGCTCAGCCCAGCATGTGCTGCCACAACCCTCAGTCTGATCCGATCTTAGATTGGGAATGAACTCCATATGCTTAGACTTGGAATGAACTCTGTATGCCTAAGTCAACCCACGAAACGAGCGTACGGGCGCTCAGCCGACCACAGGGACAGGATGCACAAGCCGAGGATCGGTCGGGTCCCCCTCTACGTGCTGCCCATCCTGCTATCGCAACCCTCAGTCCAGTCCGATCTTAGACTGGGAATGAACTCCGTATGCCTAAGCCAACCGATGAAACAAGCCGGCGGTGGGCACTACACTGGCCAGAGAGATGGGATGCGTAACCCATGGATCGATAGGGTGGTAGGTGGGTTTAGGCACATCTTCATATTTTTGCATGCCAATGTCATTTTTATGGCTTGTAAATTCATACAATGGTCCCTTAAGCCTTCACGTGAGGTTTCATGGCAAGACGACTCGTTTTTCTATTTTTCATGATTTTTGAAACTTTTTACGGTTTGTGATTTTTTAAAATTTGTTTGGAAGGAGTTTTGGCCCCAAACTTGGTAGACATGATCCTTGTATTTTTTCTTGGATGCAAAAAAAAATTCAGCTAAAAACTCGAAGTGTACAAGATTTTGTGACCATTTGAAAAAAGTGTCCCCATTTCAGACACTTTAATGGCTACTGGCAGCAAACCTATAAAATCTGAAATGCTCTTTAAGCGGGTGTCAGTTCTCAAGGTTTGATGAAGGATAGGGGGCCAATATAAGGGCCAAGTACCAGCACCCATCACACATCATGTGCGCACACCCCCCTCGGCCCCCCGATCGCCAGAACCCCAATGCCGTCGGTACCCCAATGCCGCCGGTCAGGTTCTCTGGCGATGCTCCGACGATGGTGCCCCGGTGAAGAAAAAAATGGTACCAGCACATGCTCGAGCCCAGCATGTGCTACTAAAACCCTCGGTCTGGTCCGATCTTCGATTGGGAATGAACTCCATATGCCTAAGTCAACCCACGAAACGAGCGTGCGGGCACTCAGCCAGCCAGAGGGGCGGGATGCGCAAGGCAAGGATCGGTCGAGACCCCCTCTGTGAGCTGTCGATCCTGCTGCCACAACTCAGTCCAGTCTGATCTTAGACTGGGAATGAACTCCATATGCCCAAACCAACCGACGAAACGAGTGGGCGGGCGGGCGGGCACTACGTCGGCCAGAGAGACAGGATGCGCAAGCCGTGTATCGATATGGTGGTAGGTGGGTTTGGGCACATCTTCTTATTTATGCATGCCAATGCCATTTTTATGGCATGTAAAATCATACAATGGTCCCTTAAACCTTCACGTGAAGTTTCATGGCAAGATGACTCGTTTTCTATTTTTCACGATTTTTGAAACTTTTTACGGTTCGGATTTTTTAAACTTTTTTGGAAGGAGTTTTGGCCCCAAACTTGGTAGACGTGATCATTGTATCTTTGTTGGGATGCATAAAAAAATTCAAATAAAAACTCAAAGTGTACAAGATTTTGTGACCATTTGAAAAAAGTGTCCCCATTTCAGACACTTTAATGGCTACTGGCAGCAAACCTGTAAAATCTCAAATGCTCTTTAAGGGGGTGTGAGTTCTCAAGGTTTGATGAGAGATAAGGGGCCAATATAAGGGCTAAGTACCAGCACCCATCGCGCATCATGTGCGTACACCCCCCTAGCCCCCCCGATCGTCGGAACCCTAATGCCGCCGGTCAGGTTCTCCAGCGATGGTGCCTCGACAAAAAAAAATACGGCACCAGCACATGCTCGAGCCCAGCATGTGCTGCCGTAAACCTCAGTCCGATCCAATCTTAGACTAGGAATGAACTCCATATGCTTAGACTGGGAATGAACTCCGTATACCTAAGTCAACCAATGAAACGAGCGTGCGGGCGCTTAGCCGACCAGAGGGGCGGGATGCACAAGTCGGGGATCGGCTGCATCCCTTCTGGGTGCTGCCGATCCTGCTGCCGTAACCCTCAGTCTGATCTGACCTTAGAATGGGAATGAACTTCGTATACCTAAGCCAACCGACGAAACAAGCGGACGGGCCGGCGGGCACTATATCGGCCAGAGTGATGGGATGCGTAAGCCGTGGATCGATAGGGTGGTAGGTGGGTTTAGGCACATCTTCATATTTCTTCATGCCAATGCCATTTTTATGGCTTGTAAATTCATACAATGGTCCCTTAAGCCTTCACGTGAAGTTTCATGGCAAGATGACTGGTTTTCTATTTTTCATGATTTTTGAAACTTCTTACGGTTCGGGATTTTTTAAAATTTTTTTGGAAAGAGTTTTGGCCCAAAACCTGGTAGACGTGATCCTTGTTTTTTTTTTTTGGAATGCACAAAAAAATTCAGCTAAAAACTTGAAGTGTACAAGATTTTGTGACCATTTGAAAAAAGTGTCCCCATTTTAGACACTTTAATGGCTACTGGCAGCAAACCTGTAAAATCTCAAATGCTCTTTAAGGGGGTGTGAGTTCTCAAGGTTTGATGAGGGCTAAGGGGCCAATATAAGGGCCAACTACCAGCACCAATCGCACATCATGTGCGTACACCCCTCGGACCCCCGATCGTCGGAAGCCTAATACCGCCGGTCAGGTTCTCCGACGATGGTGCCATGACGAAGAAAAATGCAGCAACAGCACATGCTCGAGCCCAGCATGTACTGTCGTAACCCTCAGTCCGGTCTGATCTTAGACCGGGAATGAACTCTGTATGCTTAGACTAGGAATGAACTCCGTATGCCTAAGTCAACTCATGAAATGAGCGTGCGGGCGTTCAGCAGGCCAGAGGGTCGGTATGCATAAGCCGGGGATCGATCGAGTCCCCCTCTGCATGCTGTTGATCCTACTGTCACAACCCTCGGTCTTGTCTGATCTTAGACTGGGAATGAACTTCGTATGCCTAAGCTAACCAACGAAACGAGTGGGTGGCCGGACGGGCGGGCACTACAACTGCCAGAGAGACGGGATGCGTAAGCTGTGGATCGATAGGGTGATTGGTGGGTTTAGGCACATCTTCATATTTCTGCATGCCAATGCCATTTTTATGCCTTGTAAATTCATACAGTGGTCCCTTAAGCCTTCACGTGAAGTTTCATGGCAAGACGACTCATTTTCTATTTTTCATGATTTTTGAAACTTTTTGCGGTTTGAGATTTTTTAAAATTTTTTCGAAAGGATTTTTGGCCCCAAACTTAGTAGACATGATCCTTGTATTTTTGTTGGCATGCACAAAAAAATTCAGCTACAAATTCGAAGTGTACAAGATTTTGTGACCATTTGAAAAAGTGTCCCCATTTCAGACACTTTAATGGCTACTGGCAGCAAACCTATAAAATCGCAAATGCTCTTTAAGGGGGTGTGAGTTCTCAAGGTTTGATGAGGGATAGGGGGTGAATATAAGGGCCAAGTGCCAGCACCCATCGCACATCATGTGCGCACACCCCCCGGCCCCCCCGATCGTCGGAACCCCAATACCGCTGGTCGGGTTCTCCGACGATACTCCGACGATGGTACCCCGACGAAGAAAATTATGGTACCAGCACATGCCCGAGCCCAGCATGTGCTGCCGCAACACTCGGTCCGTTTCGATCTTAGACAGGGAATGAACTCCGTATGCCTAAGTCAACCCACGAAACGAGAGTGCAGGCGCTCAGCCCGCCAGAGGGGTGGGATGCACAAGCCGGGGATCGGCAGAGTCCCCCTCTACGTGCTACTGATCCTGCTGCCACAACCCTCTATCCGGTCTGATCTTAGACTGCGAATGAACTCCGTATGCCTAAGCCAATCGACGAAACGAGCGGGCGGGCGGGCGTGCACTACGCCGGCTAGAGAGACGGGATGCGCAAGCCGTGGATCGATAGGGTGGTAGGTGGGTTTAGGCACATCTTCATATTTCTACATGCCAATGCCATTTTTATGGCTTGTAAATTCATACAATGGTCCCTTAAGCCTTGACGTGAAGTTTCATGGCAAGACACGAGTTTTCTATTTTTCACGGTTTTGAAAACTTTTTGCGATTCGAGATTTTTTAAAATTTTTTTGGAAGGAGTTTTGGCCCCAAACTTGTTAGACATGATCCTTCTATTCTTGTTGGCATGCATAAAAAAATTCAGCTAAAAACTCGAAGTGTACAAGATTTTGTGACCATTTGAAAAAAGTGTCCCCATTTCAGACACTTTAATGGCTACTGGCAGCAAACCTATAAAATCTCAAATGCTCTTTAAAGAGGTGTGAGTTCTCGAGGTTTGATGAAGGATAGGGGGCCAATATAAGGGCCAAGTACCAGCACCCATCGCACATCATGTGCCCACACCCCCCCCGACTCCCTCAATCGCCGGAACCCCAAAGTCGTCGGTCAGGTTCTCCGGTGATGCTCCAGCGATGGTGCCCCGACGAAGAAAAATACGGCACCAGCACATGCTCGAGCCTAGCATGTACTGTTGTAACCCGTGGTCTGATCCGATCTTAGACTAGGAATGAACTCCGTATGCTTAGACTGGGAATGAACTCCGTATGCCTAAGTCAACCCACGAAATGAGCGAGCGGGCGCCAAGGCCAGAGGGGCGGGATGCGCAAGCTGGGGATCGGTCGGGTCCCCCTCTACGTGCTGTCGATCCTGCTGCCGCAACCCTCGGTCCAATCTGATCTTAGACTGGGAATGAACTCCGTATGCCTAAGCCAACCGACGAAACGAGTGGGCGGGTAGGCGGGCGGGCATTACGCCGGCCAGAGAGACGGGATGCACAAGCCGTGGATCAATAGGGTGGTAGGTGGGTTTAGGCACATCTTCATATTTCTGCATGCCAATGCCATTTTTATGGCTTGTAAACTTATACAACGGTCCCTTAAGCCTTCACGTGAAGTTTCATGGCAAGACGACTCGTTTTCTATTTTTCATGATTTTTGAAACTTTTTGCGGTTCGGGATTTTTAAAAATTTTTTTCATAGGAGTTTTGGCCCCAAACTTGCTAGACGTGATCCTTGTATTTTTTTTGGCATGCACAAAAAAATTCAGCTAAAAACTCGAAGTGTACAAGATTTTGTGACCATTTGAAAAAAGTGTCCCCATTTCAAACACTTTAATGGCTACTGGCAGCAAACCTGTAAAATCTCAAATGCTCTTTAAGGGGGTGTGAGTTCTCGAGGTTTGATGAGGGATAGGGGGTCAATATAAGGGCCAAGTACCAGCACCCATCGCACATCATGTGCGCACACCACCCTCGACCCCCTCGATCATCGAAACCCCAATGCCGCAGGTTAGGTTCTCCGGCGTTGCTCCGACGATGGTGCCCTGACGAAGAAAAATGCGGCACCGACACTTGCTCGAGCCCAGCATGTGCTGTCGTAACCCTCGATCCGGTCCGATCTTAGACTAGGAATGAACTCCGTATGCTTAGACTGGAATGAACTTCGTATGCCTAAGTCAACCCATAAAACGAGCGTGCGGGCGCTCAACTAGCCAGGGGGGCGCGATGCGCAAGCCAGGGTTCAACCGGGTCCCCCTTTGCATGCTGTCGATCCTGCTACCGCAACCCCCGATCTGGTCAGATCTTAGACTGGGAATGAACTCCGTATGCCTAAGCCAACCAACGAAACAAGCGGGTGGGCACTACGTCGGCCAGAGAGACTGGATGCGCAAGCCGTGGATCAATAGGGTGGTACGTGGGTTTAGGCCCATCTTCATATTTCTGCATGCCAATGCCATTTTTATGGCTTGTAAATTCATAAAACGGTCCCTTAAGCCTTCACGTGAAGTTTCATGGCAAGACGACTTGTTTTCTATTTTTCATGATTTTTGAAACTTTTTGCGGTTCGGGATTTTTTAAAATTTTTTCGGAAGGAGTTTTGGCCCCAAACTTGGTAGACCTGATCCTTGTATTTTTGTTAGCATGCACAAACAAATTCAGCTAAAAACTCGAACTGTACAAGGTTTTGTGACCATTTGAAAAAACTGTCCCCATTTCAGACAATTTAACGGCTACTCGTAGCAAACCTGTAAAATCTCAAATGCTCTTTAAGGGGGTGTGAGTTCTCGAGGTTTGATGAGGGATAGGGGGCCAATATAAGGGCCAAGTACCAGCAACCATCGCACATCATGTGCGCACACCCCCCCGATCGTCGGAACCCCAATGTCGTCGATCAAGTTCTCCAGTGATGCTCTGGCGATTGTGCCCCGACGAAGAAAAATACGGCACCAGCACATGCTCGAGCCCAGCATGTGCTGTCACAACCCTCGGTCCAGTCCGATCTTAGACTGGGAATGAACTCCGTATGCCTAAGCCAACTGACGAAACGAGTGGGCGGGCGGGCGGGCGGGCACTACGTCGGCCAGAGAGACAGGATGCACATGTCGTGGATTGATAGGGTGGTAGGTGGGTTTAGGTACATCTTCATATTTCTACGTGCCAATCCCATTTTTATGGCTTGTAAATTTATACAATGGTCCCTTAAGCCTTCACGTGAAGTTTCATGGCGAGACGACTCGTTTTCTATTTTTCATGATTTTTGAAATGTTTTGTGGTTCGGGATTTTTTAAAATTTTTTCCGAAGGAGTTTTGGCCCCAACCTTGGTAGACGTGATCCTTGTATTTTTTTTGGCATGCACAAAAAATTTCAGCTAAAAACTCGAAGTGTAAAAGATTTTGTGACAATTTGAAAAAAGTGTCCCCATTTCAGACACTTTAATTGCTATTGGCAGCAAACCTGTAAAATCTCAAATGCTCTTTAAGGGGGTTGAGTTCTCGAGGTTTGATGAGGGATAGGGGGCCAATATAAGGGCCAAGTATGAGCACCCATCGCACATCATGTGCGCACACCCCCCAGGCCCCCGATCATCGAAACACCAATGCTGTCAGTCAGGTTCTACGACGATGCTCCGACGATGGTGCCCTGGCGAAGAAAAATGTGGCACCAGCACATGCCCGAGCCTAGCATGTACTTCCACAACACTCGGTCCGGTCCAATCTTAGACTAGGAATGAACTCCGTATGCTTAGACTGGGAATGAACTCCATATGCCAAAGTCAACCCATGAAACGAGCGTGCGAGCGCTCTATTGGCTAGAGGGGCGAGATGCGCAAGCTGGGGATCGATCGGGTCCCCCTCTACGTGCTGCCGATCCTACTGCCACAACCCTCGGTCCGGTCTGGTCTTAGACTGGGAGTAAACTCCATATGCCTAACCCAACCGACGAAACGAGCGGGCGGGCGGGCAGGCGGGTGGGCGGGCACTACGCCGACCAGAGAGACGGGATGCGCAAGCCGTGGATCGATAGGGTGATAGGTGGGTTTGGTTACATCTTCATATTTCTGCATGCCAATGCCATTTTTATGGCTTGTAAATTCATACAATGGTCCCTTAAGCCATCACGTGAAGTTTCATGGCAAGATGACTCGTTTTCTATTTTTCATGATTTTTGAAATGTTTTGTGGTTCGGGATTTTTTAAAATTTTTTCCGAAGGAGTTTTGGCCCCAACCTTGGTAGACATGATCCTTGTATTTTTTTTGGCATGCATAAAAAAATTCAGCTAAAAACTCGAAGTGTAAAAGATTTTGTGACAATTTGAAAAAAGTGTCCCCATTTCAGACACTTTAATTGCTATTGGCAGCAAACCTGTAAAATCTCAAATGCTCTTTAAGGGGGTTGAGTTCTCGAGGTTTGATGAGGGATAGGAGGCCAATATAAGGGCCAAGTACCAGCACCCATCGCACATCATGTGCGCACACCCCCCGGGCCCCCGATCACCGAAACACCAATGCTGTCAGTCAGGTTCTACGACGATGCTCCGACGATGGTGCCCTGGCAAAGAAAAATGCGGCACCAGCACATGCCCGAGCCTAGCATGTGCTGCCACAACACTCGGTCCGGTCCAATCTTAGACTAGGAATGAACTCCGTATGCTTAGACTGGGAATGAACTCCATATGCCAAAGTCAACCCATGAAACGAGCGTGCGAGCGCTCTATTGGCTAGAGGGGCGAGATGCGCAAGCTGGGGATCGATCGGGTCCCCCTCTACGTGCTGCCGATCCTACTGCCACAACCCTCGGTCCGGTCTGGTCTTAGACTGGGAGTAAACTCCATATGCCTAACCCAACCGACGAAACGAGCGGGCGGGCGGGCAGGCGGGTGGGCGGGCACTACGCCGACCAGAGAGACGGGATGCGCAAGCCGTGGATCGATAGGGTGATAGGTGGGTTTAGGCACATCTTCATATTTCTGCATGCCAATGCCATTTTTATGGCTTGTAAATTCATACAATGGTCCCTTAAGCCTTCACGTGAAGTTTCATGGCAAGACGACTCGTTTTCTATTTTTCATGATTTTCAAAACTTTTGACGGTTTGGGATTTTTTTAAATTTTTTCGGAAGGTTTTTTGGCCCTAAACTTGGTAGAGGTGATCCTTCTATTTTTTTTGGCATGCACAAAAAAATTCAGCTAAAAACTCGAAGTGTAAAAGATTTTGTGACCATATGAAAAAAATGTCCCCATTTCAGACACTTTAATGGCTACTGGCAGCAAACCTGTAAAATCTCAAATGCTCTTTAAGGGGGTGTGAGTTCTCGAGGTCTGATGAGGGATAGGGGGCCAATATAAGGGCCAAGTACCAGCACCCATCGCACATCATGTGCGCACACCCCCCCGGCCCCCCCGATCGTCAGAACCCCAATGCCGCCGGTTAGGTTCTCCAGCGATGCTCCGACGATGGTGCCCCGGCGAAGAAAAATACAGCACCAGCACATGCGCGAGCCCAGCATGTGCTGCCGCAACCTTCGGTCCGATCTGATCTTAGACTGGGAATGAACTTCGTATGTTTAGACTGGGAATGGACTCCGTATGCCTAAGTCAACCCACGAAACGAGCGTGCGGGCGTTCAACCGGCCAGAGGGGCGGGATGCGCAAGCCAGGGATCAGTCAAGTCCCCCTCTGCGTGCTGCCCATCCTGCTGCCACAACCCTCGATCTGATCCAATCTTAGGCTTGGAATGAACTCCATATGCCTAAGCCAACTGACAAAATGAGCGGGCGTGCGGGCGTGCGGGCAGGCACTACGTCGGCCAGAGAGACGGGATGCGCAAGCCATGGATCGATAGGGTGGTAGGTGGGTTTAGGCACATCTTCATATTTCTGCATGCCAATGCCATTTTTATGGCTTGTAAATTCATACAATGGTCCCTTAAGCCTTCACGTGAAGTTTCATGGCAAGACGACTCGTTTTCTATTTTTCATGATTTTCAAAACTTTTTATGGTTTGAGATTTTTTAAAACTTTTTCGGAAGGCATTTTTTTCCCAAACTAAGTGGACGTGATCCTGGTGTTTTTGTTGGCATGCACAAAACAATTCAGCTAAAAAATCAAAGTGTACAAGATTTTGTGACCATTTGAAAAAAGTGTCCCCATTTAAGACACTTTAATGGCTACTGGCAGCAAACCTGTAAAATCTCAAATGCTCTTTAAGGGGTGTGAGTTCTCGAGGTTTGATGAGGGATAGGAGGCCAATATAAGGGCCAAGTACCAGCACCCATCGCACATCATGTGTACACACCCCCCGGCCCCACCGATCGGAACCCCAATGTCGCCGATCAGGTTCTGTAGCGATGCTCCGACGATGGTGCCCCGACGAAGAAAAATACGGCACCAGCACATGCCCGAGCCCAGCATGTGCTGCCGTAACCCTCGGTCTGGTCTGATCTTAGACTGGGAATGAACTCTGTATGCTTAGACTAGGAATGAACTCCGTATGCCTAAGTCAACCCACGAAGCAAGCATGCGTGTGCTCAGTCGGTCAGAGGGGCAGGATGCGCAAGCTGGTGATCGGCCGAGTCCCCCTCTATGTTTTGTCGATCCTGCTACTGCAACCCTCCGTTCGGTCCGATCTTAGACTAGGAATGAACTCCATATGCCTAAGCCAACCAACGAAACGAGCGGACGGGTGGGCGGGTAATACGCCGGCCAGAGAGACGGGATGCGCAAGCCGTGGATCGATAGGGTGGTACGTGGGTTTAGGCACATCTACATATTTCTATGTGCCAATGCCATTTTTATGGCTTGTAAATTCATACAATGGTCCCTTAAGCCTTCACATGAAGTTTCATGGCAAGACGACTCCTTTTCTATTTTTCATAATTTTTGAAACTTTTTGCGGTTCGAGATTTTTTAAAATTTTTTCGGAAGGAGTTTTGGGCCCAAACTTGGTAGACGTGATCCTTGAATCTTTGTTGGTATGTACAAAAAATTCAGCTAAAAACTCGAAGTGTACAAAATTTTGTGACCATTTGAAAAAAGTGTCCCCATTTAAGACACTTTACTGGCTACTGGCAGCAAAGCTGTAAAATCTCAAATGCTCATTAAGGGGGTGTGAGTTCTCGCGGTTTGATGAGGGATAGGAGGCCAATATAAGGGCCAAGTACCATCACCCATAGCACATCATGTGCGCACACCCCCCCCCGCCCCCGATCGTCGGAACCCCAATGCCGCCGGTCAGGTTCTCTGACGATGCTCCGGTGATGCTCTGACGATGCTGCCCCGACGAAGAAAAATGCGACACCAGCACATGCCCGAGCCCAGCATGTGCTGTCGCAATCCTTGGTTCGGTCCGATCTTAGACTGGGAATGAACTCCGTATGCCTAGACTGGGAATGAACTCCGTATGCCTAAGTCAACCCACGAAACGAGCATGCGGGCGCTCAGTCGGCCAGATGGGCGAGATGCGCAAGCCGGGGATCAATAGGGTGGTAGGTGGGTTTAGCCAGATCTTCTTATTTCTACATTCTAATGCCATTTTTATGGCTTGTAAAATCATACAATGGTCCCTTAAGCCTTCACGTGAAGTTTTATACCAAGACAACTCGTTTTCTATTTTTCACGATTTTTGAAAATTTTTACGGTTCGAGATTTTTTAAAATTTTTTCAGACGGAGTTTTAGGCCCCAAACTTGGTAGACGTGATCCTTGTATTTTTGTTGGCATGCGCAAAAACCTTCAGCTAAAAACTTGAAGTGTACAAGATTTTGTGACCATTTGAAAAAAGTGTCCCCATTTCAGACACTTTAATGGCTACTGGCAGCAAACCTGTAAAATCTAAAATGCTCTTTAAAGGGGTGTGAGTTCTCAAGGTTTGATGAGGGATAGGGGGCCAATATAAGGGCTAAGTATTAGCACCCATCGCACATCATGTGCGCACACCCCCCGGCTACCTCGATCACCGGAACCCCAATACCGCCGGTCAGGTTCTCCGACGATGCTCTGGTGATGGTGCCCCAGTGAAGAAAAATGCGGCACCAGCACATGCCCGAGCCCAGCATGTGCTGCTACAACCCTCGGTCCGATTTGATCTTAGACTGGGAATGAACTCCGTATGCTTTGACTAGGAATGAACTCCATATGCCTAAGTCAACCTATGAAACGAGCGTGCGAACGCTCAGCCGGCTAGAGGGCAGGATGCGTAAGCCGAGGATCGGCCGGGTCCACCTCTGTGTGCTACCGATCCTACTACTGAAACCCTCAGTTTGGTCTGATCTTAGACTGAGAATGAACTCTGTATGCCTAAGTCAACCCATTAAACGAGCGTACGGGCGCTCAACCGGCTAGAAGGGCGAGATGCGTAACCCAGGGATCGACCGGGTCCCTCGCTGTGCGCTATCGATCCTGCTACAGCAACCCTTGATCCGATTTGATCTTAGACTGGGAATGAACTCCATATGCCTAAGCCAACCAACGAAACGAGCGGGCACACCCCCCAGCCCCCCCGATCGCCGGAACCCTAATGCCGTCGGTCAGGTTCTCCGGCGATGCTCCGACGATGGTGCCCTGACGAAGAAAAATGCGACACCAGCACGTGCCTGAGCCCAGCATGTGCTGCCGCAACCCTCAGTCCAATCCGATCTAAGATTGGGAATGAACTCCGTTTGCTTAGACTGGGAATGAACTCCGTATGCCTAAGTTAACCCACGAAACAAGCGTGTGGGCGCTCAGTCGGCCAGAGGGGTGGGATGCGCAAGCGGGGGATCGATCGGGTCCCCTCTTTGTGTGCTACCGATCCTGCTACTACAACTTTCAGTCCGATCCGATCTTAGACTGAGAATGAACTCCGTATGCCTAAGCCAACCGATGAAACGAGTGGGCGGGCGGACGGGCACTATGCCGACTAGAGAGACGGGATGCGCAAGCCATGGATCCATAGGGTGGTAGGTGGGTTTGGGCACATCTTCATATTTCTGCATGCCAATGCCATTTTTTTGGCTTGTAAATTCTTACAATGGTCCCTTAAGCCTTCACGTGAAGTTTCATGGCAAGACGACTCGTTTTCTATTTTTCACGATTTTTGAAACTTTTTACGGCTCGGGATTTTTTAAAATTGTTTCTGAAGGATTTTTGGCCCAAAACTTGGTAGACGTGATCCTTGTATTTTTATTGCCATGCCCAAAAAAATTCAGCTAAAAACTCAAAGTGTACAATATTTTGTTACCATTTGAAAAAAGTATCCCCATTTTAGACACTTTAATGGCTACTGGCAGCAAACCTGTAAAATCTCAAATGCTCTTTAAGGGGGTGTGAGTTCTTGAGGTTTGATGAAGGATAGGGGGCCAATATAAGGGCCAAGTACCAGCACCCATCTCACATCATGTGCGTACCCCCGCGGTCCCCCGATCAGGTTCTCCGGCGATGCTCCGGCGATGGTGCCCCGACGAAGAAAAATGTGGCACCAGCAGATGCCCGAGCCCAGCATGTGCTGTCGCAACCCTTGGTCTGGTCTGATCTTAGACTGGGAATGAACTTCGTATGCTTAGAATGGGAATGAACTCCGTATGCCTAAGTTAACCCACGAAACGAGCGTGCGGGCGCTCAGCCGGCCAGAGGGACAGGATGCGCAAGCCGGGGATCGGTCGGGTTCCCCTCTGCGTGCTAACGATCCTGCTGTCGTAACCCTCGGTCTGGTCTAATCTTAGATGGGGAATGAACTCCGTATGCCTGAGCCAACAGATGAAAAGAGCTGGCGGGCAGGTGTGCGAGTGGGCGGGCACTATGCCGGCCAGAGAGACGGGATGTGCAAGCCGTGGATTGATAGGGTGATAGGTAGGTTTAGGCATACCTTCATATTTCTGTGTGCCAATGCCATTTTTATGGCTTGTAAATTCATACAATGTTCCCTTAAGCCATCATGTGAACTTTCAAGGCAAGACAACTCGTTTTCTATTTTTCATGATTTTTGAAACTTTTTATGGTTCGGGATTTTTTAAAATTTTTTTGGAAGGAGTTTTAGCCCCAAACTTGGTAGACATGATCCTTGTATTTTTGTTGGCATGCACAAACAAATTCAACTAAAAAATCGTAGTGTACAAGATTTTGTGACCGTTTGAAAAAAGTGTCCCCATTTCAGACACTTTAATGGCTACTGGCAGTAAACCTATAAAATCTCAAATGCTCTTTAAGGGGGTGTGAGTTCTCGAGGTTTGATGAGGGATAGGGGACCAATATAAAGGCCAAGTACCAGCACCCATCGCACATCATGTGCGCACACCCCCCCGGCCCCCCCGATCGTCGGAACCCCAATGCCGTCGGTCAGGTTCTCCGGCGATGCTCCGACGATGGTGTGCCAGCGAAGAAAAATTTGGCACCAGCACATGCCTGACCTAGCATGTGCTGCCTCAACCCTCGGTTCGATCTGATCTTAGATTGGGAATGAACTCCGTATGCTTAGACTAGGAATGAACTTCGTATGCCTAAGTCAACCCATGAAACGAACATGCGGGCGCTCAGCCGGCCAGAGGGGCGGGATGCGCAAGCCGGCGATCGATCGGGTGCCACTCTGCGTACTACCGATCCTGCTACCACAACCTTGGTCTGGTCAGATCTTAGATTAGGAATGAACTCCGTATGCCTAAAGCAACTGACAAAACAAGCGGGCGGGCGGGCGGCCACTATGCCATCCAGAGAGTCAGGATGCGCAAGCCGTGGATCAATAGGGTGGTAGGTGGGTTTAGGCACATCTTCATATTTCTGCATGCCAATGCCATTTTTATGGATTGTAAATTCATACAATGGTCCCTTAAGCCTTCACGTGAAGTTTCATGGCAAGACGACTCGTTTTCTATTTTTCATGATTTTCAAAACTTTTTGCGGTTCGAGATTTTTTAAACTTTTTTTAGAAGGAGTTTTGGTAGACATGATCCTTGTATTTTTATTGGCATGCAAAAAAAAATTCAGCTAAAAACTCGAAGTGTACAAGATTTTGTGACCATTTGAAAAAAGTGTCCCCATTTCAAACACTTAATGGCTATTGGCAGCGAACCTGTAAAATCTCAAATGCTCTTTAAGGGGGCGTGAGTTCTCAAGGTTTGATGAGGGATAGGGGGCCAATATAAGGGCCAAGTATCAGCACCCATCTCACATCATGTGCGCACACCCCCCGGCCCCCCCGATCGTCGGAACCCCAACGCCGTCGGTCAGGTTCTCCGGTGATGCTCTAGCGATGGTGCCCCGACGAAGAAAAATGCGGCACCAGCACATGCCCGAGCCCAGCATGTGCTGCCACAACCCTCGATCCTGTCCGATCTTAGACTGGAAATAAACTTCGTATGCCTAAGTCATCCCACGAAACGAGCGTGCGGGCGCTCAACCGGCCGGAGGGGCGGGATGCGCAAGCCGAGGATCGATCGGGTCCCTCTCTGCGTGCTGCTGATCCTGCTAACGCAACCTTCAGTCCGATCCAATCTTAGACTGGGAATGAACTAGGTATGCCTAAGCCAACTGACAAAACGAGCGGGCGGTTCGGGAGAAGTTTAATGGCAAGACGACTTGTTTTCTATTTTTCATGATTTTTTAAACTTTTTACGGATCGGGATTCTTTTAAAATTTTTTCGAAAGGATTTTTGGTCCCAAACATGGTATACGTGATCCTTGTATTTTTGTTGGCATGCACAAAAAAATTCAGCTAAAAACTCAAAGTGTACATGATTTTGTGACCATTTGAAAAAAGTGTCCTCATTTCAGACACTTTAATGGCTACTGGCAGCAAACCCGTAAAATCTCAAATGCTCTTTAAGGTGTGTGAGTTCTCCAGGTTTGATGAGGGATAGGGGGCCAATATAAGGGCCAAGTGCCAGCACCCATCGCACATCATGTGCGCACACCCCCCCGGCCGCCCCGATCGCCGGAACCCCAATGCCGTCAGTCAGGTTCTCCGGCGATGCTCCAGCGATGGTGCCCCGACGAAGAAAAATACGGCACCAGCACATGCCCGTGCCCAGCATGTGCTGTCGCAACCCTCGGTCCGGTCTGATCTTACACTGGGAATGAACTCCGTATGCCTAAGTTAACCCATGAAACAAGCGTGCGGGTGCTCAGCCGGCCAAAGAGGCGGGATGCGCAAGCCGGGGATCGACCGGGTCCCCCTCTACGTGCTGTCGATCCTGCTGCCACAACCCTCAGTCTGATCTGATTTTAGACTGGGAATGAACCCTCTATGCCTAAGCCAATCGACGAAACAAGCGGGCGGGCGGGCACCATGCCGGCCAGAGAGACGGGATGCGCAAGCCGTGGATCGATAGGGTGGTAGGTGGGTTTAGGCACATCTTCATATTTTTGCATGCCAATGCCATTCCTATGGCTTGTAAATTCATACAATGGTCCCTTAAGCCTTCACGTAAAGTTTCATGGCAAGACGACCCGTTTTCTATTTTTTATGATTTTTGAAACTTTTTACGGTTCAGGATTTTTTTAAATTTTTTCGGAAGGAGTTTTGGAACCAAACTTGGTAGACATGAACCTTGTATTCTTGTTGGCATGCACAAAAAAATTCAGCTAAAAACTGGAAGTGTACAAGATTTTGTGACAATTTGAAAAAAGTGTCCCCATTTTCAGACACTTTAATGGCTAGTGGCAGCAAACCTGAAAAATCTCAAATGCTCTTTAAGGGTGTGTGAATTCTCAAGGTTTGATGAAGGATAGGGGGCCAATATAAGGGCCAAGTACCAGCACCCATCGCACATCATGTGCGCACACCCCCCCGGCCCCCCGATCGTCGGAACCCCAATGCCGCTGGTCAGGTTCTCCGACGATGCTCCGACGATGGTGCCCTGGCGAAGAAAAAAACGGCACCAGCACATGCCCAAGCCCAGTATGTGCTGCCGCAACCCTCGGTCCGATCCGATCTTAGACTGGGAATGAACTGCGTATGCTTAGACTGGGAATGAACTCCATATGCCTAAGTCAACCCACGAAACGAGCGTGCGGGCGCTCAGCCGGCCAGAGGGGCGGGATGCGTAAGTCGGGGATCGGTCGGGTCCCCCTCTGCGTGCGACGAACCTGCTGCCACAACCTTCGGTCTGGTCTGATCTTAGACTGGGAATGAACTCCGTATGCCTAAGCCAACCGATGAAACAAGCGGACGGACAGGCACCACATCGGCCAGAGAGATAGGATGCGCAAGCCGTGGATCGATAGGGTGGTAGGTCGGTTTAGGCACATCTTCATATTTCTGCATGCCAATGCCATTTTTATGGCTTGTAAATTCATACAATGGTCCTTTAAGCCTTCACGTGAAGTTTCATGGCAAGACGACTCGTTTTCTATTTTTCACGATTTTTGAAACTTTTTACGGTTCGAGATTTTTTAAAATTTTTTTGGAAGGAGTTTTGGCCCCAAATTTGGTAGACGTGATCCTTGTATTTTTGTTGGCATGCACAAAAAAACTTAGCTAAAAACTCGAAGTGTACAAGATTTTGTGACCATTTGAAAAAAGTGTCCCCATTTCAGACACTTTAATGGCTTTTGGTAGCAAACCTGTAAAATCTCAAATGCTCTTTAAGGGGTGTGAGTTCTCAAGGTTTGATGAGGGATAGGGGGCCAATATAAGGGCCAAGTACCAGCACCCATCGCACATCATGTGCGCACACCCCCCGACCCCCCGATCGCCAGAACCCCAATGCCGCCGGTCAGGTTCTCTGGTGATGCTCCGACGATGGTGCCCCAGCAAAGAAAAATGCGGCACCAGCAGATGCCCGAGCCCAACATGTGCTGTCGCAACCCTCGGTCTGGTCCAATCTTAGCGGACGGGCAGGCGGGCGGGCACTACCCCGACCAGAGAGACGGGATGTGCAACCCGTGGATCGATAGGGTGGTAGGTCGATTTAGGCACATCTTCATATTTCTACGTGCCAATGCCATTTTTATGGCTTGTAAATTCATACAATGGTCCCTTAAGCCTTCACGTGAAGTTTCATGGCAAGACGACTCATTTTCTATTTTTCACGATTTTTGAAACCTTTTACGGTCGAGATTTTTTAAAATTTTTTCGGTAGGAGTTTTGGCCCCAAACTTGGTAGACGTGATCCTTGTATTTTTGTTGGCATGCACAACACAATTCAGCTAAAAACTCGAAGTGTTCAAGATTTTGTGACCATTTGAAAAAAATGTCCGCATTTCAGACACTTTAATAGCTACCGGCAGCAAACCTGTAAAATCTGAATGCTCTTTAAAGGGGTGTGAGTTCTCGAGGTTTGATGAGGGATAGGGGGCCAATATAGGGGCCAATTTCCAGCACACATCGCACATCATGTGCGCACACCCCCCCGCCCCCCCGATCGCCGGAACCCCAATGCCGTCGGTCAGGTTCTCCGGCGATGCTCCGACAATGGTGCCCCAGCAAAGAAAAATGCGGCACCAGCACATGGCCGAGCCCTAACATGGGCTGCCGCAACCCTCGGTCCGGTCCGATCTTAGATTGGGAATGAACTCCGTATGCTTAGACTGGGAATGAACTCCGTATGCCTAAGTCAACCCACGAAATGAGCGTGCGAGCGCTCAGCCGGCCAGAGGGGCGGGAAGCGCAAGCCGGGGATCGACCGGGTTCCCTTCTGTGTGCTGGCGATCCTACTACCGCAACCCTCAATTTGGTCAGATCTTAGACTGGGAATGAACTCCGTATGCCTAAGCCGACCGACGAAACAAGCGTGCAGGCGGGCTGGCGGGCACTACGTCGACCAGAGAGACGGGATGCGCAAGTCATGGATCGATAGGGTGGTAGGTGGGTTTAGGCACATCTTCATATTTCTGCCTGCCAATGCCATTTTATGGCTTGTAAATTCATACAGTGGTCCCTTAAGCCTTCACGTGAAGTTTCATGGCAAGACGACTCGTTTTCTATTTTTCATGATTTTTGAAACTTTTTACGGTTCGAGATTTTTTAAAATTTTTTTGGAAGGAGTTTTGGCCCCAAATTTGGTAGACGTGATCCTCGTATTTTTGTTGGCATGCACAAAAAAACTTAGCTAAAAACTCGAAGTGTACAAGATTTTGTGACCATTTGAAAAAAGTGTCCCCATTTCAGACACTTTAATGGCTACTGGCAGCAAACCTGTAAAATCTCAAATGCTCTTTAAGGGGGTGTGAGTTCTCGAGGTTTGATGGGGGATAGGGGGCCAATATAAGGGCCAAGCACCAGCACCCATCGCACATCATGTGCACACAGCCCCCGGCCCCCCCGATCATCGAAACCCCAATGCCATTGGTCAGGTTCTCCAACGCTGCTCTGACGATGGTGCCCCGACGAAGAAAAATACGGCACCAGCACATGCCTGAGCCCAGCATGTGCTACCGCAACCCTCGGTCCGGTCCTACTACCATAACCCTTGGTCCGGTCCAATCTTAGACTGGTAATGAACTCCGTATGCTTAGACTGGAAATGAACTTCGTATGCCTAAGTCAACTCATGAAACGAGCGTGCAGGTGCTCAGCTGGCCAGAAGGGTGGGATGTGCAAGCCAGGGATCGGTCGAGTCACCCTTTGTGTGCTACCGATCCTGCTACCATAACCCTCGGTCTGGTCCGATCTTAGACTAGGAATGAACTCCATACGCCTAAGCCAACCGACAAAAAGAGCGGGTGGGCGGGCGGGCACTATGGCGCCTAGAGAGATGGGATACGTACGCCATGGATCGATAGGGTGGTAGGTGGGTTTAGGCACATCTTCATATTTCTGTGTGCCAATGCCATTTTTATGGCTTGTAAATTCATACAATGGTCCCTCAAGCCTTCACGTGAAGTTTCATGGCAAGACGACTCGTTTTCTATTTTTCACGATTTTTGAAACTTTTTACGGTTCGAGATTTTTTAAAATTTTTTTGGAAGGAGTTTTAGCCCCAAACTTGGTAGACATGATCCTTGTATTTTTTTTGGCATGCACAAAAAAAATTCAGCTAAAAACTCGAAGTGTAGAAGATTTTGTGACCATTTGAAAAAAGTGTCCCCATTTCAGACACTTTAATGGCTACTGGCAGCAAACCTATAAAATCTCAAATGCTCTTTAAGGGGGTGTGAGTTCTCGAGGTTTAATGAGGGATAGGGGGCCAATATAAGGGCCAAATACCAGCACCCATCACACATCATGTGCGCACACACCTCCCGACCCCCCGATCACCGAAACCCAATGCTGTCGGTCAGGTTCTCCGACGATGCTCCGATGATGGTGCCCCGATGAAGAAAAATACGGCACCAGCACATGCCCGAGCGCAGCATGTGCTGTCGCAACCCTCGGTTCAGTCTGATCTTAGACTGAGAATGAACTCCGTATGCTTAGATTGGGAATGAACTTTGTATGCCTAAGTCAACCCACGAAACGAGCATGCGGGTGCTCAGCCGGCCAGAGAGGCGGGATGCGTAAGCCGAGGATCGGTCGGGTCCCCCTCTACATGCTGCCTATCATGCTGTTGCAACCCTCAGTCTGGTCTGATCTTAGACTGGGAATGAACTCCGTATGCCTAAGCCAACTGACCAAATGAACGGGCGGGCAGGCGGGCGGGCACTACGCCGGCCAGAGAGATGGGATACGTAAGCCGTGGATCGAAAGGGTGGTAGCTGGGTTTAGGCACATCTTCATATTTCTCCATGCCAATGCCATTTTTATGGCTTGTAGATTCATACAATGGTCCCTTAAGCCGTCACGTGAAGTTTCATGGCAAGACGACTCGTTTTTTATTTTTCACGATTTTTGAAACTTTTTACGGTTCGAGATTTTTTAAAATTTTTTCAGAAGGAGTTTTGGCCCCAAACTTTGTAGACGTGATCCTTGTATTTTTGTTGGCATGCACAAAAACATTCAGCTAAAAACTTGAAGTGTAGAACATTTTGTGACCATTTGAAAAAAGTGTCCCCATTCTAGACACTTTAATGGCTACTGGTAGCAAACCTGTAAAATCTCAAAGGCTCTTTAAGGGGGTGTGAGTTCTCGAGGTTTGATGAGGGATAAGGGCAATATAAGGGCCTAGTACCAGCACCCATTGCACATCATGTGCGCACACCCCCCGGCCCCCCGATCGTCGGAACCCCAATGCCGCCGGTCAGGTTCTCCGGCGATGGTGCCCCGACGAAGAAAAATGTGACACCAGCGCATGCTCGAGCCCGACATGTGCTGCCGCAACCCTCGGTCTAATCCAATCTTAGACCGGGAATGAACTCCGTACGCTTAGACAAGGAATGAACTCCGTATGCCTAAGTCAACCCATGAAACGAGCATGCGGGCGCTCAGTCGGCCAGAGGGGCGGGACGCGCAAGCTGGGGATCAGCCGGGTCCCCCTCTACCTACTTTTGATCCTGTTACCGCAACCCTCAGTTTGATCTGATCTTAGACTGGAAATGAACTCTGTATGCCTAAGCCAACCGACGAAACGAACGGGCGGGCGGGCAGGCGGGCACTACGTCGGCCAGGGACACGGGATGCGCAAGCCGTGGATCGATAGGGTGGTAGGTGGGTTTAGGCACATCTTCAAATTTCAGTGTGGCAATGCCATTTTTATGGCTTGTAAATTCATACAATGGTCCTTTAAACTTTCACGTGAAGTTTCATGGCAAGGTGACTCGTTTTCTATTTTTCACGATTTTCAAAACTTTTTGGGGTTCATGATTTTTTAAAATTTTTTCGGAAGGAGTTTTAGCCCCAAACTTGGTAGACGTGATCCTTGTATTTTTGTTGGCATGCATAAAAAAATTCAGATAAAAACTCGAAGTGTACCAAGATTTTGTGACCATTTGAAAAAACTATTCCCATTTCAGACACTTTAATGGCTACTGGCAGCAAACCTGTAAAATCTCAAATGCTCTTTAAGGGGTGTGAGTTCTCGAGGTTTGATGAGGGATAGGGGGCCAATATAAGAGCCAAGTACCAGCACCCATCGCACATCATGTGCGCACACCCTCCCTTGGGCCCCCCGATCGTCGGAACGCCAATGCCGCTAGTCAGTTTCTCCGGCGATGCTCCGGCGATGGTGCCTCGATGAAGAAAAATATGACACCAGCAAATGCCCAAGCCCAGCATGTGCTGCCGTAACCCTCGGTCCGATCCGATCTTAGATTGGGTATGAACTCCGTATGCTTAGACTGGGAATGAACTCTGTATGCCTAAGTCAACCCACGAAAAGAGCGTGCGGGCGCTCAACCGGCCAGAGGGGCGGGATGCGCAAGTCAGGGATCGATCGGGTCCCCATCTGCACGCTGCCGATCCTGCTACCACAACCCTCGGTTCGGTCTGATCTTAGACTAGGAATGAACTCCGTATGCCTAAGCCAACCGACGAAAAGAGCGGGTGGTTGGGCGGGCACTACGTCGGCTAGAGAGACGGGATGCGCAAGCCATGGATCGATAGGGTGGTTGGTGGGTTTAGGCACATCTTCATTTTTCTATGTGCCAATGCCATTTTTAAGCCTTGTAAATTTATACAATGGTCCCTTAAGCCTTCACGTGAAGTTTCATGGCAAGACGACTCGTTTTCTATTTTTTATGATTTTTGAAACCTTTTGCAGTTCGAGATTTCTTTAAATTTTTTTCGGAAGGAGTTTTGGCTCCAAAATTGGTAGGCGTGATCCTTGCATTTTTTTTGGCATGCACAAAAAAATTCAGCTAAAAACTCGAAGTGTACAAGATTTTGTGACCATTTGAAAAAAATGTCCCCATTTTAGACACATTAAAGGCTACTGGTAGCAAACCTGTAAAATCTCAAATGCTCTTTAAGGGGGTGTGAGTTCTTGAGGTTTGATGAGGGATAGGGGGCCAATATAAGGGTCAAGTACCAGCAACCATCGCACATCATATGCACACACCCCCCCCCGGCCCCTCCGATCATCGGAACCCCAATGCCGCCGGTCAGGTTCTCAAGTGATGCTTCGACGATGGTGCCCCGACGAAGAAAAATGTGGCACCAGCACATGCCCGAGCCCAGCATGTGCTGCCGTAACCCTCAATCCGTTTCGATCTTAGACTGGGAATGAACTCGATATGCTTAGACTGGGAATGAACTTCGTATGCCAAGTCAACCCATGAAACAAGCGTGCGGGCGCTCAGCCGGCCAGAGGGGCGGGATGCACAAGCTGGGGATCGGCCGGGTCCCCCTCTGTGTGCTATCGATCCTGCTTACCTAAGCCAACCGACAAAATGAGTGGGCGTGCGAGCGGGCGGGCACTATGCCGGCCAGAGAGATGGGATGCGCAAGTCGTGGATCGATAGGGTGGTAGGTGGGTTTAAGCACACCTTCATATTTCTCTGTGCCAATGCCATTTTTATGGCTTGTAATTTCATACAATGGTCCCTTAAGCCTTCACGTGAAGTTTCATGGCAAGACGACTTGTTTTTTATTTTTCACGATTTTTAAAACTATTTAAGGTTCGGGATTTTTAAAATTTTTTCGGAAGGACTTTTGGCCCCAAACTTGGTAGACGTGATTCTTGTATTTTTGTTGGCTTGCACAAAAAACTTCAGCTAAAAACTCGAAGTGTACAAGATTTTGTGACCATTTGAAAAAAGTGTCCCCATTTCAGACATTTTAATGGCTACTAGCAGCAAACCTGTAAAATCTCAAATACTCTTTAAGGGGGTGAGTTCCTAAGGTTTGATGAAGGATAGGGGGCCAATATATGGGCCAAGTACCAGCACCCATTGCACATCATGTGCGCACACCCCCCGGCCCCCCCGATCACCGGAACCCCAATGTCGCCGGTCAGGCTCAACGTCGATGCTTCGACGATGGTGCCCCAGTGAAGAAAAATGCGGCACCAGCACATGCCCAAGCCCAGCATGTGCTGCCACAACCCTCTATCCAGTTTGATATTAGACTGGAATGAACTCCGTATGCTTAGACTGGGAATGAACTCTGTATGCCTAAGTCAACCCATGAAACGAGCGTGCGGGCGCTCAGCCGGCCAGAAGGGTGAGAGGCGCAAGCCAGGGATCGGTTGGGTCCCCGTCTGCGTGTTGTTGATCCTGCTGCCACAACCCCCGATCTGGTCTGATCTTAGACTGGGAATGAACTCCGTATGCCTAAGCCAACCGATGAAACGAATGGGCGGGCACTACGCCGACCAGAGAAACAGGATGCGTAAGCCGTGGATCGATAGGGTGGTAGGTGGGTTTAGGCACATCTTCATATTTCTGCATGCCAATGCCATTTTTATGGCTTGTAAATTCATACAATGGTCCGTTAAGCCTTCACGTGAAGTTTCATGGCAAGACGACTCGTTTTCTATTTTTCACGATTTTTAAAACTTTTTGCAGTTCGGGATTTTTTAAAATTTTTTTAGGATTTTTGGCCCCAAACTTGGTAGACGTGATCCTTGTATTTTTGTTGGCATGCACAAAAAATTTCAGCTAAATACTCGAAGTGTACAAGATTTTGTGACCATTTGAAAAAAGTGTCTCCATTTCAAACACTTTTAATGGCTACTGGCAGCAAACCTGTAAAATCTCAAATGCTCTTTAAGGGGGTGTGAGTTCTCAAGGTTTGATGACGGATAGGGCACCAATATAAGGGCCAAGTACCAGTACCCATCGGACATAATGTGCGCACACACCCCCCTGGCCCCCTGATCGTCGGAACCCCAATACCGCCAGTCAGGTTCTCCGGCGATGCTCCGACGATGGTGCCTCGGTGAAGAAAAATGTGGCACCAGCACATGCCTGGACCCAGGATGTGCTGCCGTAACCCTCAGTTCGGTCCGATCTTACACTGGGAATGAACTCCATATGCTTAGACTGGGAATGAACTCCGTATGCCTAAGTCAACCCACGAAACGAGCGTGCGGGCGCTCAACCGGCCAGAGGGGTGAGATGCGCAAGCCGAGGATCAACCGGGTCCCCCTCTACTTGCTGCCAATCCTGCTGCCGCAACCCTCTATCCAGTCTGATCTTATACTGGAAATGAACTCCATATGCCTAAGCCAACCGACGAAACGAGCAGGCGGGCAGGCGGGCGGGCACTACGCTGGCCAGAGAGACAAGATGCGCAAGCCGTGGATCGATAGGGTGGTAGGTGGGTTTAGTGACGTCTTCATATTTCTGCATGACAATGCCATTTTTATGGCTTGTAAAATCATACAATGGTCCCTTAAGCCTTCACGTGAAGTTTCATGGCAAGACGACCTGTTTTCTATTTTTCATGATTTTTAAAACTTTTTGCAGTTCGGGATTTTTTAAAATTTTTTTGGAAGGATTTTTGGCCCCAAACTTGGTAGACATGATCCTTGTATTTTTGTTGGCATGCAAAAAAAATTTCAGCTAAATACTCGAAGTGTACAAGATTTTGTGACCATTTGAAAAAAGTGTCCCCATTTCAAACACTTTTAATGGCTACTGGCAGCAAACCTGTAAAATCTCAAATGCTCTTTAAGGGGGTGTGAGTTCTCAAGGTTTGATGACGGATAGGGGGCCAATATAAGGGCCAAGTGCCAGTACCCATCGGACATCATGTGCGCACACACCCCCCGGCCCCCCGATCATCGGAATCCCAATGCCGCCGGTCAGGTTCTCCGGCGATGCTCCGGTGATGGTGCCTCGGTGAAGAAAAATGTGGCACCAGCACATGCCTGAGCCCAGGATGTGCTGCCGCAACCCTCAGTTCGGTCCGATCTTACACTAGGAATGAACTCCATATGCTTAGACTTGGAATGAACTCTGTATGCCTAAGTCAACCCATGAAACGAGCGTGCGGGTGCTCAGCCGACCAGAGGGGTGGGATGCGCAAGCCGAGGATCAACTGGGTCCCCCTCTACTTGCTGCCGATGCTACTACCCCAACCCTCTATCCAGTCTGATCTTATACTGAAAATGAACTCCATATGCCTAAGCCAACCGATGAAACGAGCGTGCGGGCGGGCTGGCGGGCACTATGTCGGCTAGAAAGACGTCATGCGCAAGTCATGGATCGATAGGGTGGTAGGTGGGTTTAGGCACATCTTCATATTTCTGCATGCCAATGCCATTTTATGGCTTATAAACTCATACAATGGTCCCTTAAGCCTTCACGTGAAGTTTCATGGCAAGACGACTCGTTTTCTATTTTTCATGATTTTTGAAACTTTTTACGGTTCGAGATTTTTTAAAATTTTTTTGGAAGGAGTTTTGGCCCCAAATTTGGTAGACGTGATCCTTGTATTTTTTTTGGCATGCACAAAAAAACTTAGCTAAATACTCGAAGTGTACAAGATTTTGTGACCATTTGAAAAAAGTGTCCCCATTTCAGACACTTTAATGGCTACTGGCAGCAAACCTGTAAAATCTCAAATGCTCTTTAAGGGGGTGTGAGTTCTCGAGGTTTGATGGGGGATAGGGGGCCAATATAAGGGCCAAGCACCAACACCCATCGCACATCATGTACACACACCCCCCGGCCCCTCCGATCGCCGAAACCCCAATGCCATCGGTCAGGTTCTCCGACGCTGCTCTGACGATGGTGCCTCGGCGAAGAAAAATACGGCACCAGCACATGCCCGAGCCCAGCATGTGCTACCGCAACCCTCGGTTCGGTCCTACTACCATAACCCTCGGTCCAGTCCAATCTTAGACTGGCAATGAACTCTGTATGCTTAGACTAGGAATGAACTACGTATGCCTAAGTCAACTCACGAAATGAGAGTGCAGGTGCTCAGCCGGCCAGAAGGGTGGGATGCGCAAGCCAGGGATCGGCTGGGTCACCCTTTGTGTGCTACCGATCCTGCTACCTTAACCCTCGATCTGGTCCGATCTTAGACTGGGAATGAACTTCGTACGCCAAAGCTGACCGACGAAAAGAGCGAGTGGGGGGACGGGCGGGCACTATGGCTCCCAGAGATACGAGATACGCAAGCCGTCGATCGATAGGGTGGTAGGTGGGTATAGGCACATCTTCATATTTCTGCATGCCAATGCCATTTTTATGGCTTGTAAATTCATACAATGGTCCCTCAAGCCTTCACGTGAAGTTTCAAGGCAAGATGACTTGTTTTTTATTTTTCAAGATTTTTGAAACTTTTTGCGGTTTGAGATTTTTTAAAATTTTTTTGAAAGGATTTTTGGGCCCAAACTTGGTAGACGTGATCCTTGTATTTTTCTTGGCATGCACAAAAAAATTTCAGCTAAAAACTCGAAGTGTACAAGATTTTGTGCCCATTTGAAAAAAGTGTCCCCATTTCAAACACTTTAATGGCTACTGGCAGCAAACTTGTAAAATCTCAAATGCTCTTTAAGGGTATGTGAGTTTGCGAGGTTTGATGAGGGATAGGGGGCCAATATAAGGGCCAAGTACCAGTGCCCATTGCACATCATGTGCGCACACACCCCCGACCCGCCCGATCACTGGAACGCCAATGCCGTCGGTCAGGTTCTCCGACGATGGTGCCTCGACGGAGAAAAATACGGCACCAGCACATCCTTGAACCTAGCATGTGCTGCAGAAACCCTCGGTCTGATCTGATCTTAGACTAGGAATGAACTCCATATGCTTAGACTGGGAATGAACTCCGTATACCTAAGTCAACCCACGAAACGTGCGTGCGGGCTATCAGCTGGCCAGAGGGGCGGGAAGCGCAAGCCGAAGATCTACCGGGTCCACCTCTATGTGCTGCCTATCTTGCTGTCACAACCCTCGATCCGATCTGATCTTAGATTGGGAATGAACTCCGTATGCCTAAGCCAACCGACGGAACGAGCGGGCGGGAGGGCAGGCACTACACCGGCCAGAGAGACGAGATGCGCAAGCCGTGGATCGATAGGGTGGTAGGTGGGTTTAGGCAAATCTTCATATTTCTGCTTGCCAATGCCATTTTTATGGCTTGTAAATTCATACATTGGTCCCTTAAGCCTTCACGTGAAGTTTCATGGCAAGACGACTCATCTTCTATTTTTCACGATTTTAAAAACTTTTTGCGGTTTGGGATTTTTTAAAATTTTTTTGAAAGAATTTTTGGTCCCAAACTTGGTAGGCATGATCCTTGTATTTTTCTTGGCATGCATAAAAAATTTCAGCTAAAAACTCGAAGTGTACAAGATTTTGTGACCATTTGAAAAAAGTGTCCCCATTTCAGACACTTTAATGGCTACTGATAACAAACCTGTAAAATCTCAAATGCTCTTTAAGGGGGTGTGAGTTCTCGAGGTTTCATGAGGGATAAGGGGCCAATATAAGGGCCAAGTACTAGCACCAATTGCACATCATGTGCGCACACCCCCCAGCTGCCCCTATCATCCGAACCCCAATGTCGCCGGTCAAGTTCTACAACGATGCTCCGGTGATGGTGCCCCGACGAAGAAAAATGCGGCACCAACACATGCCCGAGCACAGCATGTGCTGCCCTAACCCTCCCGATCCAATCTTAGACTGGGAATTAACTCCGTATGCTTAGATTGGGAATGAACTCCGTATGCCTCAGTCAACCCATGAAACGAGCGTGCGGGCGCTCAGCCGGCCAGAGGGGTAGGATGTGCAAGCCGGGGATCGGCTGGGTCCCACTCTATGTGCTGCTGATCCTACTTCCACAACCCTTGGTTCGGTCTGATCTTAGACTGGGAATGAACTCCGTATGCCTAAGCCAACCGACGAAAGGAGTGGGCGGGCAGGTTGACACAACGTCGGCTGAGAGACGGGATGCGTAAGCTCTGGATCGATAGGGTGGTAGGTGGGTTTAGGCACATCTTCATATTTCTGCATGCCATTTCCATTTTTATGGCTTGTAAATTCATACAATGGTCCCTTAAGCCTTCACGTGAAGTTTCTTGGCAAGATGACACGTTTTCTATTTTTCAAGATTTTTGAAACTTTTTACGGTTTGGGATTTTTTATTATTTTTTTGAAAGAGTTTTGGGTCCAAACTTGGTAGATGTGATCCTTGTATTTTTCTTGGCATGCATAAAAAAATTCAGCTAAAAACTCAAAGTGTACAAGATTCTGTGACCATTTGAAAAAAGTGTCCCCATTTCAGACACTTTAATGGCTACTGGCAGCAAACCTGTAAAATCTCAAATGCTCTTTAAGGGGGTGTGAGTTCTCATGGTTTGATGAGGGATAGGGGGCCAATAAAAAGGCCAAGTACCAGCACCCATCGCACATCATGCGTGCACACCCCCCAGCCCCCCCGATCGCTAGAACCCCAATGCCACCGGTCAGGTTCTCCGATGATGCTCCGACGATGGTGCCCCGGCAGAGAAAAATGCGGCACCAGCACATGCCCGAGCCCAGCATGTGCTGCCGCAACCCTCGTTCCGATCCGATCTTAGACTGGGAATGAACTCCGTATACTTAGACTATGAATGAACTCTGTATGCCTAAGTCAACCCACGAAACGAGCATGCGGGCACTCAGTCGGCCAGAGGGGCGGGATGCACAAGCCGAGGATCGGCCAAGCTCCCCTCTGCATGCTGTCGATCCTACTGCCGCAACCCTCGGTTCGATCCGATCTTAGACTGGGAATGAACTCCGTATGCCTAAGCCAACCGACGAAAAGAGCGGGCGGGCGGGCACTACGCCGGCCAGAGAAACGGGATGTGCAAGCCGTGGATCGATAGGGTGGTAGGTGGGTTTAGGCACATCTTCATATTTCTGCGTGCCGATGCCATTTTTATGGCTTGTAAATTCATACAATGGTCCCTTAAGCCTTCACGTGAAGTTTCATTGCAAGACGACTCGTTTTCTATTTTTCACGATTTTCAAAACCTTTTGCGGTTCAAGATTTTTTAAATTTTTTTCGAAAGGAGTTGTGGCCCCAAACTTGGTAGACGGGATCCTTGTATTTTTTTTGGCATGCACAAAAAAATTCAGCTAAAAATTCAAAGTGTACAAGATTTTGTGACCATTTGAAAAATGTGTCCCTATTTTAGACACTTTAATGGCTACTGGTAGCAAACCTGTAAAATCTCAAATGCTTTTTAACTGGGTGTGAGTTCGAGAGGTTTGATGAGGGATAGGGGGCCAATATAAGGGACAAGTACCAGCACCCATCGCACATCATGTGCGCACACCTTTCCCGGCCTCCCGATCGTCGGAACCCCAATGCCGCCAGTTAGGTTCTCCGGCGATGCTCCGACAATGGTGCCCCGGTGAAGAAAAATGCGGCACCAACACATGCCCGAGCCTAGCATGTGCTGCCATAACCCTTGGTTCAATTCGTTCTTCAACTGGGAATGAGCTCCATATGCCTAAGTCAACCCACGAAACGAGCGTGCAGGCTCTCAGCCGGCCAGAGGGGTGGGATGCGCAAGCCGAGGATCGGTCGGGTCCCCCTTTGCGTGCTACCGATCCTACTGCCGAAACCCTCAGTTCGGTCTGATCTTAGACTGGGAATGAACTCCGTATGACTAAGCCAACTGATGAAACGAGCGGACGGGCGGGCCGACACTATGCCGGCCAGAGAGATGGGATGCGCAAGTCGTGGATCGATAGGGTGGTAGGTGGGTTTAGGCACATCTTCATATTTCTGCGTGCCTATGCCATTTTTATGGCTTGTAAATTCATACAATGGTCCCTTAAGCCTTCATGCTAAGTTTCATTGCAAGACGACTCGTTTTCTATTTTTCACAATTTTCAAAACTTTTTGCGGTTTGGGATTTTTTAAAAGTTTTTTGAAAGGAGTTTTGGCCCCAAACTTGGTAGACGTCATCCTTGTATTTTTGTTGGCACGCACAAAACAATTCAGCTAAAAACTCAAAGTGTACAAGATTTTGTGACTATTTGAAAAAAGTGTCCCCGTTTCAGACACGTTAATGGCTCCTGGCAACAAACCTGTAAAATCCCAAATGCTCTTTAAGGGGGTGTGAGTTCTTGAGGTTTGATGAGGGATAAGGGGCCAATATAAGGGCCAAGTACCAGCACCCATCGCACATCATATGCGCACACCCCCTCGGATCACCGGAACCCCAATGCCGTCGGTTCGGTTCTCCGGTGATGCTCCGACGATGGTGCCCCGACGAAGAGAAATGCGGCACCAGCACATGCCCAAGCCAAGCATCTGCTGTCGCAACCCTCGGTCCGGTCCGATCTTAGACTAGGAATGAACTCCGTATGCTTAGACTGGGAATGAACTCCGTATGCCTAAGTCAACCCACGAAACGAGCGTGCGGGTGCTCAATCGGCCTGGGGGGCGGGATGCACATGTCGCGGATCGATCGGGTCCCCCTCTGCGTGCTACTGATCCTGCTGTCGTAACCCTCGATCCAGTCAAATCTTAGACTGGGAATGAACTCCGTATGCCTAAGGCAACCGATGCAATGAGCGGACGGGCGAGAGGGCGGGTAGTACGCCGGCAAGAGACGGGATGCGCAAGCCGTGGATCGATAGGGTGGTAGGTGGGTTTAGGCACGTCTTCATATTTCTACATGCCAATGCCATTTTTATGTCTTGTAAATTCGTACAATGGTCCCTTAAGCCTTCACGTGAAGTTTCATGGCAAGACGACTCGTTTTCTATTTTTCACAATTTTTGAAAATTTTTGCGGTTCGTGATTTTTTAAAATTTTTTCAGAAGGATTTTTGGCCCCAAACTTGGTAGACGTGATGGTTGTATTTTTTTTGGCATGCACAAAAAAATTCAGCTAAAAACTTGAAGTGTACAAGATTTTGTGATAATTTGAAAAAAATGTCCCTATTTTAGACACTTTAATGGCTACTGGCAGCAAACCTGTAAAATCTCAAATGCTCTTTAAGGGGGTGTGAGTTCTCCATGTTTGATGAGGGATAGGGGGACAATATAAAGGCCAAGTACCAGCACCCATCGCACATCATGTGCGCACGCCCCCCGATCACCAGAACCCCAATGCCGTCGGTCAGGTTCTCCGATGATGCTCTGGTGATGGTGCCCCGACGAAGAAAAATATGACACCAGCACATGCCCGAGCCCAGCATGTGCTGCTGTAACCCTCAGTCCAATCTGATCTTAGACTGGGAATGAGCACCGTATGCTTAGACTGAGAATGAACTTCGTATGCCTAAGCCAACCGACAAAATGAGAGGGCGGGCGGGCGCTAGGTCGGCCGGAGAAACGAGATGGGCAAGCCGTGGATCGATAGGGTGGTAGGTGGGTTTAGGTACATCCTCATATTTTTGAGTGCCAATGCCATTTTATGGCGTGTAAAGTCGTACAATGGTCCCTTAAGCCTTCACGTGAAGTTTCATGCAAGACAACTTGTTTTCTATTTTCCACCATTTTTTAAACTTTTTATGGTTCGGGATTTTTTAAAATTTTTTCGAAAGGAGTTTTGGCCCCAAACTTGCTAGACGTGATCCCTGTATTTTTGTTGGCAGGCACAAAAAAATTCAGCTAAAAACTCGAAGTGTACAAGACTTTGTGATGATTTGAAAAAAGTGTCCCCATTTCAGACACTTTAATGGCTACTGGCAGCTAACCTATAAAATCTCAAATGCTCTTTAAGGGGGTGTGAGTTCTTGAGGTTTGATGAGGAATAGGGGGCCAATATAGGGGCCAAGTACCAGCACCCATCACATATCATGCGCGCACACCCCCCGGCCCCCCGATCGTCGGAACCCCAATGCCGTCGGTCAGGTTCTCCAGAGATGCTCCAGCGATGGCGCCCCGACGAAGAAAAATGCGACACCAGCACATGCCCGAGCCCAGCATGTGCTGTCGCAACCCTCGGTCCGGTCTGATCTTAGACTGGGAATGAACTCCGTATGCCTAAGCCAACCGACGAAACGAGCGGGCGGGCGGGCACTACGCCGACCAGAGAGATGGGATGCGCAAGCCGTGGATTGATAGGGTGGTAGGTGGGTTTCGGTACATCTTCATATTTCTATGTGTCACTGCCATTTTTATGGCTTGTAAATTCATACAATGGTCCCTTAAGCCTTCACGTGAAGTTTCATGGCAAGACGACTCGTTTTCTATTTCTCACGATTTTCAAAACTTTTTACGGTTCGGGATTTTTTACAATTTTTTCGGAAAGAGTTTTGGCCCAAAACTTGGTAAAAGTGATCCTTGTATTTTTGTTGGCATACACAAAAAAATTCAGCTAAAAACTCGAAGTGTACAAGATTTTGTGACCATTTGAAAAAAGTGTCCCCATTTCAGACACTTTAATGGCTACCGACAGCAAACCTATAAAATCTCAAATTCTCTTTAAGGGCGTGTGCGTTCTCAAGGTTTGATGAGAGATAGGGGGCCAATATAAGGGCCAAGTACCAGCACCTATCACACATCATGTGCGCACACCCCCCCGGCCCCCCCGATCGCCGAAACCCAAATGCCACCAGGTCAAGTTCTCCGACGATGCTCCGGTGATGGTGCCCGACGAAGAAAAATTTTGCACCAGCACATGCCCGAGCCTAGCATGTGCTGCCGTAACCCTTGGTCTAGTCTGATCTTAGACTGGGAATGAACTCCGTATGCTTAGACTGGGAATGAACTCCATATGCCTAAGTCAACCCACGAAAAGAGCGTGCAGGTGCTCAACCAGCTAGAGGGGCGGGATGCGCAAGCCGAGGATCGATCGGGTCACCCACTATGTGCTACCGATCCTGCTGCCACAACCCTCAGTCCAATCAGATCTTAGATTGGGAATGAACTCTGTATGCCTAAGCCAACCGACGAAACGAGCGGGCAGGCGGGCGGACGGGCGGACGGGCGGGTGGGCATCACGCCGGCCAGAGAGACGGGATGCGCAAGCCGTGGATTGATAGGGTGATAGGTGGGTTTAGGCAAATCTTCATATTTCTACATGCCAATGCCATTTTTATGGCTTGTAAATTCATAGAATGGTCCCTTAAGCCTTCACATGAAGTTTCATGGCAAGATGACTCATCTTCTATTTTTCATAATTTTTGAAACTTTTTGCAGTTCGGGATTTTTTTAAATTTTTTTGGAAGGATTTTTGGCCCCAAACTTGGTAGACGTGATCCTTGTATTTTTTTTGGCATGCACAAAAAAATTCAGCTAAAAACTCGAAGTGTACAAGATTTTGTGACCATTTGAAAAAAGTGTCCCCATTTCAGACACTTTAATGGCTACTGGCAGCAAACCTGTAAAATCTCAAATGCTCTTTAAGGGGGTGTGAGTTCTTGAGGTTTGATGAGGGATGGGGGCCAATATAAGGGCCAAGTATCAGCGCCCATCGCACATCATGTGTGCACACCCCCCGGACCCCCTCAATCGCTGGAACCCCAACGTCACCGATCAGGTTCTCCAGCGATGCTCCGGCGATGGTGCCCCGGTGAAGAAAAATGCCGTACCAGCACATGCCAGAGCCCAGAATGTGCTGTCGCAACCCTCGGTCCAGTCCGATCTTAGACTGGGAATGAACTCCGTATGCTTAGACTGGGAATGAATTCCGTATGCCTAAGTCAACCCACAAAACGAGCGTGCGGGCGCTCAGCCGGCCAGAGGGGCGGGATGCACAAGGCGGGGATCGGTCGGGTCCCCCTCTACGTGCTACCTATCCTGCTGCTGCAACCCTCGGTCTGGTCCCATCTTAGACTGGGAATGAACTCTGTATGCCAATGCCAACCGACGAAACGAGCGGGCGGGCGGGCATTATGCCGGCCAGAGAGACGGGATGCGCAAGCCATGGATCGATAGGGTGGTAGGTGGGTTTAGGCACATCTTTATATTTCTACATGCCAATGCCATTTTTATGGCTTGTAAATTCATACAAAAAAAGTCAGCTAAAACCTCGAAGTGTACAAGATTTTGTGACAATTTGAAAAAAGTGTCCCCATTTCAGACACATTAATGGCTACTGGCAGCAAACCTGTAAAATCTCAAATCATCTTTAAGGGGGTGTGAGTTCTCAAGGTTTGATGAGAGATAGAGGGCCAATATAAGGGCCAAGTACCAGCACCCATCGCACATCATGCGCGTACACCCCCTCGGGCCCCCGATCGTCCGAACCTCAATGCCGCAGGTCAGGTTCTTCGACTCTTTAATGGCTACTGGCACATCTTCATATTTCTGCATGCCAATGCCATTTTTATGGCTTTTAAATTGATACAATGGTCCCTTAAGCCTTCTCGTGAAGTTTCATGGCAAGACGACTCGTTTTCTATTTTTCACGATTTTTGAAACCTTTTGCGGTTTGGGATTTTTTAAAAATTTTTTTGGAAGGAGTTTTCACCCCAAACTTGGTAGACGTGATCCTTTTATTTTTGTTGGCATGCACAAAAAAAATTCAGCTAAAAATTTGAAGTGTACAAGATTTTGTGACCATTTGAAAAAAGTGTCCTCATTTCAGACTCTTTAATGGCTACTGGCAGCAAACCTGTAAAATCTCAAATGCTCTTTAAGGGGGTGTGAGTTCTCGACGTTTGATGAGGGATAGGGGGCCAATATAAGGGCCAAGTACCAGCACCCATCGCACATTATGTCCGCACAGCCCCCCCAACCCCCCGATCGTCGGAACCCCAATGCCGCCGGTCAAGTTCTCCGATGATGGTGCCCCGGTGAAGAAAAATACGGCACCAGCAGATGCTCAAGCCCAGCATGTGCTGCCGCAACACTCGGTCCAGTCCGATCTTGGACTGGATATGAACTCCATATGCCTAAGTCAACCCACGAAACGAGCGTGCTGGCACTTAGCCGGCTAGAGGGCGGGATGCGCAAACTGGGGATCGGTCGGGTCTGCCTCTGTATGCTGCCGATCCTGCTAGCGCAACCCTCGGTGCGATCTATTCATAGATTGGGAATGAACTCCGTATGCCTAAGCCAATCGACGAAACGAGTTGGTGGGCAGGCGGGCGGGCACTACACCGGCCAGAGAGACAAGATGCGCAAGCCGTGGATCGATAGGGTGGTAGGTGGGTTTAGGCACATCTTCATATTTCTGCATGCCAGTGCCATTTTTATGGCTTGTAAATTCATACAATGGTCCCTTAAGCCTTCACGTGAGGTTTCATGGCAAGACGACTCGTTTTCTATTTTTCATGATTTTTGAAACTTTTTACAGTTCGGGATTTTTTAAAATTTTTTCGGAAGGAATTTTGACCCCAAACTTGGTAGACGTGATCCTTGTATTTTTGTTGGCATGTACCAAAAAATTCAGCTAAAAACTCGAAGTGTACAAGATTTTGTGACCATTTGAAAAAAGTGTCCCTATTTTAGGCACTTTAATGGCTACTAGAAGCAAACCTGTAAAATCTCAAATGCTCTTTAAGGGGGTGTGAGTTCTTGAGGTTTGATGAGGGATAGGGGGCCAATATGTGGGCCAAGTACCAGCACCCATCACACATTATGTGCGCACAGCCCCCCCGGCTCCCCCGATCGTCGGAACCCCAATGCCGCCGATCAGGTTCTCCGACGATGGTGCCCCGACAAAGAAAAATGCGGCACCAGCACTTGCTCGAGCCCAGCATGTGCTGCCACAACCCTCGGTCTGGTCCGATCTTAGACTGGGAATGAACTCCGTATGCCAAAGACAACCCACGAAACGAGCGTTCGGGCGCTCAACCGGCCAGAGGGGTTGGATGCGCAAGCTGGGGAACGGGCAAGTCCCCCTCTGCATGCTGCCGATCCTGCTACCGTAACCCCCGATCCGATCTAATCTTAGACTAGGAATGAACTCCGTATGCCTAAGGCAACTGACGAAATGAGCAGGTGGACGGGCGGGCACTACGCCGGCCAGAGAGACGGGATGCGCAAGCTATGGATCGATAGTGTGGTAAGTGGGTTTAGGCACATCTTCATATTTCTATGTGCCAATGCCATTTTTATGACTTGTAAATTCATACAATAGTCCCTTAAGCCTTCACGTGAAGTTTCATGGCAAGACGACTCGTTTTCTATTTTTCATGATTTTTGAAACTTTTTGCGGTTTGGGATTTTTTAAAATTTTTTCGGAAGGCTTTTTGGCCCCAAACTTGGTAGACGTGATACTTGTTTTTTTGTTGGCATGCAAAAAAATATTCAGCTAAAAACTCGAAGCGTACAAGATTTTGTGACCATTTGAAAAAAGTGTCTCCATTTCAGACACTTTAATGGCTACTGACAGCAAACCTGTAAAATCTCAAATGCTCTTTAAGGGGGTGTGAGTTCTTGAGGTTTGATGAGGGATAGGGGGCCAATATAAGGGCCAAGTACCAGCACCCATCGCACATCATGTGCGCACACCCCCCGGCCCCCCAATCGTCAGAACCCCAATTCCTCCGATCAGGTTCTCCGGTAATGCTCCGATGATGGTGCCTCGACGAAGAAAAATACGACACCAGGACATGCCCGAGCCCAGCATGTGCTACTGCAACCCTTGGTTCGGTCTGATCTTAGACTGGGAATGAATTTCGTATGCTTAGCTTGGGGATGAACTTCGTATGCCTAAGTTAACCCACGAAACGAGCGTGCGGGCGCTCTGCTGGCCAGACGGGCGGGATGCGCAAGCCGAGGATCTGTCGGATCCCACTCTACGTGCTACCAATCCTGCTGCCACAACCCTCGATCTGATCTGATCTTAGACTAGGAATGAACTCCGTATGCCTAAGCCAACCGACGAAACGAGCAGGCGGACGGGTGGGCGTGTACTACACAGACAAGAGAGACGGATGCGCAAGCCGTGGATCGATAGGGTGGTAGGTAGGTTTAGGCACATCTTCATATTTCTGCATGCCAAAGCCATTTTTATGGCTTGTAAATTCATACAATGGTACCTTAAGCCTTCATGAGAAGCTTCATGGCAAGGCGACTCGTTTTCTATTTTTCATGATTTTTGAAACTTTTTACGGTTTGAGATTTTTTAAAATTTTTTCGGGAGGATTTTTGGCCCCAAACTTGGTAGACATGATCCTTGTATTTTTTTTGGCATGTACAAAAAAATTCAGCTAAAAACTCGAAGTGTACAAGATTTTGTGACCATTTGAAAAAAGTGTCCCCATTTCAGAGACTTTAATGGCTACTGGCAGCAAACCTGTAAAATCTCAGACGCTCTTTAAGGGGGTGTGAGTTCTCGAGGTTTGATGAGGGATAGGGGCCAATATAAGGGCCAAGTACCATCACCCATTACACATCATGTGCGTACACCCCCCCCAGCCGCTCCGATCATCGGAACCCCAATGCCGCCAGTCAGCTTCTCCGGCAATACTCTGGCGATGCTCCGACGATGGTGCCCCGACGAAGATAAATGCGGCACCAGCACATGCTTGAGCCCAGCATGTGCTATCGCAACCTTTGGTCTGGTCTGATCTTAGATTGAGAATGAACTTCGTTTGCCCAAGCCAACCCACGAAATGAACGTTCGGGCACTCAGCCTGCCAGAGGGGCGGGATGCGTAAGCTAGGGATCGGCTGGGTCCCCCTCTACGTGTTCCTGATCCTGTTGCCGTAAACCCTCAGTCTGGTCCGGTCTTAGAGTGGGAATGAACTCCATATGCCTAAGCCAACCGACGAAACGAGCGGGCGGGCGGGCACTACGCCGGCCAGAGAGACGGGATGCGCAAGTCGTAGATCGATAGGATGGTAGGTGGGTTTAGGGACATCTTCATATTTCTGCATGCCAATGCCATTTTTATGGCTTGTCAATTCATACAATGGTCCCTTAAGCCTTCACGTGAAGTTTCATGGCACGACGACTCGTTTTCTATTTTTCACGATTTTTACGGTTCAAGATTTTTTAAAATTTTTTCAAAAGGAGTTTTGGCCCCATACTTGGTAGACGTGATCCTTGTATTTTTGTTGGCATACACAAAAATATTCAGCTAAAAACTCGAAGTGTACAAGATTTTGTGACCATTTGAAAAAAGTGTCCCCATTTCAGACACTTTAATGGCTACTGGCAGTAAACCTGTAAAATCTGAAATGCTCTTTAAGGGGGTGTGAGTTCTCAAGGTTTGATGAGAGATAGGGAGCCAATATGAGTTCCATGTACCACCACCCATCACACATTATGTCCGCATAGCCCCCCCTGGCCCTCCCGATCATCGGAACCCCAATGCCGCCGGTCAAGTTCTCCGACGATGGTGCCCCGACGAAGAAAAATACGGCACCAGCAGATGCCCGAGCCCAGCATGTGCTGCCGCAACACTCGGTCCTATCCGATCTTGGACTGGAAATTAACTCTGTATGCCAAAGTCAACCCACGAAACGAGCGTGCTGGCGCTCAACCGGCCAGAGGGGCGAGATGCGCAAGTCGGGGATCGACTGGCTCCCCCTCTGCATGCTGCCGATCCTGCTGCCGTAACCCTCAGTCCGGTCTATTCATAGACTGAGAATGAACTCCGTATGCCTAAGCCAACCGATGAAACAAGTTAGCGGACGGGCGGGCGGGCACTACACCGGCCAGAGAGACAGGATGCACAAGTCATGGATCGATAGGGTGGTAGGTGGGTTTAGGCACATCTTCATATTTCTACATCTCAGTGCAATTTTTATGGCTTGTAAATTCATAAAATGGTCCCTTAAGCCTTCACGTGAGGTTTCATGACAAGACGACTCGTTTTCTATTTTTCATGATTTTTGAAACTTTTTACGGTTCGAGATTTTTTTAAATTTTTTCGGAAGGAGTTTTGGCCCCAAACTTGGTAGACGAGATCCTTGTATTTTTGTTGGCATGTACCAAAACATTCAGCTAAAAACCCGAAGTGTACAAGATTTTGTGACATTTGAAAAAAGTGTCCCCATTTTAGGCACTTTAGTGGCTACTGGAAGCAAACCTGTAAAATCTCAAATGCTCTTTAAGGGGGTGTGAGTTCTCAAGGTTTGATGAGGGATAGGGGGCCAATATGAGGGCCAAGTACCAGCACCCATCACACATTATGTGTGCACAGCCCCCCCAGCTCCCCCGATCGTCGGAACCCCAATGCTGCCGGTCAAGTTCTCCGACGATGGTGCCCCGACGAAGAAAAATGCGGCACCAGCACATGCTCGAGCCCAACGTGTGCTGCCACAACCCTCGGTCCGATCGGATCTTAGACTGAAAATGAACTCCGTATGCCAAAGACAACCCACGAAACGAGCATTCGGGCGCTCAACCGGCCAGAGGGGTTGGATACGCAAGCCGGGGATCGGGCAGGTCCCCCTCTGCATGCTGCCGATCCTGCTACCGCAACCCTCGGTCCGGTCTGATCTTAGACTAGGAATGAACTTCATATGCCTAAGCCAACCGACGAAATGAGCGGGCGGGAGGGCGGGCACTACGCCGGCCAGAGAGACGGGATGCGCAAGCCATGGATCGATAGTGTGGTAAGTGGGTTTAGGCACATCTTCATATTTCTACGTGCCAATGCCATTTTTATGACTTGTAAATTCATACAATGGTCCCTTAAGCCTTCACGTGAAGTTTCATGGCAAGACGACTCATTTTCTATTTTCACGATTTTTGAAACTTTTTACGGTTCGGGATTGTTTAAAATTTTTTCGGAAGGAGTTTTGGCCCCCCAAACTAGGTAGACATGATCCTTGTATTTTTGTTGGCATGCACAAAAAATTCAGCTAAAAACTCGAAGTGTACGAGATTTTGTGACCATTTGAAAAAAGTGTCCTCATTTCAGACACTTTAATGGCTACTGGCAGCAAACCTATAAAATCTCAAATACCCTTAAAAGGGGTGTAAGTTCTCGAGGTTTGATGAGGGATAGGGGGCCAATATAAGGGCCAAGTACCAGCACCTATTGCACATGATGTGCGTACACCCCTCTCGCCCCCCCGATCGTCGGAACCCCAATGCCGTCGGTCAGGTTCTCCGACGATGGTGCCCCGGCGAAGAAAAATGCGGCACCAACACATTCTCGAGCCCAGCATGTGCTGTCGCAACCCTCAGTCTGGTCCGATCTTAGACTGTGAATGAACTCCGTATGCTTAGACTGGGAATGAACTCCGTATGCCTAAGTTAACCCACGAAACGAGCGTGCGGGCGCTCAGTCGGCCAAAGGGGGAGGATGCGCAAGTCGGGATCGCGTCCGCCCGTCCCCTCTACGTGCTGACGATCCTGCTGCCGCAACCCTTGGTCCGGTCTGATCTTAGACTAGGAATGAACTCCGTATACCTAAGCCAACCGACGAAATGAGTGGCCGGGCGGGCAGGCACTACGTCGGCCAGAGAGACGGGATGCGCAAGCCATGGATCGATAGTGTGGTAAGTGGGTTTAGGCACATCTTCATATTTCTACTTGCCAATGCCATTTTTATGACTTGTAAATTCATACAATGGTCCCTTAAGCTTTAACGTGAAGTTTCATGGCAAGACAACTCGTTTTCTATTTTTCATGATTTTTGAAACTTTTTACGGTTCGGGATTGTTTAAAATTTTTTCGGAAGGATTTTTGGCCCCAAACTTGGTAGACGTGATCCTTGTATTTTTGTTGGCTTGTACAAAAAAATTCAGCTAAAAACTCGAAGTATACAAGATTTTGTGACCATTTGAAAAAAGTGTCCGCATTTCAGACACTTTAATGGCTACTGGCAGCAAACCTATAAAATCTCAAATGCTCTTTAAGGGAGTGTGAGATCTCGAGGTTTGATGAGGGAGTGGGGGCCAGTATAAGGGCCAAATACCAGCACCCATCGCACATCATGTGAGCACACCCCCTGGCCCCCGATCGTCGAGACCCGAATGCTGTTGGTCAGGTTCTTCGGTGATGCTCCGACGATGGTGCCCCGGTAAAGAAAAATGCGGCACCAGCACATGCCCGAGGCCAACATGTGCTGCCGTAACCCTTGGTCCGGTCCAATCTTAGACTGGGAATGAACTCCGTATGCCTAAGCCAACCGATGAAACGAGCGGGCGGGCGGGCAGGCACTACGCCGGCCAGAGAGACAGGATGCATAAGCTGAGGATCGATAGGGTCGTAGGTGGGTTTAGGTACATCTTCATATTTTTGTGTGCCAATGCCATTTTTATGGCTTGTAAATTCATACAATGGTCCCTTAAGCCTTCACGTGAAGTTTCATGGCAAGATGACTCGTTTTTTATTTTTCACAATTTTTGAAACTTTTTGATGTTTGAAATTTTTTAAAATTTTGCTCGGAAGGAGTTTTGGCCCCAAACTTGGTAGACATGATCCTTGTATTTTTATTGGCATGCATAAAAAAATTCAGCTAAAAACTCGAAGTGTACGAGATTTTGTGACCATTTCAAAAAAAGTGTCCCCATTTCAGACACTTTAATGGCTACTGGCAGCAAACCTGTAAAATCTCAAATGCCATTAAAGGGGGTGTGAGTTCTCAAGGTTTGATGAGGGATAGGGGGTCAATATAAGGGCCAAGTACTAGCACCCATTGCACATCATGTGCGTACACCCCCCCGGCCCCCCCGATCGTCGGAACCCCAATGCCGTCGGTTAGGTTCTCCATCGATGCACCGACGATGGTGCCTCAGTGAAGAAAAATGTGGCACCAGCACATGCCCAAGCCCAGCATGTGCTACCACAACCCTCGATCTGGTCTGATCTTAGACTGGGAAAGAACTCCGTATGCTTAGACTGGGAATGAACTCTGTATGCCTAAGTCAACCCACGAAACGAGTATGCGGGCGCTCAGCAAGCCAGAAGGGCGGATGCGCAAGTTGGGGATCAGTCAGGTCCCCCTATGCGTGCTGCCGATCCCACTACCGCAACCCTCGGTCCAGTCCGATCTTAGAGTAGGAATGAACTTCGTATGCTTAAGCCAGCTGACAAAACGAGTTGGCGGGCAGACGGGCGGGCACTACACCGGCCAAAGAGACGGGATGTGCAAGCTGTGGATCGATAGTGTGGTAGGTGGGTTTAGGCACATCTTCATATTTCCACTTGCCAATGCCATTTTTATGGCTTGTAAATTCATACAATGGTCCCTTAAGCCTTCACGTGAAGTTTCATGGCAAGATGACTCATTTTCTATTTTTCATGATTTTTGAAACTTTGTGCAGTTCAGGATTTTTTAAAATTTTTTCGGAAGAAGTTTTGGCCCCAAACTTGGTAGACGTGATCCTTGTATTTTTTTGTCCTACACAAAAAAATTCACCTAAAAGCTCGAAGTGTACAAGATTTTGTGATGATTTGAAAAAAGTGTCCCCATTTCAGACACTTTAATGGCTACTGGCAGCAAAGCTGTAAAATCTCAAATGCTCTTTAAGGGGGTGTGAGTTCTAGAGGTTTGATGAGGGATAGGGGGCTGAAATAAGGGCCAAGTACCAGCACCCATTGCACATCATGTGCGCACACGCCCCCCGGCCCCCCCGATCGTCGGAACCCCAATGCCGCCCGTCAAGTTCTCTGGTGATGGTGCCCCGACGAAGAAAAATGCGGCCCCAGCACTTGCTCGAGCCCAGCATGTGCTGCCACAACCCTTGGTCCGATCCGATCTTAGACTGGGAAGACTCGTAGCCAAACAACCCACACAACGAGCGTGCGGGCGCTCAACCGGCCAGACGGTTTGAATGCGCAGCTGGGATCGGGCAGGTCTCTCCTCTACATCGCTGCCGATCCTGCTACGCAACCCTCGATCCGCGCTGCCAATCTTAGACTGCAATAAACTCCGTATTGCTAAGCCACCGACGAAACAGCGGGCAGAGGCGGGCATACGACCTATCAGAGAGACACGGGATGCGTAAAAAAAACGAAGCCTGCGTGGATCGATAGACGGTGGTAGGTGGGCTTTAGGCACATCTTCATATTTCTATGTGCCAATGCCTTTTTTAATGTGTAAATTCATACATCGGTCACTTAAACTTTCACGTGAAGTTTCATGCAAGACGGACTCGTTTCTATTTTTCATGATTTTGACGGAAACTTTTTTATGGGTTCAAAGATTTTAAAATTTTTTCGGAAAGAGTTTTGGCCCCAAACTTGGTAGACATGATCCTTGTATTTGTGTTGGCATCCACAAAAAAATTCAGCTAAAAATACGAAGTGTACGAGATTTTGTGACCATTTGAAAAAAGTGTCCCCATTTCAAACACTTTAAAGGCTGCTAGCAGCAAACCTATAAAATCTCAAATGCTTTTTAAGGGGGTGTGAGTTCTCAAGGTTTGATGAGGGATAGGGGGCCAATATAAGGGCCAAGTACTAGCACCCATCGTACATCATGGGCGCACACCCCACCCGGCCCCCCCGATCGTCAGTACCCCAATGCTGTCGGTCAGGTTCTCCGGTGATGCTTCGACAAAGAAAAATACGGCACTAGCACATGCCCGAGCCCAGCATGTGCTGCCACAACCCTCGGTCCAATCCGATCTTAGACTGGGAATGAACTCCGTATGCCTAAGTCAACCCATGAAATGAGCGTGCAGGCGCTCAGCCAGCCAGAGGGGCGAGATGCGCAAGCCGGGGACCGACCGGGTCCCCCTCTGCATGCTGCCGATCCTGCTGCCGCAACCCTCGGTCCAGTCTGATCTTAGACTGGGAATGACCTCCGTATGCCTAAGCTAATCGACGAAACGAGCGAACAGGCGGGCAGGCAGGAACTACGCTGGCCAGAGAGACGGGATGCGCAAGCTGTGGATCGATAGGGTGGTAGGTGGGTTTAGGCACATCTTCATATTTCTATGTGCCAATGCCATTTATATGGCTTGTAAATTCATACAATGGTCTCTTAAGCCTTCACGTGAAGTTTCATGGCAAGACGACGAGTTTTATATTTTTCATGATTTTCGAAACGTTTTGCAGTTCAAGATTTTTTAAAGTTTTTTTGGAAGGGGTTTTGGCCCTAAACTTGGTAGACGTGATCCTTGGATTTTTGTTGGCATGCACAAAAAAAATTCAGCTAAAAAGTCGAAGTGTACAAGATTTTGTGACCATTTGAAAAAAGTGTCCCCATTTCAGACACTTTAAAGGCTATTAGCAGCAAACCTATAAAATCTCAAATGCTCTTTAAGAGGGTGTGAGTTCTCGAGGTTTGATGAGGGATAGGGGGCCAATATAAGGGCCAAGTACCAGCACCCATCGTACATCATGGGCGCACACCCCGCCCGGCCCCCCCGATCGTCAGTACCCCAATGCCGTCGGTCAGGTTCTCCAGTGATGCTTCGACGAAGGAAAATACGACACCATCACATGCCTGAGCCCAGCATATGCTGCCGCAAACCTCGGTCCGATCCGATCTTAGATTGGGAATGAACTCTGTATGCCTAAGTCAACCCATGAAATGAGCGTTCGGGCGCTCAACCGGCCAGAAGGGCGGGATGCGCAAGTCGGGGACCGACCGGGTCCCCCTCTGCATGCTGTCGATCCTACTGCCGCAACCCTCGGTCTGGTCTGATCTTAGACTGGGAATGAACTCCGTATGCCTAAGTAATCGACGAAACGAGCGGACGGGCGGGAGGGCAGGAACTACGTCGGCCAGAGAGACGGGATGCGCAAGCTGTGGATCGATAGGGTGGTCGGTGGGGTTTAGGCACATCTTCATATTTCTCTGTGCCAATGCCATTTATATGGCTTGTAAATTCATACAATGGTCCCTTAAGCCTTCACGTGAAGTTTCATGGCAAGACGACGAGTTTTATATTTTTCATGATTTTTGAAACGTTTTGCAGTTCAGGATTTTTTAAAGTTTTTTTGGAAGGGGTTTTGGCCCTAAACTTGGTAGACGTGATCCTTGGATTTTTGTTGGCATGCACAAAAAAATTCAGCTAAAAAGTCAAAGTGTACAAGATTTTGTGACCATTTGAAAAAAGTGTCCCCATTTCAGACACTTTAATGGCTACTGGTAGCAAACCTGTAAAATCTCAAATGCTCTTTAAGGGGGTGTGAGTGCTTGAGGTTTGATGAGGGATTGGGGGCCAGTATAAGGGCCAAGTACCAGCACCCATCGCACATCATGTGCACACACCCCTCCGGCCCCTCGATCGCCGGAACCCCAATGCCGTCGGTCAGGTTCTCCGACAATGCTCCGACGATGGTGCCCCGATGAAGAAAAATACGGTACCAGCAAATGCCCGAGGCCAGCATGTGCTGTCGTAACCCTCGGTCCGGTCCGATCTTAGACTGGGAATGAATTCCGTATGCCTAAGCCAATCGACGACACGAGCGGGTGGCGGGCACTGCGCTGGCCAGAGAGACGGGATACGTAAGCCGTGGATCGATAGGGTGGTAGGTGGGTTTAGGTACATCTTCGTATTTCTGTGTGTGAATGCCATATTTATGGCTTGTAAATTCATACAATGGTAACTTAAGCCTTCACGTGAAGTTTCATGGCAAGACGACTCGTTTTCTATTTTTCACAATTTTTAAAACATTTTGCTGTTCGGGATTTTTTAAAATTTTTTCGAAAGGGGTTTTGGTTCCAAACTTCGTAGATGTGATCCTTGTATTTTTTTTGGCATGCACAAAAAAATTCAGCTAAAAACTCGAAGTGTGCAAGATTTTGTGACCATTTAAAAAAGTGTCCCCATTTCAGACACTTTAAAGGCTGCTAGCAGCAAACCTATAAAATCTCAAATGCTCTTTAAGGGGGTGTGAGTTCTCAAGGTTTGATGAGGGATAGGGGGCCAATAGAAGGGCCAAGTACCAGCACCCATCGTACATCATGGGCGGACACCCCGCCCGGCCCCACCCGATCGACAGTACCCTAATGCCGTCAGTCAGGTTCTCTGGCAATGCTTCGACAAAGAAAAATGCGACACCAGCACATGCTCGAGCCCAGCATGTGCTACCGTAACCATCGGTCCAATTCGATCTTAGACTGGGAATGAGCTCCGTATGCCTAAGTCAACCCATGAAACGAGCGTGCGGGCGCTCAGCCGGCCAGAGAGGCGAGATGCGCAAGCCGGGGACCGATCGGGTCCCCCTCTGCATGCTGCCAATCCTGCTACTGCAACCCTCAGTCTGGTCTGATCTTAGACTGGGAATGAACTCCGTATGCCTAAGCTAACATATGAAACGAGCGGATGAGCGGGCGGACGAGAACTACGCCGGCCAGAGAGACGGGATGCGCAAGCTATGGATCGATAGGGTGGTAGGTGGGTTTAGGCACATCTTCATATTTCTATGTGCCAATGCCATTATATATGGCTTGTAAATTCATACAATGGTCCCTTAAGCCTTCACATGAAGTTTCATGGCAAGACGACGAATTTTATATTTTTCACGATTTTCGAAACGTTCTGCAGTTCAGGATTTTTTAAAGTTTTTTCGCAACGAGTTTTGGCCCTAAACTTGGTAGACGTGATCCTTGTATTTTTGTTGGCATGCACAAAAAAATTCAGCTAAAAACTCGAAGTGTACAAGATTTTGTGACCATTTGAAAAAAGTGTCCCCATTTCAGACACTTTAATGGCTACTGGTAGCAAACCTGTAAAATCTCAAATGCTCTTTAAGGCGGTGTGAGTGCTTGAGGTTTGATGACGGATTGGGGGCCAGTATAAGGGCCAAGTACCAGCACCCATCGCGCATCATTTGCGCACACCCCCCGGCCCCCCGATCGCCGGAACCCCAATGCCGGCGGTCAGGTTCTCCGACGATAGTCCGGCGATGGTGCCTCGACGAAGAAAAATGCGGCACCAGCACATGCCCGAGGCCAGCATGTGCTGCCGTAACCCTTGGTCCGATCCGATCTTAGACTGGGAATGAATTTCGTATGCCTAAGCCAACCGACGACACGAACGGGTGGGCGGGCGGGCAGGCACTACGCCGGCCAGAGAGACGGGATGCGTAAGCTGTGGATCGATAGGGTGGTAGGTGGGTTTAGGTACATCTTCATATTTCTGTGTGCCAATGCCATTTTTATGGCTTGTAAATTCATACAAAGGTAACTTAAGCCTTCACATGAAGTTTCATGGCAAGACGACTCGTTTTCTATTTTTTACAATTTTCAAAACATTTTCCTGTTCTGGATTTTTTAAAATTTTTTCGGAAGGGGTTTTGGCCCCAAACTTGGTAGACATGATCCTTGTATTTTTTTGGCATGCACAAAAAAATTCAGCTAAAAACTCGAAGTGTACAAGATTTTGTGACCATTTGAAAAAAGTGTCCCAATTTCAGACACTTTAATGGCTACTGGCAGCAAACCTGTAAAATCTCAAATGCTCTTTAAGGCGGTGTGAGTTCTCGAGGTTTGATGAGGGATAGGGGGCCAATATAAGGGCCAAGTACCAGCAACCATTGCACATCATGTGTGCACACCCCCAGGCCCCCCCGATTGCCGAAACCCTAATACCGCCGGTTAGGTTCTCCGGGGAAGAAAAATGCTGCACCAGCACATGCCCGAGCCCAGCATGTGCTGCTGCAACCCTCAATCCGATCCGATCTTAGACTGAGAATTAACTCCGTTTGCTTAGACTGGGAATGAACTCCGTATGCCTAAGTCAACCCACGAAACGAGCGTGCGGGCGCTCTGCCGGCCAGAGGGTCGGGATGCGCAAGCTGAGGATCGGTCGGGTCCCCTCTGCGCGCTGCCGATCCTGTTGCCACAACCCACAATCTGGTTTGATCTTAGACTGGGAATGAACTCCGTATGCCTAAGCCAACCGACGAAACGAGCGGGCATACGGGCGGGCAATACGCCGGACAGAGAGACGGGATGCGCAAGCCGTGGATCGATAGGGTGGTAGGTGGCTTTAGGCACATCTTCTTATTTCTGTGTGCCAATTCCATTCTTATGGCTTGTAAATTCATACAATGGTCCCTTAAGCCTTCACGTGAAGTTTCATGGCAAGATGACCCATTTTCTATTTTTCATGATTTTCGAAACTTTTTATAGTTCGAGATTTTTTAAAATTTTTTTGGAAGGATTTTTGGCCCAAAACTTGGTAGACATGATCCTTTTATTTTTGTTGGCATGCTCAAAAAAATTCAGCTAAAAATTCGAAGTGTACAAGGTTTTGTGGCCATTTGAAAAAAGTGTCCCTATTTCAGTCACATTAATGGCTACTGGTAGCAAACCTGTAAAATCTTAAATGCTCTTTAAGGGGGTGTGAGTTCTCAAGGTTTGATGAGGGATAGGAGGCCAATATGAGGGCCAACTACCAGCAGCCATCGCACATCATGTGCACACACCCCCTCCGGCCCCCCCGATCGTCGGAACCCCAATGCCGCTGGTCAGGTTCTCCGACGATCTTAGACTAGGAATGAACTCCGTATGCTTAGACTGGGAATGAACTCTGTATGCCTAAGTCAACCCACAAAACGAGCGTGCGGGCGCTCAGTCGGCCAGAGGGATGGGATGCGCAAGCCGGGGATCGGCCGGGTCCCCCTCTGCGTGCTGTCGATCCTGTTGCCGCAGCCCTTCATCTACTTCGATCTTAAATTGGGAATGAACTCCGTATGCCTAAGCCAACTGACGAAACGAGCGGGCAAGCGGGCACTACACCGGCCAGAGAGACGGGATGCGCAAGCCGTGGATGATTGGGTGGTAGGTGGGTTTAGGCACATCTTCACATTTCTGCGTGCCAATGCCATTTTTATGGCTTGTAAATTCATACAATGGTCCCTTAAGCCTTCATGTGAAGTTTAATGGCAAGACGACTCGTTTTCTATTTTTCACGATTTTGAAAACTTTTTACGGTTTGAGATTTTTTAAAATTTTTTCGGAAGGTGTTTTGGCCCCAAACTTGGAAGACGTGATCCTTGTATTTTTGTTGGCATGCATAAAAAAATTCAGCTAAAAACTCGAAGTGTACAAGATTTTGTGACCATTTGAAAAAAGTGTCCCAATTTCAGACACTTTAATGGCTACTGGCAGCAAACCTGTAAAATCTCAAATGCTCTTTAAGGCGGTGTGAGTTCTCGAGGTTTGATGAGGGATAGGGGGCCAATATAAGGGCCAAGTACCAGCAACCATTGCACATCATGTGTGCACACCCCCAGGCCCCCCCGATTGCCGAAACCCTAATACCGCCGGTTAGGTTCTCCGGGGAAGAAAAATGCTGCACCAGCACATGCCCGAGCCCAGCATGTGCTGCTGCAACCCTCAATCCGATCCGATCTTAGACTAAGAATTAACTCCGTTTGCTTAGACTGGGAATGAACTCCGTATGCCTAAGTCAACCCACGAAACGAGCGTGCGGGCGCTCAGCCGGCCAGAGGGTCGGGATGCGCAAGCTGAGGATCGGTCGGGTCCCCTCTGCGCGCTGCCGATCCTGTTGCCACAACCCACAATCTGGTTTGATCTTAGACTGGGAATGAACTCCGTATGCCTAAGCCAACCGACGAAACGAGCGGGCAGGCGGGCGGGCAATACGTCGGACAGAGAGACGGGATGCGCAAGCCGTGGATCGATAGGGTGGTAGGTGGCTTTAGGCACATCTTCTTATTTCTGTGTGCCAATTCCATTCTTATGGCTTGTAAATTCATACAATGGTCCCTTAAGCCTTCACGTGAAGTTTCATGGCAAGATGACCCATTTTCTATTTTTCATGATTTTCGAAACTTTTTATAGTTCGAGATTTTTTAAAATTTTTTTGGAAGGATTTTTGGCCCAAAACTTGGTAGACATGATCCTTTTATTTTTGTTGGCATGCTCAAAAAAATTCAGCTAAAAATTCGAAGTGTACAAGGTTTTGTGGCCATTTGAAAAAAGTGTCCCTATTTCAGTCACATTAATGGCTACTGGTAGCAAACCTGTAAAATCTTAAATGCTCTTTAAGGGGGTGTGAGTTCTCAAGGTTTGATGAGGGATAGGAGGCCAATATGAGGGCCAACTACCAGCAGCCATCGCACATCATGTGCACACACCCCCTCCGGCCCCCCCGATCGTCGGAACCCCAATGCCGCTGGTCAGGTTCTCCGACGATCTTAGACTAGGAATGAACTCCGTATGCTTAGACTGGGAATGAACTCTGTATGCCTAAGTCAACCCACAAAACGAGCGTGCGGGCGCTCAGTCGGCCAGAGGGATGGGATGCGCAAGCCGGGGATCGGCCGGGTCCCCCTCTGCGTGCTGTCGATCCTGTTGCCGCAGCCCTTCATCTACTTCGATCTTAAATTGGGAATGAACTCCGTATGCCTAAGCCAACTGACGAAACGAGCGGGCAAGCGGGCACTACACCGGCCAGAGAGACGGGATGCGCAAGCCGTGGATGATTGGGTGGTAGGTGGGTTTAGGCACATCTTCACATTTCTGCGTGCCAATGCCATTTTTATGGCTTGTAAATTCATACAATGGTCCCTTAAGCCTTCATGTGAAGTTTAATGGCAAGACGACTCGTTTTCTATTTTTCACGATTTTGAAAACTTTTTACGGTTTGAGATTTTTTAAAATTTTTTCGGAAGGTGTTTTGGCCCCAAACTTGGAAGACGTGATCCTTGTATTTTTGTTGGCATGCATAAAAAAATTCAGCTAAAAACTCGAAGTGTACAAGATTTTGTGACCATTTGAAAAAAATGTCCCCATTTCAGACACTTTAATGGCTTCTGGCAGCAAACTTGTAAAATCTCAAATGCTCTTTAAGAGGGTGTGAGTTCTCAAGGTTTGATGAGGAATAGGGGGCAATATAAGGGCCAAGTATCAGCACCCATCACACATCATGTGCGCACACCCCCCGGGCCCCCCGATAGCCGGAACCCAATGCCGTCGGTCTTGTTCTCCGATGATGGTGCCCCGACGAAGAGAAATGTGGCACCAGCACATGCCCAAGCCCAGTATGTGCTGTCGCAACCCTCAGTCCGGTTCGATCTTAGATGGAATGAACTCTGTATGCTTAGACTTGGGAATGAACTCCGTATGCCATAAGTCAAACCACGAACGAGCGCAAGCCGGGAATTGATCTGGTTGCCCCCTCTGCGTGCTACCGGATCCCTGGCTTTACCGGGGCAACCCTCGGTCATAGTTTGAATCTTACCACTAAGAATGAACTCCGTATTGCCCTAAGCCAACCGACTAAATGAGCGGGCGGGCACTCGCGGGCCAGAGAGACGAGATACGCCAAGCCGTGGATTCGATAGGGTGGTTAGTGGGTTTAGGCACATCTTCATATGATCTGCCAGCCCAATGCCATTTTTTATGGCTTGTAAATTTCATACAATGTCCCTTAAGCCTTCACGTGAAGGTTCTTGGCAAGGATGACTCGTTTTCTATTTTTCAATGATTTTCAAAACTTTTTGCGGTTCAGATTTTTTTAAAAATTTTTGGAAGGAGTTTTGACCCCAAACTTGGTAGACATTATCCTTGTATTTTTTTTGGCATTCACAAAAAAATTCACCTAAAAACTCGAAGTGTACAAGATTTTGTGACCATTTGAGAAAAGTGTTCCCATTTTAGAAACTTTAATGGCTACTGGCAGCAAACCTGTAAAATGTCAAATGCTCTTTAAGGGGGTGTGAGTTCTCTAGGATTGATGAGGGATAGGGGGCCAATATAAGGGCCAAGTACCAGCACCCATCGCACATCATGTGCGTACAACCACTCTTGGCCCCCCCGATCGTCGGAACCCCAATGCCGCCGGTCAGGTTCTCCGACGATGCTCCGACGATCGTGCCCCGATGAAGAAAAATGCGGCACTAGCAAATGCCCGAGCCCAGCATGTGCTGCCGTAACCCTCGGTCCAGTCCAATCTTAGACTGGGAATGAACTCCGTATGCTTAGACTAGGAATGAACTCCGTATGCCTAAGTCAACCCATGAAATGAGCGTACGGGCGCTCAGTCGGCCAAAGGGGCGGGATGCGTAAGCCGAGGATTGGTCGGGTCCCCTTCTGCGTGCTGCCGATCCTACTGTCACAACCCTCAGTCTGGTCCGAACTTAGACTGGGAATGAACACCGTATGCCTAAGCCAACTGACAAAACGAGCGGGCGGGCACTACGTTGGCCAGAAAGACGAGATGCGCAAGCCGTGGATCAATAGGGTGGTAGGTGGCTTTAGGCACATCTTTATATTTCTGTGTGCCAATGCCATTCTTATGGCTTGTAAATTCATACAATGCTCCCTTAAGCCTTCACGTGAAGTTTCACGGCAAGATGACCCGTTTTCTATTTTTCATGATTTTTGAAACTTTTTTCGGTTCGGGATTTTTTAAAATTTTTTCGGAAGGAGTTTTGGCCCCAAACATGGTAGACGTGATCCTTGTATTTTTATTGGCTTGCACAAAAAAATTCAGCTAAAAACTGGAAGTGTACAAGATTTTGTGACCATTTGAAAAAAGTGTCCCCATTTCAGACACTTTAATGGCTACTGGCAGCAAACCTGTAAAATTTCAAATGCTCTTTAAGGGGGTCTGAGTTCTTGAGGTTTGATGTGGGATAGGGGGCCAATATAAGGGTCGAGTACCAGCACCCATTGCACATCATGTCCGTATATCCCCCCGACCATGCGATCACCAGAACCCCAATGCCGCCGGTTAGGTTCTCCGATTGATGCTCCGACGATGGTGCCCCATGAAGAAAAATGCGACACCAGCATATGCCCGAGCCCAGCATTTGCTGTCGGAACTCTTGGTTCAGTTCATCTTAGACTGGGAATGAACTTCGTATGCTTAGACTGCAATGAACTCCGTATGCCTAAGTCAACCCATGAAACGAGCGTTGCGGGCGCTCATCCGACCAGAGGGGTGGGATGCTAAGCCGGAATCGGCCGGGTCCCCCTCTACGTTGCTACCGATCTTGCTGCCGCAATCCTTGATCCAATCTGATCTTAGACTGGGAATGAACTCCGTATGCCTAAGCCAACTGACGAAACGAGTGGGCGGGCGGCCGGGCACTACGCCGGCCAGAGAGACGGGATGCACAAGTCGTGGATCGATAGGGTGGCAGGTGGTTTAGGCACATCTTTATATTTCTGTGTGCCAATGCCATTTTTATGGCTTGTAAATTCAACAATGGTCCCTTAGGCCTGCACGTGAAGTTTCATGGCAAGACGACTCGTTTTCTATTTTTCATGATTTTTGAAACTTTTTACGGTTCGGGATTTTTTAAAATTTTTTCGGAAGGAGTTTTTACCCCAAACTTGGTAGATGTGATCCTTGTATTTTTGTTGCCAAGCACAAAACAATTCAGCTAAAAACTCGAAGTGTACAAGATTTTGTGACCATTTGAAAAAAGTGTCCCCATTTCAGACACTTTAATGGCTACTAGCAGCAAACCTGTAAAATCTCAAATGCTCTTTAAGGGGGTGTGAGTTCTCGAGGTTTGAGGAGGGATTGGGGGCCAATATAAGGCCCAAGTACCAGCACCCATCGCACATCATGTGTGCACACCCCCCCCCCGGCCCCCCCGATCCCAGAACCCTAGTGCTGCCGGTCAGGTTCTCTGGCGATGGTGCCCCGACGAAGAAAAATGCGGCACCAGCACGTGCCCGAGCCTAGCATGTGCTACCACAACCCTCGGTCCGGTCTGATCTTAGAATGGGAATGAACTTCGTATGCTTAGACTGGGAATGAACTCCGTATGCCTAAGTCAACCCACGAAACGAGCGTTCGGGCGCTCAGCCAGCCAGAGGGGCAAGATGCGCAAGCCAGGGATCGACCGGGTCCCCCTCTGTGTGCTGCCTATCCTGCTGTTGCAACCCTCAGTCCAGTCCATTCTTAGATTAGGAATGAACTCCGTATGCCTAAGCCAAATGATGAAACGAGCGAGCAGACGGGTCGGGCGAACACGACGCCGGCCAAAGAGATGGGATGCGCAAGCCGTGGATTGATAGTGTGGTAGGTGGGTTTAGGCACATCTTCATATTTCTGCATGCCAATGCCAATTTTTTGGCTTGTAAATTCTTATAATGGACCCTTAAGCCTACACGTGAAGTTTCATGGCAAGATGACTCGTTTTCTATTTTTCACGATTTTTGAAACTTTTTGGGGTTCGAGATTTTTTAAAATTTTTTCGAAAGGATTTTTGGCCCGAAACATGGTGGACGTGATCCTTGTATTTCTGATAGCATGCACAGAAAAATTCAGCTCAAAACTCGAAGTGTACAAGATTTTGTGACCATTTGAAAAAAGTGTCCCCATTTCAAACACTTTAATGGCTACTGGCAGCAAACCTGTAAAATCTCAAATGCTCTTTAAGGGGGTGTGAGTTCTCGAGGTTTGATGAGGGATAGGGGGCCAATATAAAGGCCAAGTACCAGCACCCATGGCACATCATGTGCGCACACCCCCCGACCCCCCCGATCGCCAGAACCCCAATGTCGTCGGTTAGATTTTTCGGCGATGCTCTGACGATGGTGCCTCGACAAAGAAAAATACGGCACCAGCACATGCCCGAGCCCAACACGTGCTACCGTAGCCCTCAGTCCGGTCCAATCTTAGATTGGTAATGAACTCCATATGCGTAGACTAGGAATGAACTCTGTATGCCTAAGTCAACTCATGAAACGAGCGTGCGGGTGCTCAGTCGGCCAGAGGGGCGGGATGCACAAGCTAGGGATCGATCGGGTCCCCCTCTGCGTGCTGCCTATCCTGCTGCCACAACCCTCGGTTGGGTCCGATCTTAGACTGGGAATGAACTCCATATGCCTAAGCCAACCGACGAAACGAGCGGGTGGGCGAGCACTACGCCGGCCAGAGAGACGGGATGTGCAAGCCGTGGATCGATAGGGTGGTAGGTGGGTTTAGGTACATCTTCATATTTCTACGTGCCAATGCCATTTTTATGACTTGTAAATTCATACAATGGTCCCTTAAGCCTTCACGTGAAGTTTCATGGCAAGACAACTCGTTTTCTATTTTTCACGATTTTAGAAAGGAGTTTTGGCGCCAAACTTGCTAGACGTGATCCTTGTATTTTTGTTGGCGTGCACAAAAAAATTCAGCTAAAAACTCGAAGTGTACAAGATTTTGTGACCATTTGAAAAAGGTGTCCCCATTTCAGACACTTTAATGGCTACAGGCAGCAAACCTGTAAAATCTCAAATGCTCTTTCAGGGGGTGTGAGTTCTCAAGGTTTGATGAGGGATAGGGGGCCAATATAAGGGCCAAGTACCAGCACCCATTGCACATCTTGTGCGCACACCGCCCCCCGGCCCCCCCGATCGTTGGAACCCCAATGCTACCGGTTAGGTTCTCCGATGATGGTGCCCCGGCAAAGAAAAATGTGGCACCAGCACATGCCCGAGCCCAACATTTGCTACCGCAACCTTCGGTCCAATCCGATCTTAGACTTGGAATGAACTTCGTATGCTTAGACTGGGAACGAACTCGTATGCCTAAGTCAACCCATGAAACGAGCGTGCGGGCACTCACCCGGTTACAGGGGCGGGATGCGCAAATCGGGGATCAATCGGGTCCCTCTCTGCGTGCTGGTGATCCTGCTGCTACAACCCTTGGTCCGGTCCAATCTTAGACTGGGAATGAACTCCGTATGCCTAAGCCAATCGACGAAACAAGCGGACAGGCGGGCGGGCACTACGCCGGCCAGAGAGATGGGATGCGCAAGCCGTGGATCGATAGGGTGGTAGGTGGGTTTAGGCACATCTTCAGATTTCTGCATGCCAATGCCATTTTTATGGCTTGTAAATTCATACAATGGTCCCTTAAGCCTTCGCGTGAAGTTTCATGGCAAGACGACCCGTTTTCTATTTTTCATGATTTTTGAAACTTTTTGGGATTTGGGATTTTTTAAAATTTTTTTGGAAGGGGTGTTGGCCCCAAAATTGTTAGACATGATCCTTGTATTTTTGTTGGCATGCACAAAAAAATTCAGCTAAAAACTCAAAGTGTACAAGATTTTGTGACAATTTGAAAAAAGCGTCCCGATTTCAGACACTTTAATGGCTACTGGCAGCAAACCTGTAAAATCTCAAGTGCTCTTTAAGGGAGTGTGAGTTCTCGAGGTTTAATAAGGGATAGGGGGCCAATATAAGGGCCAAGCACCAGCACCCATCACACATGATGTGCGCACACCCCCCCGGCCCCCCCGATTGCCGAAACCCCAATGCTGCCGGTCAGGTTCTCTGGCGATGCTCCGACGATGGTGCCCCGGTGATGAAAAATGTGACACCAGCACATGCCTGAGCCCCGTATGTGCTGCCACAACCCTCGGTCTGATCCGATCTTAGACTGGGAATGAACTCCATATGCCTAAGTCTACCCACGAAACGAGCATGCGGGCGCTCAACCGGTCAGAGGGGCAGGATGTGCAAACCGGGATCGACCGGGTCCCCCTCTACGTGCTGCCGATCCTGTTGTTGGAACCCTCGATCTGGTCTGATCTTAGACTGGGAATGAACTCCGTATGCCTAATCCAACCGATGAAACGAACGGGCGGATGGGCGGTCGAGCACTACGTTGACCAGAGAGACAGGATACGTAAGCCGTGGATCGATAGGGTGGTAGGTGGGTTTAGGCACATCTTCATATTTCTATGTGCCAATGACATTTTTATGGCTTGTAAACTCAGACAATGGTCCCTTAAGCCTTCACGTGAAGTTTCATGGCAAGACGACTCGTTTTCTATTTTTAACAATTTTTAAAACTTTTTACGGTTCGAGATTTTTTTAAATTTTTTCGGAAGAAGTTTTGGCCCCAAACTTGGTAGACGTGATCCTTGTATTTTGGTTGGCATGCATAAAACAATTCAGCTAAAAAACTCGAAGGATACAAGATTTTGTGACCATTTGAAAAAAGTGTCCCAATTTCAGACACTTTAATGGCTACTAGCCGCAAACCTGTAAAATCTCAAATGCTCTTTAAGGGGGGTGTGAGTTCTCGAGGTTTGATGAGGGATAGGGGCCAATATAAGGGCCAAGTACCAGCACCCATCGCACATCATGTGCGTACAACCCCCTAGGCCCCCCCGATCATCGGAAGCCTAATGCCGCTAGTCAGGTTCTCCAGCGATGCTCCGACGATAGTGCCCCGACGAAGAAAAATACGGCACCAGGACATGCCTGAGCCCAGCATGTGCTGTCACAACCCTCGGTTCGGTCTGATCTTAGACTGGGAATGAACTCCTTATGCCTAAGTGAACCCACGAAATGAACGTGCGGGTACTCAGCCAGCCAGAAGGCGAGATGTGCAAGCCAGGGATCGGTCGGGTCCCCCTCTGCATGCTACCGATCCTGCTATCACAACCCTCGGTCTGGTCTGATCTTAGACTGAGAATGAACTCCGTATGCCTAAGCCATTTGACGAAACGAGGGAGGGGGCACTACACCGACCAGAGAGACGGGATGCGCAACAGTCGATCGATAGGGTAGTAGGTGGGTTTAGGCACATCTTCATATTTCTACATGCCAATGCCATTTTTATGGCTAGTAAATTCATACAATGGTCCCTTAAGCCTTCACGTGAAGTTTCATGGCAAGACGACTCGTTTTCTATTTTTCATGATTTTTGAAACTTTTTATGATACGGGATTTTTTAAAATTTTTTCGAAAAGAGTTTTGGCCCCAAAACTTGGCAGACGTGATCCTTGTATTTTTGTTGGCATGCACAAAGAAATTCAGCTAAAAACTCGAAGTGTACAAGATTTGTGACCATTTGAAAAAAGTGTCCCCATTTTAGACACTTTAATGACTACTGGCAGCAAACCTGTAAAATCTGAAATGCTCTTTAAGGGGGTGTGAGTTCTCGAGGTTTGATGAGGGATAGGGGGCCAATATAAGGGCCAAATACCAGCACCCACCACACATCATGTGTGCACACCCCCCGGCGCCCCCAATCGTCGGAACCCCAATGCTGTCGGTCAGGTTCTCCGACGATGCTCCGGTGATGGTGCCTCGGTGAAGAAAAATGTGGCACCAGCACATGCCCGAGCCCAGTATGTGCTACCGCAACCCTCGGTCCAGTCCGATCTTAGACTGAAAATGAACTCCGTATGCCTAAGTCTACCCACGAAACGACAATGCGGGCGCTCACCCGACCAGAGGGCCGGGATGCGCAAGCCAGGAATCGGTCTTGCCCCCCACCGCGTGCTGTCGATCTTGCTGCCGTAACCCTCGGTCTGGTCCAATCTTACACTGGGAATGAACTCTGTATGCCTAAGCCAACTGACGAAATGAGCGGGCGGGCACTACGCCAGCCGGAGAGACGGGATGCGCAAGCCGTGGATCGATAGGGTGGTAGGTGGGTTTAGGCACATCTTCATATTTTTGTGTGCCATTGCCATTTTTATGGCTTGTAAATTCATACAATGGTCCTTTAAGCCTTCACGTGAAGTTTCATGGCAAGACAACTCGTTTTCTATTTTTCACGATTTTTGAAACTTTTTACAGTTCGAGATTTTTTAAAATTTTTTCGAAAGGAGTTTTGACCCCAAACTTGTTACACGTGATCCTCGTATATTTTTTTGGCATGCACAAAAAAATTCAACTAAAAAGTCGAAGTGTACAAGATTTTGTGACCATTTGAAAAAAGTGTCCCTATTTCAGACACTTTAATGGCTACTGGCAGCAAACCTGTAAAATCTCAAATGCTCTTTAAGGGGGTAAGAGTTCTCGAGTTTTGATGAGGGATAGGGGGCCAATATAAGGGTCAAGTACCAGCACCCATCGCACATCATGTGCGCACACCCCCCGGACCCCCCGATCTTCGGAACACCAATGCCACCAGTCAGGTTCTCCGGCGATAGTGCGCCGACGAAGAGAAATGCAGCACCAACATATGCCCGACCCTAGCATGTGCTACCGCAACCCTCAATCCAATCTGATCTTAGACTGGGAATTAACACCGTATGCTTAGACTATGAATGAACTCCGTATGCCTAAGTTAACCCACGAAATGAGCGTGCAGCCGCTCAGCCGGCCAGATGGGGGATGTGCAAGCCGAGGATCAGTCGGGTCCCCCTCTGCATGCTGTCGATCCTGTTGTCGTAACCCTCAGTCCGGTCCGATCTTAGACTGGGAATGAACTTCGTATCACACATCATGTGTGCACACCCCCCTTCGGCCCCCCCGATCGTCGGAACCCCAATGCCTCGGTCAGGTTCTCAGGCGATGCTCCGGCAATGGTGCCCCGACGAAGAAAAATACGGCACCAGCACATGCTCGAGCCCAGCATGTGCTCCCACAACCCTCGGTCCAGTCTGATCTTAGACTGGGAAAGAACTCCATAAGCTTAGACTGGAAATGAACTCCGTATGCCTAAGTCAACCCACGAAACGTGCGAGTGGGCGCTCAACCGGCCAGAGGGGTAGGATGCGCAAGTCGGGGATCAGTCGAGTCCCCCTCTGCGTGCTGTCGATCTTGCTGCATTAACCCTCGGTCCGGTTCGATCTTAGACTGGGAATGAACTCCGTATGCCTAAGCAACCGACGAAACGAGCAGGCGAACGGGTGGGCACTACGCCGGCCAGAGAGACGGGATGCGCAAGCCGTGGATCAATAGGGTGCTAGGTGGGTTTAGGCACATCTTCATATTTCTACGTGCCTATGCCATTTTTATGGCTTGTAAATTCATACAATGGTCCCTTAAGCCTTCATATGAAGTTTCATGGCAAGACGACTCGTTTTCTATTTTTCACGATTTTCAAAACTTTTTACGGTTCGAGATTTTTTAAAATTTTTTCGGAAGAAGTTTTGGCCCCAAAATTGGTAGAGATGATCCTTGTATTTTTGTTGGCATGCACACAAACATTCAGATAAAAACTCGAAGTGTACAAGATTTTGTGACCATTTGAAAAAAGTGTCCCCATTTCATATACTTTAATGGCTACTGGCAGCAAACCTGTAAAATCTCAAATGCTCTTTAAGGGGGTGTGAGTTCTCGAGGTTTGATGAGGTATAAGGGCCCAATATAAGGGCCAAGTACTAGCACCCATCACACATCATGTACGCACACCCCCCCGGCCACCCCGATTACCGAAACCCCAATGCCGTCGGTCAGGTTCTCCGGTGATGCTCCGACGATGGTGCCCCGGTGAAGAAAAATACGGCACCAGCACATGCTCGAGCCCAGCATGTGCTACCGCAACCCTCGATCTGGTCTGATCTTAGATTGGGAATGAACTCTGTATGCTTAGACTGGGAATGAACTCCGTATGCCAAAGTCAACCCACGAAATGAGCGTGCGGGCGTTCAGCCGACCAGAGGGGCGGGATGACAAGTCGAGGATCGACCGGGTCCCCTTCTACGTTCAGTCGATCCTGCTGCCGCAACCCTCGGTCCGGTCCTATCTTAGAGTGGGAATGAACTCCGTATGCCTAAGCCAACCGACGAAACGAGTAGGCGGGCAGGCGGGCGGGCACTACGTCGGCCAGAGAGACGGGATGCGCAAGCCTGGATCGATAGGGTGGTAGGTGGGTTTAGGCACATCTTCATATTTCTGCATGCCAATGCCATTTTTATGGCTTGTAAATTCATACAATGGTCCCTTATGCCTTCACGTGAAGTTTCATGGCAAGATGACTCGTTTTCTATTTTTCACAATTTTCAAAACTTTTTGCTGTTCGGGATTTTTTAAAATTTTTTCGAAAGGAGTTTTGGCCCCAAACTTGGTAGACGTGATCCTTGTTTTTTTTTTGGCATGCATAAAAAAATTCAACTAAAAACTCGAAGTGTACAAGATTTTGTGACCATTTGAAAAAATTATCCCCATTTCAGACACTTTAATGGCTACTGGCAGCAAACCTCTAAAATCTCTAATGCTCTTTAAGGGGGTGTGAGTTCTCGAGGTTTGATTAGGTATAGGGGGCCAATATAAGGGCCAAGTACTAGCACCCATCGCAATCATGTGCGCACACACCCCGGCCCCCCCGAGCCCAGCATGTGTTGTCGCACCCCTCGGTTCGGTCCGATCGTAAACTGGGAATGAACTCCGTATGCTTAAGTCAACCCATGAAACGAGCGTGTGGGCACTCAGTCGGCCAGAGCGGCGGATGCATAAGTTGAGGATCGATCGGGTCCCCCTCTACGAGCTACCGATCCTGCTGCCGCAACCCTCAGTCCGATCTGATCTTAGGCTGAGAATGAACTCCGTATGCCTAAGCCAATCGATGAAACAAGCGGGCGGGTGGGTGGGCGGGTATTACGTCGGCCAGAGAGACGGGATGTGCAAGCCATGGATCGATAGGGTGGTAGGTGGGTTTAGGCACATCTTCATATTTCTGCATGCCAATGCCATTTTAATGGCTTGTAAATTCATACAATGGTCCCTTAAGCCTTCACGTGAAGTTTCACGGCAAGACGACTCGTTTTCTATTTTTCATGATTTTTGAAACTTTTTGCGGTTCGTGACTTTTTAAAATTTTTTCGAAAGGATTTTTGGCCCAAACTTGGTAGAAGTGATCCTTGTATTTTTGTTGGCATGCACAAAAAAATTCAGCTAAAAACTCGGAGTGTACAAGATTTTGTGACCATTTGAAAAAAGTGTCCCCATTTCAGACACTTTAATGGCTACTGGCAACAAACCTGTAAAACCTCAAATGCTCTTTAAGGGGGTGTGAGTTCTTGAGGTTTGCTGAGGGATAGGGGGCCAATATAAGGGCCAAGTACCAGCACGCATCGCACATCATGTGTGCACACCCTCCCCTCCGGCCCCCTCAATCGTCGGAACCCCAATGCCACCGGTCAGGTTCTCCGACGCTGCTCTGACGATGGTGCCCCGAGGAAGAAAAATGCGGCACCAGAACATACCTGAGCCCATGAACCGAGCGTGCGGGTGCTCAGTCGGCCAGAGGGACGGGATGCGCAAGCTGGGGATCGGTCGAGTCCCCCTCTGCGTGCTGCTGATCCTACTATCGTAACCCTCGATCTGGTCTGATCTTAGATTGGGAATGAACTTCATATGCCTAAGCCAACCGATGGAACGAGCGGCGGTGGGCGGGCACTACGCCGGCCAGAGAGACGAGATGCACAAGTCGTGGATCGATAGGGTGGTAGGTGGGTTTAGGCACATCTTCATATTTCTACGTGCCAATGCCACTTTTATGGCTTGTAAATTCATACAATGGTCCCTTAAGCCTTCACGTGAAGTTTCATGGCAAGACGACTCGTTTTCTATTTTTCATGATTTTTGAAACCTTTTGCGGTTCGGGATTTTTTAAAATTTTTTCGAAAGGAGTTTTAGCCCCAAACTCGGTAGTCAAAGAGACGGGATGCGCAAGCCGTGGATCGATAGGGTGGTAGGTGGATTTAGGCACATCTTCATATTTCTGCGTGCCAATGCCATTTTTGTGGCTTGTAAATTCATACAGTGGTCCCTTAAGCCTTCATGTGAAGTTTCATGGGAACACGACTCGTTTTCTATTTTTCATGATTTTCAAAACTTTTTGCGTTTCGGATTTTTTAAAATTTTTTTGGAAGGATTTTTGGCCCGAAACTTGGTAGACGTGATCCTTGTATTTTTTTTTGGCATGCACAAAAAAATTCAGCTAAAAACTCGAAAGGTACAAGATTTTGTGACCATTTGAAAAAAGTGTCCCCATTTCAGACACTTTAGTGGCTACTGGCAGCAAACCTGTAAAATCTCAAATGCTCTTTAAGGGGATGTGAGTTCTTGAGGTTTGATGAGGGATTGGGGGCCAATATAAGGGCCAAGTACTAGCACCAATCATACAACAAGGGCGCACACCCCTTCGGCCCCCCCGATCTTTGGAACCCCAATGCCGTCGGTCAAGTTCTCCGACGATGCTCCGGCGATGGTGCCCCGACGAAGAAAAATGTGGCACCAGCACATGCTCGAGCCCAGCATGTGTTATCGCAACCCCCGGTCCGGTCCGATCTTAGACTGGGAATGAACTACGTATGCTTAGACTGGGAATGAACTCTGTATGCCTAAGTCAACCTACGAAACGAGCGTACGGGCGCTCAGCCGGCCAGAGGGGTGGGATGCGCAAGCTGGGGATCGACCGAGTCCCCCTCTATGTGCTACCAATCCTGCCAGCACAACCCTCAGTCCGGTCTGATCTTTGACTGGGAATGAACTTCGTATACCTAAGCCAACCAACGAAACAAGTGGGTGGGCACGGGCACTACGCCGTCCAGAAAGACGGGTTGCGCAAGCCGTGGATCGATAGGGTGGTAGGTGGGTTTAGGCACATCTTCATATTTCTGCATGCCAATGCCATTTTTATGGCTTGTAAATTCATACAATGGTCCCTTAAGCCTTCACGTGAAGTTTCATGGCAAGATGACTTGTTTTCTTTTTTTCACGATTTTCAAAACTTTTTGCGTTTCGGGATTTTTCAAAACTTTTTCGGAAGGAGCATTGGCCCCAAAACTTGGTAGACGTGATCCTTGTATTTTTGTTGGCATGCATAAAAAAATTCAGCTAAAAACTCGAAGTGTACAAAATTTTGTGACCATTAGAAAAAAGTGTCCCCATTTCAGACACTTTAATGACTATTGGCAGTAAACTTGTAAAATCTCAAATGCTCTTTAAGTGGGTATGAGTTCTTGAGGTTTCATGAGGATAGGGGCCAATATGAGGGCCAAGTAGCAGCACCCATCACACATCATGTGCGCACATCCCCTCGGCCCCCCCGATCGTCGAAACCCGAATGCCGTCGGTCAAGTTCTCCGGCGATGCTCCTGCGATGGTGCCTCGGCGAAGAAAAATACGGCACCAGCACATGCTTGAGCCCAGCATGTGCTGCCATAACCCTCGGTCTAGTCCGATCTTAGACTGGGAATGAACTCCGTATGCTTAGACTGGGAATGAACTACGTATGCCTAAGTCAACCCACGGAACGAGCGTGCGGCTGCTCAGTCGGCCAGAGGGGCAGGATGCGCAAGCCGGGGATCGATCGGGTCCCCCTCTGCGTGCTGCCAATCCTGCTACCATAACCCTCGGTCCGGTCTGATCTTAGACTCGGAATGAACTCCGTATGCCTAAGCCAACTGACGAAACGAGCGGGCGGGCGAGCACTATACCGGCCAGAGAGACGGGATGCGCAAGCCGTGGATCGATAGGGTGGTAGGTGGGTTTAGGCACATCTTCATATTTCTACATGCCAATGCCATTTTTATGGCTTGTAAATTCATACAATGGTCCCTTAAGCCTTCACGTGAAGTTTCATGGCAAGACGACTCGTTTTCTATTTTTCACGATTTTCAAAACTTTTTACGGCTCGGGATTTTTTAAAATTTTTTCGAAAGGAGTTTTGGCCCCAAACTTGGTAGACGTGATCCTTGTATTTTTTTTGGAATGCATAAAACATTCAGCTAAAAACTCAAAGTGTACAAATTTAGTGACCATTTGAAAAAATTGTCCCCATTTTAGACACTTTAATGGCTACTGGCAGCAAACCTGTAAAATCTCAAATGTTGTTTAAGGGGGTGTGAGTTCTCGAGGTTTAATGAGGGATAAGGGGCCAATATAAGGGCCAAGTACCAGCACCCATCCCACATCATGTGCGCACACCCCCCCAGGCCCCCCCAATTGCCGGAACCCTAATGCCACCGGTCAGGTTCTCCGGCGATGCTCCTACGATGGTGCCCCAACGAAGAAAAATGTGGCACCAGGACATGCCCGAGCCCAGCATGTGCTGTTGCAACCCTCAGTCCGGTCCGATCTTGGAATGGGAATGAACTTCGTATGCTTAGACTGGGAATGAACTTCGTATGCCTAAGTCTACCCACGAAACGAGTGTGCGGGTGCTCAGCCGGCCAATGGGGCAGGACGCCAATCCGGGGATCAAGCGGGTCCCCCTCTGCGTGCTGCCGATCCTGCTGCCGCAACCCTCAGTCCAGTCCGATGTTAGACTTGGAATGAACTCCGTATGCCTAAGCCAACCGACGAAACGAGCGGGCAGGCGGGCAGTATACTGGCCAGAGAGACAGGATGCGCAAGTCGTGGATCGATAGGGTGGTAGGTGGGTTTAGGCACATCTTTATATTTCTACGTGCCAATGCCATTTTTATGGCTTGTAAATTCATACAATGATCCCTTAAGCCTTCACGTGAAGTTTCATGGCAAGACGACTCGTTTTCTATTTTTCATGATTTTCAAAACTTTTTACGGTTCGAGATTTTTTAAAATTATTTCGGAAGGAGTTTTGGCCCCAAAGTTGGTAGATGTGATCCATGTATTTTTGTAGGAATGCACAAAAGAATTCAAATAAAGGGCCAAGTACCAGCACCCATCGCACATCATGTGCGCACACCCCTCCGGCCCCCCGATCGCCGGAACCCCAATGCCACCAGTCAGGTTCTCCGACGATACTCCGATGATGGTGCCCCGACGATGAAAAATGTTGCACCAACACATGCCCGAGCCCAGCATGTGCTGTCACAACCCTCGGTCCGGTCCAATCTTAGACTGGGAATGAACTTCGTATGCTTAGATTGGGAATGAACTCCGTATGCCTAAGTCAACCCATGAAACGAGTGTGCGGGAGCTCAGTCGCCAGAGGGGCGGGATGCGCAAGCCGAGGATTGATCAGGTCCCCCTTTATGTGCTGTCGATCCTGTTGCAGCAACCCTCGGTCTAACCCTATCTTAGACTGGGAATGAACTCCGTATACCTAAGTCAACCCATGAAACGAGTATGCGGGCGTTCAATCGACCAGAGGGGTTGGATCCGTAAGCCGGGGATTGGTCGGGTCCCCCTCTACGTGCTGCTGATCCTGTTGCAGCAACCCTCGATCCGATCTGATTATAGATGGGAATGAACTCTGTATGCCTAAGCCAATCGACGGAACGAGCAGGCGGGCGGGCACTACGTCGGCCAGAGAGACGGGATTCGCAAGTCGTGGATCGATAGAGTGGTAGGTGGGTTTAGGCACATCTTCATATTTCTGTGTGCCAATGCTATTTTTATGGCTTGTAAATTCATATAATGGTCCCTTAAGCCTTCACGTGAAGTTTCATGGCAAGACGACTCGTTTTCTATTTTTCATGATTTTCGAAACTTTTTACGGTTCAAGATTTTTTAAAATTTTTTCGGAAGGAGTTTTGGTCCCAAACTTGGTAGATGTGATCCTTGTATTTTTTTTGGCATGCATAAAAACATTCAGCTAAAAACTCGAAGTGTACAACATTTTTTGACCCTTTGAAAAAAGTGTCCCCATTTCAGACACTTTAATGGCTACTGGCAGCAAACCTGTAAAATCTCAAATGCTCTTTAAGGGGCGTGAGTTGTCGAGGATTGATGAGGGATAGGGGGCCAATATAAGGGCCAACTATGAGTACCAATCATACATCAAGTTCGCACGCCCCCCGGCCCCCCCAATCACCGGAACCCCAATGCCGCCGATCAGGTTCTCCGACGATGCTTCGACGATGGTGCCCCGACGAAGAAAAATGCAGCACCAGGACATGCCGGAGCCCAGTATGTGCTGCCGTAACCCTCAGTCCGGTTCGATCTTACTCTGGAAAGGAACTTCGTATGCTTAGACTGGGAATGAACTCAGTATGCCTAAGTCAACCCACGAAACGAGCGTGCGAGCGCTCAACCGGCAAGAGGGGTGGGATGCACAAGCCGGGGATCAGTCGGGTCCCCCTCTACGTGCTGTCGATCCTGCTATCGTAACCCTCGGTTCGATCCAATCTTAGACTAGAAATCAACTCCGTATGCCTAAGCCAACCGATGAAACGACCGGGCAGGTGGGCAGGCACTACGTCGGTAAGAGAGACGGGATGCGCAAGCCGTGGATCGATAGGGTGGTAGGTGGATTTAGGCACATATTCATATTTCTGCATGCCAATGCCATTTTTTTGGCTTGTAAATTCATACAATGGTCCCTTAAGCCTTCACGTGAAGTTTCATGGCAAGACGACTCGTTTTTTATTTTTCACGATTTTCGAAACCTTTTGCGGTTTGGGATTTTTTAAACTTTTTTCGGAAGGATTTTTGGCCCCAAACTTGGTTGACGTGATCCTTGTATTTTCTTTGGCATGCACAAAAAAATTCAGCTAAAAACACGAAGTGTACAAGATTTTGTGACCATTTGGAAAAAGTGTCCCCATTTCAGACACTTTAATGGCTACTGGCAGCAAACCTGTAAAATCTCAAATGCTCCTTAAGGGGGTGTGAGTTCTTGAGGTTTGATGAGGGATAGGGGGCCAATATAAGGGCCAAGTAGCAGCACTCATTGCACATCATGTGTGCACACCCCCGCCGGCCCCCCCGATCGTCGGAACCCCAATGCCGCAGGTCAAGTTCTCCGACGATGCTCCGGCAATGGTGCCCCGACGAAGGAAAATACGGCACCAGCACATGCTCGACCCCAGCATGTGCTGTCGTAACCTTCAGTTTGGTTTGATCTTAGACTGGGAATGAACTCCGTATTCTTAGACTGGGAATGAACTCCGTATGCCTAAGTCAACCCACGAAACGAGCGTGCGGGCGCTCAGCCAACCAGAGGGGCTGGATGCGCAAGCCAGGGATCGGCCAGGTCCCCCTATGCGTGCTGTCGATCCAGCTACAGCAACCCTCGGTCTGGTCTGATCTTAGACTAGGAATGAACTCCGTATGCCTAAGCCAACCGACGAAATGAACGGGCGGGCGGGCACTACACCGGCTAGAGAGACGGGATGCGCAAGCCGTGGATCGATAGGGTGGTAGGTGGGTTTAGTCACATCTTAATATTTCTGCCTACCAATGCCATTTTTATGACTTGTAAATTCATACAATGGCCGCTTAAGCCTTCACGTGAAGTTTCATGGCAAGACGACTCGTTTTCTACTTTTCATAATTTTTGAAACTTTTTACAGTTCGGGATTTTTTAAAATTTTTTCGGAAGGAGTTTTGGCCCCAAACCTGGTAGACGTGATCTTTGTATTTTTGTTGGAATGCCACAAAAACATTCAGCTAAAAACTTGGAAGTGTACAAGATTTTTTGACCATTTGAAAAAGTGTCCCTATTTCAGACACTTTAATGGCTACTGGCAGCAAACCTGTAAAATCTCAAATGCTCTTTAAGGGGGTGAGAGTTCCCGAGGATTGATGAGGGAAGGGGGCCAATATAAGGGCCAGCTACCAGCACCCATCGCACATCATGTGCGCACCACCCCTCCGGCCCCCTGATCACCGGAACCCTAATGCCGCCGGTCAGGTTCTCCGACGATGCTCCGTTGATGGTACCCCGACGAAAAAAAATGCGACACCAGCAGATGCCCGAGCCCAGCATGTGCTGCCGTAACCCTTAGTCTGGTCTGATCTTGGACTGCAAATGAACTCCGTATGAATAGATTGGGAATGAACTCCATATGCCTATGTCAACCCACAAAATGGGCATGCGAGCGCTCAACCGGCAAGAGGGGCGGGATGCGCAAGTCGGGGATTGGTCGGGTCCCCCTCTACGTGCTGTCGATCCTACTATCACAACCCTCGGTTTGGTCTGATCATATACTGGGAATGAACTCCGTATGCCTAAGCCAACCGATGAAACGAACGGGCGGGCGGGCTAACAGACACTACGCCGGCAAGAGAGACGGGATGCGCAAGCCATGGATCGATAGGGTGGTAGGTGGATTTAGGCACATCTTCATATTTTTGCATGCCAATACCATTTTTATGGCTTGTAAATTCATACAATGGTCCCTTAAGCCTTCACGTGAAGTTTCATGGCAAGATGACTTGTTTTTTATTTTTCATGATTTTAGAAACTTTTTACAGTTCGGGATTTCTTAAAATTTTTTCAGAAGGATTTTTGGCCCCAAACTTGGTTGACGTGATCCTTGTATTTTTGTTGGCATGCACAAAAAAATTCAGCTAAAAACACGAAGTGTACAAGATTTTGTGACCATTTGAAAAAAGTGTCCCCATTCCAAACACTTTAATGGCTACTGGCAGCAAACCTGTAAAATCCCAAGCCGTGGATCGATAGGGTGGTAGGTGGGTTTAGGCACATCTTCATATTTCTGTGTGCCAATACCATTTTTATGGCATATAAATTCATACAATGGTCCCTTAAGCCGTCACGTGAAGTTTCATGGCAAGACGACTCGTTTTTTATTTTTCATGATTTTTGAAACTTTTTACGGTTCGGGGTTTTTTAAAATTTTTTCGAAAGGATTTTTGGTCCCAAACTTGGTAGACATGATCCTTGTATTTTTGTTGGCATACAAAAAAAAAATTCAGCTAAAAACTCGAAGTGTACAAGATTTTGTGACCATTTGAAAAAAGTGTCCCCATTTTAGACACTTTAATTGCTACTGGCAGCAAACCTGTAAAATCTCAAATGCTCTTTAAGGGGGTGTGAGTTCTCGAGGTTTGATGAGGGATAAGGGGCCAATATAAGGGCCAAGTATCGGCACCCATCGCACAACATGTGTGCACACCCACCCCGGCCCCCCCGATCGCCGGAACCCCAATGCCGCGGCCAGGTTCTCCAACGATGCTCCGGCGATGGTGCCACGACGAAGAAAAATGTGGCACCAGCACATGCTCGACCCAGCATGTGCTGCCACAACCCTTGGTACAGTCCGATCTTAGACTGGGAATGAACTCCGTATGCTTAGACTGGGAATGAAACTCTGTATGCCTAAGTCAACCCACGAAACGAGCGTGCGGGCGCTCAACCGACCAGAGGGGTGGGATGCGCAAGCTGGGGTTCGGTCGAGTCCCCCTCTGCGTGCTGCCGATCCTACTACTGTAACCCTCAGTCTGGTCTGATCTGAGACTGGGAATGAACTCCGTATGCCTAAGCGAACCGACGAAACGAGCGGGCGGGCGGGCACTACGCCGGCCAGAGAAACGGGATGCGCAAGCCGTGGATCGATAGGGTGGTAGGTGGGTTTAGGCACATCTTCATATTTCTGTGTGCCAATGCCATTTTTATGGCATGTAAATTCATACAATGGTCCCTTAAGCCGTCACGTGAAGTTTCATGGCAAGACGACTCGTTTTTTATTTTTCATGATTTTTGAAACTTTTTACGGTTCGGGGTTTTTTAAAATTTTTTCGAAAGGAGTTTTGGTCCCAAACTTGGTAGACATGATCCTTGTATTTTTATTGGCATGCCAAAAAAAATACAGCTAAAAACTCGAAGTGTACAAGATTTTGTGACCATTTGAAAAAAGTGTCCCCATTTCAGACACTTTAATTGCTACTGGCAGCAAACCTGTAAAATCTCAAATGCTCTTTAAGGGGGTGTGAGTTCTCGAGGTTTGATGAGGATAAGGGGCCAATATAAGGGCCAAGTACCAGCACCATTCACATCATGTGCGCACAGTCCCCCCCCGACCGCCCCGATCGCCGAAACCCCAATGCCGCTGGTCAGGTTCTCCGACGATGTTCCGGCGATGGTGCGACAAAAAAAAATGCGGCACCAGCACATGCCCGAGCCCAGCATGTGCTGCCGCAACCCTCGGTCCGGTCTGATCTTAGACTGGGAATGAACTTCGTATGCTTAGACTGGGAATGAACTCCATATGCCTAAGTCAGCCCACGAAATGAGCGTGCGGGCGCTCAGCCGACCAAAGGGGCGGGATGCGCAAGCCAGGGATCGATCGGGTCCCCCTCTGCGTGCTGTCGATCCTGCTGTCGTAACCCTTGGTTCGGTCCGATCTTAGACTGGGAATGAACTCCGTATGCCTAAGTCAACCCACAAAATAAGCGTGCGGGTGCTCAGCCGGCCAGAGGGGCGGGATGCGCAAGCCGGGGATCGATCGGGTCCCCCTCTGCGTGCTGCCGATCTTGCTACCGTAACCCTCAATCCGGTCCGATCTTAGACTGGGAATGAACTCCGTATGCCTAAGCCGACCGGCGAAACGAGCGGGCGGGCACTATGCCAGCCAGAGATACGGGATGCACAAGCCGTGGATCGATAGGGTGGTAGGCGGGTTTACGAACAACTTCATATTTCTACGTGCGAATGCCATTTTATGGCTTGTAAATTCATACAATGGTCCCTTAAGCCTTCACGTGAAGTTTCATGGCAAGACGACTCGTTTTCTATTTTTCACGATTTTTGAAACTTTTTACGGTTCGGGATTTTTTAAAAATTTTTTTGGAAGGAGTTTTGGCCCCAAACTTAGTAGACGTTGTAGACACCCAATTGGGTCCAGGCCGATTGAGAGAATAGGGATGTATAGAGACCTAAGAAAAGGTTTAGGAGTGTTTTGGGAGCGAGAAAAAATTTTTTGAGAATTTTTTCTGTGAATTTTTGGAAAATTTCAGATTCCGGTGAATTTTCCGACGAAGTCTAAATTTTTCGACAAAAATTCCGGCCAACCTTGAAGTTTTCGGTGACCTGCCCAGTTTCCGACAAAGAATCCCAAAAACCGGTGATCTTCGGTGAACTTTCGATGAACTTCCGACGAAAAAACCCAGATTTCGGTGACAAAACCCAGAATCCGATGAATCTTCAATCGGAGTTCTTCGACCTTTTAGAGAGAAGGGGAAGGAAAAAGGAAGAAGAGAGAGAGAGGGGAGGAGCATTTTACTGAAAAACAAAGGGAAGTGCCTTTTATACCCTCTCGAAACGACGTCGTTTTGGCCTTAAGTGACCCAAGGATCCGCGCGTTTCGCCGTGACCCGACCCGAGCATCGACCCGCTTCCTGACCCGTGCGTGCCTGCCCCCCTCCAAGTCGAGCCGAGCTCCAAGCCGCCCCCGTGAGCCGTTTCTCTTCCTTGAGCCGAGTCGAACCAAGCCGATCCGAGCCGTTCTAGGTTTTTTTTTTTTTGAATTTTTTTATTTTCATTTATTTGCTTATTTGTTTTTTTTATTTTTTATTTATTAGATTAGGTTTATTTAATATTCTTTTATCTTTATTTTATTTTTATTTTATTTTTACTTTATTTTATTTTTTATTTTTATTTATTTTTTTTATTATTCTGTTTTCTTTAAATAAAATCAAAATTTCCAAAAAAAAATATTTTTAGGGAAAAGTTGA
>NW_019167926.1:17662235-17686956 GCF_002303985.1 Durio zibethinus | reverse complement strand
ATCTGGTTTGATCTTAGACTGGAATGAACTCCGTATGCCTAAGCCAACCGACGAAACGAGCGGGCAGGCGGGCGGGCAATACGTCGGACAGAGAGACGGGATGCGCAAGCCGTGGATCGATAGGGTGGTAGGTGGCTTTAGGCAGATCTTCATATTTCTGTGTGCCAATTCCATTCTTATGGCTTGTAAATTCATACAATGGTCCCTTAAGCCTTCACGTGAAGTTTCATGGCAAGATGACCCATTTTCTATTTTTCATGATTTTCAAAACTTTTTATAGTTCGAGATTTTTTAAAATTTTTTTGGAAGGATTTTTGGCCCAAAACGTGGTAGACGTGATCCTTTTATTTTTGTTGGCATGCTCAAAAAAATTTAGCTAAAAATTCGAAGTGTACAAGGTTTTGTGGCCATTTGAAAAAAGTGTCCCTATTTCAGTCACATTAATGGCTACTGGTAGCAAACCTGTAAAATCTTAAATGCTCTTTAAGGGGGTGTGAGTTCTCAAGGTTTGATGAGGGATAGGAGGCCAATATAAGGGCCAACTACCAGCAGCCATCGCACATCATGTGCACACACCCCCTCCGGCCCCCCCGATCGTCGGAACCCCAATGCCGCTGGTCAGGTTCTCCGACGATCTTAGACTAGGAATGAACTCCGTATGCTTAGACTGGGAATGAACTCTGTATGCCTAAGTCAACCCACGAAACGAGCGTGCGGGCGCTCAGTCGGCCAGAGGGATGGGATGCGCAAGCCGGGGATCGGCCGGGTCCCCCTCTGCGTGCTGTCGATCCTGCTGCCGCAGCCCTTCATCTACTCCGATCTTAAACTGGGAATGAACTCCGTATGCCTAAGCCAACTGACGAAACGAGCGGGCAAGCGGGCACTACACCGGCCAGAGAGACGGGATGCGCAAGCCGTGGATGATTGGGTGGTATGTGGGTTTAGGCACATCTTCACATTTCTGCGTGCCAATGCCATTTTTATGGCTTGTAAATTCATACAATGGTCCCTTAAGCCTTCATGTGAAGTTTAATGGCAAGACGACTCGTTTTCTATTTTCACGATTTTTAAAACTTTTTACGGTTTGAGATTTTTTAAAATTTTTTCGGAAGGTGTTTTGGCCCCAAACTTGGAAGAAGTGATCCTTGTATTTTTGTTGGCATGCATAAAAAATTCAGCTAAAAACTCGAAGTGTACAAGATTTTGTGACCATTTGAAAAAAATGTCCCCATTTCAGACACTTTAATGGCTTCTGGCAGCAAACTTGTAAAATCTCAAATGCTCTTTAAGAGGGTGTGAGTTCTCAAGGTTTGATGAGGAATAGGGGGCAATATAAGGGCCAAGTATCAGCACCCATCACACATCATGTGCGCACACCCCCCGGGCCCCCCGATAGCCGGAACCCAATGCCGTCGGTCTTGTTCTCCGATGATGGTGCCCCGACGAAGAGAAATGTGGCACCAGCACATGCCCAAGCCCAGTATGTGCTGTCGCAACCCTCAGTCCGGTTCGATCTTAGATGGGAATGAACTCTGTATGCTTAGACTGGGAATGAACTCCGTATGCCTAAGTCAAACCACGAAACGAGCGCAAGCGGGAATTGATCTGGTCCCCCTCTGCGTGCTACCGATCCTGCTACCGCAACCCTCGGTCTAGTTTGATCTTACACTAAGAATGAACTCCGTATGCCTAAGCCAACCGACGAAATGAGCGGGCGGGCACTACGCCGGCCAGAGAGACGAGATACGCAAGCCGTGGATCGATAGGGTGGTTAGTGGGTTTAGGCACATCTTCATATGTCTGCAAGCCAATGCCATTTTTATGGCTTGTAAATTCATACAATGGTCCCTTAAGCCTTCACGTGAAGTTTCTTGGCAAGATGACTCGTTTTCTATTTTTCATGATTTTCAAAACTTTTTGCGGTTCAGGATTTTTTAAAATTTTTTTGGAAGGAGTTTTGACCCCAAACTTGGTAGACATTATCCTTGTATTTTTTTTGGCATTCACAAAAAAATTCACCTAAAAACTCGAAGTGTACAAGATTTTGTAACCATTTGAAAAAAGTGTTCCCATTTTAGACACTTTAATGGCTACTGGCAGCAAACCTGTAAAATGTCAAATGCTCTTTAAGGGGGTGTGAGTTCTCTAGGATTGATGAGGGATAGGGGGCCAATATAAGGGCCAAGTACCAGCACCCATCGCACATCATGTGCGTACAACCACTCTTGGCCCCCCCCGATCGCCGGAACCCCAATGCCGCCGGTCAGGTTCTCCGGCGATGCTCCGACGATCATGCCCCGATGAAGAAAAATGCGGCACTAGCAAATGCCCGAGCCCAGCATGTGCTGCCGCAACCCTCGGTCCAGTCCAATCTTAGACTGGGAATGAACTCCGTATGCTTAGACTAGGAATGAACTCCGTATGCCTAAGTCAACCCATGAAATGAGCGTACGGGCGCTCAGTCGGCCAAAGGGGCGGGATGCATAAGCCGAGGATTGGTCGGGTCCCCTTCTGCGTGCTGCCGATCCTACTGTCACAACCCTCAGTCTGGTCCGAACTTAGACTGGGAATGAACACCGTATGCCTAAGCCAACTGACAAAACGAGCGGGCGGGCACTACGTTGGCCAGAAAGACGAGATGCGCAAGCCGTGGATCAATAGGGTGGTAGGTGGCTTTAGGCACATCTTTATATTTCTGTGTGCCAATGCCATTCTTATGGCTTGTAAGTTCATACAATGCTCCCTTAAGCCTTCACGTGAAGTTTCACGGCAAGATGACCCGTTTTCTATTTTTCATGATTTTTGAAACTTTTTTCGGTTCGGGATTTTTTAAAATTTTTCGGAAGGAGTTTTGGCCCCAAACATGGTAGACGTGATCCTTGTATTTTATTGGCTTGCACAAAAAAATTCAGCTAAAAACTGGAAGTGTACAAGATTTTTGTGACCATTTGAAAAAAGTGTCCCCATTTCAGACACTTTAATGGCTACTGGCAGCAAACCTGTAAAATTTCAAATGCTCTTTAAGGGGGTCTGAGTTCTCGAGGTTTGATGTGGGATAGGGGGCCAATATAAGGGTCGAGTACCAGCACCCATTGCACATCATGTCCGTATATCCCCCCGACCATGCGATCACCAGAACCCCAATGCCGCCGGTTAGGTTCTCCGATGATGCTCCGACGATGGTGCCCCCATGAAGAAAAATGCGACACCAGCATATGCCCGAGCCCAGCATTTGCTGTCGGAACTCTTGGTTCAGTTCGATCTTAGACTGGGAATGAACTTCGTATGCTTAGACTGGCAATGAACTCCGTATGCCTAAGTCAACCCATGAAACGAGCGTGCGGCGCTCATCCGACCAGAGGGGTGGGATGCGTAAGCCGGGAATCGGTCGGGTCCCCCTCTACGTGCTACCGATCTTGCTGCCACAATCCTTGATCCAATCTGATCTTAGACTGGGAATGAACTCCGTATGCCTAAGCCAACTGACGAAACGAGTGGGCGGGCGGCCGGGCACTACGCCGGCCAGAGAGACGGGATGCACAAGTGTGGATCGATAGGGTGGCAGGTGGTTTAGGCACATCTTTATATTTCTGTGTGCCAATGCCATTTTTATGGCTTGTAAATTCAACAATGGTCCCTTAGGCCTGCACGTGAAGTTTCATGGCAAGACGACTCGTTTTCTATTTTTCATGATTTTTGAAACTTTTTACGGTTCGGGATTTTTTAAAATTTTTTCGGAAGGAGTTTTTACCCCAAACTTGGTAGATGTGATCCTTGTATTTTTGTTGCCAAGCACAAAACAATTCAGCTAAAAACTCGAAGTGTACAAGATTTTGTGACCATTTGAAAAAAGTGTCCCCATTTCAGACACTTTAATGGCTACTAGCAGCAAACCTGTAAAATCTCAAATGCTCTTTAAGGGGGTGTGAGTTCTCGAGGTTTGAGGAGGATTGGGGGCCAATATAAGGCCCAAGTACCAGCACCCATCTCACATCATGTGTGCACACCCCCCCGGCCCCCCGATCCCAGAACCCTAGTGCTGCCGGTCAGGTTCTCTGGCGATGGTGCCCCGACGAAGAAAAATGCGGCACCAGCACGTGCCCGAGCCTAGCATGTGCTGCCACAACCCTCGGTCCGGTCTGATCTTAGAATGGGAATGAACTTCGTATGCTTAGACTGGGAATGAACTCCGTATGCCTAAGTCAACCCACGAAACGAGCGTTCGGGCGCTCAGCCAGCCAGAGGGGCAGGATGCGCAAGCCAGGGATCGACCGGGTCCCCCTCTGTGTGCTGCCTATCCTGCTGTTGCAACCCTCAGTCTAGTCCATTCTTAGATTGGGAATGAACTCCGTATGCCTAAGCCAAATGATGAAACGAGCGGGCAGACGGGTCGGGCGAACACGACGCCGGCCAAAGAGATGGGATGCGCAAGCCGTGGATTGATAGTGTGGTAGGTGGGTTTAGGCACATCTTCATATTTCTGCGTGCCAATGCCAATTTTTTGGCTTGTAAATTCTTATAATGGACCCTTAAGCCTACACGTGAAGTTTCATGGCAAGATGACTCGTTTTCTATTTTTCATGATTTTTGAAACTTTTTGGGGTTCGAGATTTTTTAAAATTTTTTCGAAAGGATTTTTGGCCCGAAACATGGTGGACGTGATCCTTGTATTTTTTATAGCATGCATAGAAAAATTCAGCTCAAAACTCGAAGTGTACAAGATTTTGTGACCATTTGAAAAAAGTGTCCTCATTTCAAACACTTTAATTGGCTACTGGCAGCAAACCTGTAAAATCTCAAATGCTCTTTAAGGGGGTGTGAGTTCTCGAGGTTTGATGAGGGATAGGGGGCCAATATAAGGGCCAAGTACCAGCACCCATGGCACACCATGTGCGCACACCCCCCGACCCCCCCGATCGCCAGAACCCCAATGTCGTCGGTTAGATTTTTCGGCGATGCTCTGACGATGGTGCCTCGACAAAGAAAAATACGGCACCAGCACATGCCCGAGCCCAACACGTGCTACCGTAGCCCTCAGTCCGATCCGATCTTAGATTGGGAATGAACTCCATATGCGTAGACTAGGAATGAACTCTGTATGCCTAAGTCAACTCATGAAACGAGCGTGCGGGTGCTCAGCCGGCCAGAGGGGCGGGATGCACAAGCTAGGGATCGATCGGGTCCCCCTCTGCGTGCTGCCTATCCTGCTGCCACAACCCTCGGTTGGGTCCGATCTTAGACTGGGAATGAACTCCATATGCCTAAGCCAACCGACGAAACGAGCGGGTGGGCGAGCACTACGCCGGCCAGAGAGACGGGATGTGCAAGCCGTGGATCGATAGGGTGGTAGGTGGGTTTAGGTACATCTTCATATTTCTACGTGCCAATGCCATTTTTATGACTTGTAAATTCATACAATGGTCCCTTAAGCCTTCACGTGAAGTTTCATGGCAAGACAACTCGTTTTCTATTTTTCACGATTTTAGAAAGGAGTTTTGGCGCCAAACTTGCTAGACGTGATCCTTGTATTTTTGTTGGCGTGCACAAAAAAATTCAGCTAAAAACTCGAAGTGTACAAGATTTTGTGACCATTTGAAAAAGGTGTCCCCATTTCAGACACTTTAATGGCTACAGGCAGCAAACCTGTAAAATCTCAAATGCTCTTTAAGGGGGTGTGAGTTCTCAAGGTTTGATGAGGGATAGGGGGCCAATATAAGGGCCAAGTACCAGCACCCATTGCACATCTTGTGCGCACACCGCCCCCCGGCCCCCCCGATCGTTGGAACCCCAATGCTACCGGTTAGGTTCTCCGATAATGGTGCCCCAGCAAAGAAAAATGTGGCACCAGCACATGCCCGAGCCCAACATTTGCTACCGCAACCTTCGGTCCAATCCGATCTTAGACTTGGAATGAACTTCGTATGCTTAGACTGGGAACGAACTCGTATGCCTAAGTCAACCCATGAAACGAGCGTGCGGGCACTCACCCGGTTACAGGGGCGGGATGCGCAAATCGGGGATCGATCGGGTCCCTCTCTGCGTGCTGGTGATCCTGCTGCTACAACCCTTGGTCCGGTCCAATCTTAGACTGGGAATGAACTCCGTATGCCTAAGCCAATCGACGAAACAAGCGGACAGGCGGGCGGGCACTACGCCGGCCAGAGAGACGGGATGCGCAAGCCGTGGATCGATAGGGTGGTAGGTGGGTTTAGGCACATCTTCAGATTTCTGCATGCCAATGCCATTTTTATGGCTTGTAAATTCATACAATGGTCCCTTAAGCCTTCGCGTGAAGTTTCATGGCAAGACGACCCGTTTTCTGTTTTTCATGATTTTTGAAACTTTTTGGGATTTGGGATTTTTTAAAATTTTTTCGGAAGGGGTGTTGGCCCCAAAATTGTTAGACATGATCCTTGTATTTTTGTTCGCATGCACAAAAAAATTCAGCTAAAAACTCAAAGTGTACAAGATTTTGTGACAATTTGAAAAAAGCGTCCCGATTTCAGACACTTTAATGGCTACTGGCAGCAAACCTGTAAAATCTCAAGTGCTCTTTAAGGGAGTGTGAGTTCTCGAGGTTTGATAAGGGATAGGGGGCCAATATAAGGGCCAAGCACCAGCACCCATCACACATGATGTGCGCACACCCCCCCGGCCCCCCCGATTGCCGAAACCCCAATGCTGCCGGTCAGGTTCTCTGGCGATGCTCCGACGATGGTGCCCCGGTGATGAAAAATGTGACACCAGCACATGCCTGAGCCCCGTATGTGCTGCCACAACCCTCGGTCCGATCCGATCTTAGACTGGGAATGAACTCCATATGCCTGAGTCAACCCACGAAACGAGCATGCGGGCGCTCAACCGGCCAGAGGGGCAGGATGTGCAAACCGGGATCGACCGGGTCCCCCTCTACGTGCTGCCGATCCTGTTGTTGGAACCCTCGATCTGGTCTGATCTTAGACTGGGAATGAACTCCGTATGCCTAATCCAACCGATGAAACGAACGGACGGATGGGCGGTCGAGCACTACGTCGACCAGAGAGACAGGATACGTAAGCCGTGGATCGATAGGGTGGTAGGTGGGTTTAGGCACATCTTCATATTTCTATGTGCCAATGACATTTTTATGGCTTGTAAACTCAGACAATGGTCCCTTAAGCCTTCACGTGAAGTTTCATGGCAAGACGACTCGTTTTCTATTTTTAACAATTTTTAAAACTTTTTACGGTTCGAGATTTTTTTAAATTTTTTCGGAAGAAGTTTTGGCCCCAAACTTGGTAGACGTGATCCTTGTATTTTGGTTGGCATGCATAAAACAATTCAGCTAAAAACTCGAAGGATACAAGATTTTGTGACCATTTGAAAAAAGTGTCCCAATTTCAGACACTTTAATGGCTACTAGCCGCAAACCTGTAAAATCTCAAATGCTCTTTAAGGGGGGTGTGAGTTCTCGAGGTTTGATGAGGGATAGGGGCCAATATAAGGGCCAAGTACCAGCACCCATCGCACATCATGTGCGTACAACCCCCTAGGCCTCCCCGATCATCGGAAGCCTAATGCCGCTAGTCAGGTTCTCCAGCGATGCTCCGACGATAGTGCCCCGACGAAGAAAAATGCGGCACCAGGACATGCCTGAGCCCAGCATGTGCTGTCGCAACCCTCGGTTCGGTCTGATCTTAGACTGGGAATGAACTCCTTATGCCGAAGTCAACCCACGAAACGAGCGTGCGGGTACTCAGCCGGCCAGAAGGGCGAGATGTGCAAGCCGGGGATCGGTCGGGTCCCCCTCTGCATGCTACCGATCCTGCTATCACAACCCTCGGTCTGGTCTAATCTTAGACTGAGAATGAACTCCGTATGCCTAAGCCATTTGACGAAACGAGGGAGCGGGCACTACACCGACCAGAGAGACGGGATGCGCAACAGTCGATCGATAGGGTAGTAGGTGGGTTTAGGCACATCTTCATATTTCTACATGCCAATGCCATTTTTATGGCTGGTAAATTCATACAATGGTCCCTTAAGCCTTCACGTGAAGTTTCATGGCAAGACGACTCGTTTTCTATTTTTCATGATTTTTGAAACTTTTTATGATACGAGATTTTTAAAAATTTTTTCGAAAAGAGTTTTGGCCCCAAAACTTGGCAGACGTGATCCTTGTATTTTTGTTGGCATGCACAAAGAAATTCAGCTAAAAACTCGAAGTGTACAAGATTTGTGACCATTTGAAAAAAGTGTCCCCATTTTAGACACTTTAATGACTACTGGCAGCAAACCTGTAAAATCTGAAATGCTCTTTAAGGGGGTGTGAGTTCTCGAGGTTTGATGAGGGATAGGGGGCCAATATAAGGGCCAAATACCAGCACCCACCACACATCATGTGTGCACACCCCCCGGCGCCCCCGATCGTCGGAACCCCAATGCTGTCGGTCAGGTTCTCCGACGATGCTCCAGTGATGGTGCCTCGGTGAAGAAAAATGTGGCACCAGCACATGCCCGAGCCCAGTATGTGCTACCGTAACCCTCGGTCCAGTCCGATCTTAGACTGAAAATGAACTCCGTATGCCTAAGTCTACCCACGAAACGACAATACGGGCGCTCACCCGACCAGAGGGCCGGGATGCGCAAGCTAGGAATCGGTCTTGCCCCCCACCGCGTGCTGTCGATCTTGCTACCGTAACCCTCGGTCTGGTCCAATCTTACACTGGGAATGAACTCTGTATGCCTAAGCCAACTGACGAAATGAGCGGGCGGGCACTACGCCAGCTGGAGAGACGGGATGCGCAAGCCGTGGATCGATAGGGTGGTAGGTGGGTTTAGGCACATCTTCATATTTTTGTGTGCCATTGCCATTTTTATGGCTTGTAAATTCATACAATGGTCCTTTAAGCCTTCACGTGAAGTTTCATGGCAAGACAACTCGTTTTCTATTTTTCACGATTTTTGAAACTTTTTACAGTTCGAGATTTTTTAAAATTTTTTCGAAAGGAGTTTTGACCCCAAACTTGTTACACGTGATCCTCGTATATTTTTTTGGCATGCACAAAAAAATTCAACTAAAAAGTCGAAGTGTACAAGATTTTGTGACCATTTGAAAAAAGTGTCCCCATTTCAGACACTTTAATGGCTACTGGCAGCAAACCTGTAAAATCTCAAATGCTCTTTAAGGGGGTAAGAGTTCTCGAGTTTTGATGAGGGATAGGGGGCCAATATAAGGGTCAAGTACCAGCACCCATCGCACATCATGTGCGCACACCCCCCGGACCCCCCGATCTTCGGAACCCCAATGCCACCAGTCAAGTTCTCCGGCGATAGTGCGCTGACGAAGAGAAATGCAGCACCAACATATGCCCGACCCTAGCATGTGCTACCGCAACCCTCAATCCGATCTGATCTTAGACTGGGAATTAACACCGTATGCTTAGACTATGAATGAACTCCGTATGCCTAAGTTAACCCACGAAATGAGCGTGCAGCCGCTCAGCCGGCCAGATGGGGGATGTGCAAGCCGAGGATCAGTCGGGTCCCCCTCTGCATGCTGTCGATCCTGTTGTCGCAACCCTCAGTCCGATCCGATCTTAGACTGGGAATGAACTTCGTATCACACATCATGTGTGCACACCCCCCTTCGGCCCCCCCGATCGTCGGAACCCCAATGCCTCGGTCAGGTTCTCAGGCGATGCTCCTGCAATGGTGCCCCGACGAAGAAAAATACGGCACCAGCACATGCTCGAGCCCAGCATGTGCTCCCACAACCCTCGGTCCAGTCTGATCTTAGACTGGGAAAGAACTCCATAAGCTTAGACTGAAAATGAACTCCGTATGCCTAAGTCAACCCACGAAACGTGCGTGTGGGCGCTCAACCGGCCAGAGGGGTAAGATGCATAAGTCGGGGATCAGTCGGGTCCCCCTCTGCGTGCTGTCGATCTTGCTGCATTAACCCTCGGTCCGGTTCGATCTTAGACTGGGAATGAACTCCGTATGCCTAAGCAACCGACGAAACGAGCAGGCGAACGGGTGGGCACTACGCCGGCCAGAGAGACGGGATGCGCAAGTCATGTATCAATAGGGTGCTAGGTGGGTTTAGGCACATCTTCATATTTCTACGTGCCTATGCCATTTTTATGGCTTGAAAATTCATACAATGGTCCCTTAAGCCTTCATATGAAGTTTCATGGCAAGACGACTCGTTTTCTATTTTTCACGATTTTCAAAACTTTTTACGGTTCGAGATTTTTTAAAATTTTTTCGGAAGAAGTTTTGGCACCAAAATTGTTAGAGATGATCCTTGTATTTTTGTTGGCATGCACACAAACATTCAGATAAAAACTTGAAGTGTACAAGATTTTGTGACCATTTGAAAAAAGTGTCCCCATTTCATATACTTTAATGGCTACTGGCAGCAAACCTGTAAAATCTCAAATGCTTTTTAAGGGGGTGTGAGTTCTCGAGGTTTGATGAGGTATAAGGGCCCAATATAAGGGCCAAGTACTAGCACCCATCGCACATCATGTACGCACACCCCCCCTGCCACCCCGATTGCCGGAACCCCAATGCCGTCGGTCAGGTTCTCCGGTGATGCTCCGACGATGGTGCCCCGGTGAAGAAAAATACGGCACCAGCACATGCTCGAGCCCAGCATGTGTTACCGCAACCCTCGATCTGGTCTGATCTTAGATTGGGAATGAACTCTGTATGCTTAGACTGGGAATGAACTCCGTATGCCAAAGTCAACCCACGAAATGAGCTTGCGGGCGTTCAACCGACCAGAGGGGCGGGATGACAAGTCGAGGATCGACCGGGTCCCCTTCTACGTTCAGTCGATCCTGCTGCCGCAACCCTCGGTCCGGTCCTATCTTAGAGTGGGAATGAACTCCGTATGCCTAAGCCAACCGACGAAACGAGTAGGCGGGCAGGCGGGCGGGCACTATGTCGACCAGAGAGACGGGATGCGCAAGCCTGGATCGATAGGGTGGTAGGTGGGTTTAGGCACATCTTCATATTTCTGCATGCCAATGCCATTTTTATGGCTTGTAAATTCATACAATGGTCCCTTATGCCTTCACGTGAAGTTTCATGGCAAGATGACTCGTTTTCTATTTTTCACAATTTTCAAAACTTTTTGCTGTTCGGGATTTTTTAAAATTTTTTCGAAAGGAGTTTTGGCCCCAAACTTGGTAGACGTGATCCTTGTTTTTTTTTTTGGCATGCATAAAAAAATTCAACTAAAAACTCGAAGTGTACAAGATTTTGTGACCATTTGAAAAAATTATCCCCATTTCAGACACTTTAATGGCTACTGGCAGCAAACCTGTAAAATCTCTAATGCTCTTTAAGGGGGTGTGAGTTCTCGAGGTTTGATTAGGTATAGGGGGCCAATATAAGGGCCAAGTACTAGCACCCATCGCAATCATGTGCGCACACACCCCGGCCCCCCCGAGCCCAGCATGTGCTGTCGCACCCCTCGGTTCGGTCCGATCGTAAACTGGGAATGAACTCCGTATGCTTAAGTCAACCCATGAAACGAGCGTGTGGGCACTCAGCCGGCCAGAGCGGTGGATGCACAAGTTGAGGATCGATCGGGTCCCTCTCTACGAGCTACCGATCCTGCTGCCGCAACCCTCAGTCCGATCCGATCTTAGGCTGAGAATGAACTCCGTATGCCTAAGCCAACCGATGAAACAAGCAGGCGGGTGGGTGGGCGGGCATTACGTCGGCCAGAGAGACGAGATGCGCAAGCCATGGATCGATAGGGTGGTAGGTGGGTTTAGGCACATCTTCATATTTCTGCGTGCCAATGCCATTTTAATGGCTTGTAAATTCATACAATGGTCCCTTAAGCCTTCACGTGAAGTTTCACGGCAAGACGACTCGTTTTCTATTTTTCATGATTTTTGAAACTTTTTGCGGTTCGTGACTTTTTAAAATTTTTTCAGAAGGATTTTTGGCCCAAACTTTGTAGAAGTGATCCTTGTATTTTTGTTGGCATGCACAAAAAAATTCAGCTAAAAACACGGAGTGTACAAGATTTTGTGACCATTTGAAAAAAGTGTCCCCATTTCAGATACTTTAATGGCTACTGGCAACAAACCTGTAAAACCTCAAATGCTCTTTAAGGGGGTGTGAGTTCTTGAGGTTTGCTGAGGGATAGGGGGCCAATATAAGGGCCAAGTACCAGCACCCATCGCACATCATGTGCGCACACCCTCCCCTCCGGCCCCCTCAATCGTCGGAACCCCAATACCACCGGTCAGGTTCTCCGATGATGCTCTGACGATGGTGCCCCGGGGAAGAAAAATGCGGCACCAGAACATACCTGAGCCCATGAACCGAGCGTGCGGGCGCTCAGCCGGCCAGAGGGACGAGATGCGCAAGTTGGGGATCGGTCGAGTCCCCCTCTGCGTGCTGCTGATCCTACTATCGTAACCCTCAGTCCGGTCTGATCTTAGACTGGGAATGAACTTCATATGCCTAAGCCAACCGATGGAACGAGCGGGCGGGTGGGCGGGCACTACGTCGGCCAGAGAGACGAGATGCACAAGTCGTGGATCGATAGGGTGGTAGGTGGGTTTAGGCACATCTTCATATTTCTATGTGCCAATGCCACTTTTATGGCTTGTAAATTCATACAATGGTCCCTTAAGCCTTCACGTGAAGTTTCATGGCAAGACGACTCGTTTTCTATTTTTCATGATTTTTGAAACCTTTTGCGCGTCGGATTTTTATTTTTTTGAAGGAGTTTTAGCCCAAAACTCGGAGTCAAAGAGACGGATGCGAAGCCGTGGATCGATGCGTGGTAGTGGATAGGCACATCTTATTCTGCGTGCCAATGCCATTTTTGTTGGCTTGCAAATTCATACAAGTCTTAAGCCTTCATGTGAGTTTCATGGAACACGACTCGTTTTCTATTTTTCATGATTTTTCAAAACTTTTTGCATTCGGATTTTTAAAATTTTTTTGGAAGGATTTTTGGCCCAAAACTTGGTAGACGTGATCCTTGTATTTTTTTGGCATGCACAAAAAAATTCAGCTAAAAACTCGAAGGGTACAAGATTTTGTGACCATTTTGAAAAAAGTGTCCCCATTTCAGACACTTTAGTGGCTACTGGCAGCAAACCTGTAAAATCTCAAATGCTCTTTAAGGGGATGTGAGTTCTTGAGGTTTGATGAGGGATTGGGGGCCAATATAAGGGCCAAGTACCAGCACCAATCATACAACAAGGGCGCACACCCCTCCGGCCCCCCCGATCTTCGGAACCCCAATGCCGTCGGTCAAGTTCTCCGACGATGCTCCGGCGATGGTACCCCGACGAAGAAAAATGTGGCACCAGCACATGCTCGAGCCCAGCATGTGTTATCGCAACCCCCGGTCCGGTCCGATCTTAGACTGGGAATGAACTACGTATGCTTAGACTGGGATTGAACTCTGTATGCCTAAGTCAACCTACGAAACGAGCGTACGGGCGCTCAGCCGGCCAAAGGGGTGGGATGCGCAAGCTGGGGATCGACCGAGTCCCCCTCTATGTGCTACCAATCCTGCCAGCGCAACCCTCAGTTCGGTCTGATCTTTGACTGGGAATGAACTTCGTATACCTAAGCCAACCAACGAAACAAGTGGGTGGGCACGGGCACTACGCCGTCCAGAAAGACGGGATGCGCAAGCCGTGGATCGATAGGGTGGTAGGTGGGTTTAGGCACATCTTCATATTTCTGCATGCCAATGCCATTTTTATGGCTTGTAAATTCATACAATGGTCCCTTAAGCCTTCACGTGAAGTTTCATGGCAAGATGACTTGTTTTCTTTTTTTCACGATTTTCAAAACTTTTTGCGTTTCGGGATTTTTCAAAACTTTTTCGGAAGGAGCATTGGCCCCAAACTTGGTAGACGTGATCCTTGTATTTTTGTTGGCATGCATAAAAAAATTCAGCTAAAAACTCGAAGTGTACAAAATTTTGTGACCATTAGAAAAAAGTGTCCCCATTTCAGACACTTTAATGACTATTGGCAGTAAACTTGTAAAATCTCAAATGCTCTTTAAGTGGGTATGAGTTCTTGAGGTTTCATGAGGGATAGGGGGCCAATATGAGGGCCAAGTAGCAGCACCCATCACACATCATGTGCGCACATCCCCTCGGCCCCCCCGATCGTAGAAACCCGAATGCCGCCGGTCAAGTTCTCCGGCGATGCTCCTGCGATGGTGCCCCGGCGAAGAAAAATATGGCACCAGCACATGCTTGAGCCCAGCATGTGCTGCCATAACCCTCGGTCTAGTCCGATCTTAGACTGGGAATGAACTCCGTATGCTTAGACTGGGAATGAACTACGTATGCCTAAGTCAACCCACGGAACGAGCGTGTGGCTGCTCAGTCGGCCAGAGGGGCAGGATGCGCAACCCGGGGATCGATCGGGTCCCCCTCTGCGTGCTGCCAATCCTGCTACCATAACCCTCGGTCCGGTCTGATCTTAGACTCGGAATGAACTCCGTATGCCTAAGCCAACTGACGAAACGAGCGGGCGGGCGGGCACTATGCTGGCCAGAGAGACGGGATGCGCAAGCCGTGGATCGATAGGGTAGTAGGTGGGTTTAGGCACATCTTCATATTTCTACATGCCAATGCCATTTTTATGGCTTGTAAATTCATACAATGGTCCCTTAAGCCTTCACGTGAAGTTTCATGGCAAGACGACTCGTTTTTCTATTTTTCACGATTTTCAAAACTTTTTACGGTTCGGGATTTTTAAAATTTTTTCGAAAGGAGTTTTGGCCCCAAACTTGGTAGACGTGATCCTTGTATTTTTTTGGAATGCATAAAACATTCAGCTAAAAACCTCAAGTGTACAAATTTAGTGACCATTTTTGAAAAAATTGTCCCCATTTTTAGACAACTTAATGGCTACTGGCTAGCCAAACCTTAAAATCCTCAAATGTTGTTAAGGGGGGTGTGAGTTCTCGATGGTTTAATGGAGCGGGATAAGGGGCCAATATAGGTGCCAAGTACCAGCCAGCCCATCCCCACATCATGCCGCAACAACGCCCCCCAGGCCCCCCAATTGCCCGGAACCCTAATGCCAGCCAGTCAGTTCTCCGGGTATGCGTCCTACCGATGGTGCTGCCCACCAAAGAAAAAATGGTTGGCCACCAGGACATGCCCTGAGCCCAGCATGTGCTGTTGCAACCCTCAGTCCGGTCCGATCTTGGAATGGGAATGAACTTTGTATGCTTAGACTGGGAATGAACTTCGTATGCCTAAGTCTACCCACGAAACGAGTGTGCGGGTGCTCAGCCGGCCAATGGGGCGGGACGCCAATTCGGGGATCAAGCGGGTCCCCCTCTGCGTGCTGCCGATCCTGCTGCCGCAACCCTCAGTCCAGTCCGATGTTAGACTTGGAATGAACTCCGTATGCCTAAGCCAACCGACGAAACGAGCGGGCAGGCGGGCAGTATACTGGCCAGAGAGACAGGATGCGCAAGTCGTGGATCGATAGGGTGGTAGGTGGGTTTAGGCACATCTTTATATTTCTACGTGCCAATGCCATTTTTATGGCTTGTAAATTCATACAATGATCCCTTAAGCCTTCACGTGAAGTTTCATGGCAAGACGACTCGTTTTCTATTTTTCATGATTTTCAAAACTTTTTGCGGTTCGAGATTTTTTAAAATTATTTCGGAAGGAGTTTTGGCCCCAAAGTTGGTAGATGTGATCCATGTATTTTTGTAGGAATGCACAAAAGAATTCAAATAAAGGGCCAAGTACCAGCACCCATCGCACATCATGTGCGCACACCCCTCTGGCCCCCCGATCGCCGAAACCCCAATGCCACCAGTCAGGTTCTCCGACGATACTCCGATGATGGTGCCCCGACGATGAAAAATGCTGCACCAACACATGCCCGAGCCCAGCATGTGCTGTCACAACCCTCGGTCCGGTCCAATCTTAGACTGGGAATGAACTTCGTATGCTTAGATTGGGAATGAACTCCGTATGCCTAAGTCAACCCACGAAACGAGTGTGCGGGAGCTCAGTCGCCAGAGGGGCGGGATGCGCAAGCCGAGGATCGATCAGGTCCCCCTTTACGTGCTGTCGATTCTGTTGCAGCAACCCTCGGTCTAACCCTATCTTAGACTGGGAATGAACTCCGTATGCCTAAGTCAACCCATGAAACGAGCATGCGGGCGTTCAGTCGGCCAGAGGGGTTGGATCCGTAAGCCGGGGATTGGTCGAGTCCCCCTCTACGTGCTGCTGATCCTGCTGCAGCAACCCTCAATCTGATCTGATCATAGATGGGAATGAACTCTGTATGCCTAAGCCAATCGACGGAACGAGCAGGCGGGCGGGCACTACGTCGGCCAGAGAGACGGGATTCGCAAGTCGTGGATCGATAGAGTGGTAGGTGGGTTTAGGCACATCTTCATATTTCTGTGTGCCAATGCTATTTTTATGGCTTGTAAATTCATATAATGGTCCCTTAAGCCTTCACGTGAAGTTTCATGGCAAGACGACTCGTTTTCTATTTTTCATGATTTTCGAAACTTTTTACGGTTCAAGATTTTTTAAAATTTTTTCGGAAGGAGTTTTGGTCCCAAACTTGGTAGATGTGATCCTTGTATTTTTGTTGGCATGCATAAAAACATTCAGCTAAAAACTCGAAGTGTACAACATTTTTTGACCCTTTGAAAAAAGTGTCCCCATTTCAGACACTTTAATGGCTACTGACAGCAAACCTGTAAAATCTCAAATGCTCTTTAAGGGGCGTGAGTTGTCGAGGATTGATGAGGGATAGGGGGCCAATATAAGGGCCAACTATGAGCACCAATCATACATCAAGTTCGCACACCCCCCGGCCCTCCCAATCACCGGAACCCCAATGCCGCCGATCAGGTTCTCCGACGATGCTCGACGATGGTGCCCCGACGAAGAAAAATGCAGCACCAGGACATTCCGGAGCCCAGTATGTGCTGCCGCAACCCTCAGTCCGGTTCGATCTTACTCTGGAAAGGAACTTCGTATGCTTAGACTGGGAATGAACTCAGTATGCCTAAGTCAACCCACGAAACGAGCGTGCGAGCGCTCAACCGGCAAGAGGGGTGGGATGCACAAGCCGGGGATCAGTCGGGTCCCCCTCTACGTGCTGTCGATCCTGCTATCATAACCCTCAGTTCGATCCAATCTTAGACTAGAAATCAACTCCGTATGTCTAAGCCAACCGATGAAACGACCGGGCAGGTGGGCAGGCACTACGTCGGTAAGAGAGACGGGATGCGCAAGCCGTGGATCGATAGGGTGGTAGGTGGATTTAGGCACATATTCATATTTCTGCATGCCAATGCCATTTTTTTGGCTTGTAAATTCATACAATGGTCCTTTAAGCCTTCACGTGAAGTTTCATGGCAAGACGACTCGTTTTTTATTTTTCACGATTTTCGAAACTTTTTGCGGTTTGGGATTTTTTAAACTTTTTTCGGAAGGAATTTTGGCCCCAAACTTGGTTGAGGTGATCCTTGTATTTTCTTTGGCATGCACAAAAAAATTAAGCTAAAAACACAAAGTGTACAAGATTTTGTGACCATTTGAAAAAAGTGTCCCCATTTCAGACACTTTAATGGCTACTGGCAGCAAACCTGTAAAATCTCAAATGCTCCTTAAGGGGGTGTGAGTTCTTGAGGTTTGATGAGGGATAGGGGGCCAATATAAGGGCCAAGTAGCAGCACCCATTGCACATCATGTGTGCACACCCCCGCCGGCCCCCCCGATCGCCGGAACCCCAATGCCGCAGGTCAAGTTCTCCGACGATGCTCCGGCAATGGTGCCCCGACGAAGAAAAATACGGCACCAGCACATGCTCGACCCCAGCATGTGCTGTCGCAACCTTCAGTTTGGTTCGATCTTAGACTGGGAATGAACTCCGTATTCTTAGACTGGGAATGAACTCCGTATGCCTAAGTCAACCCACGAAACGAGCGTGCGGGCGCTCAGCCAACCAGAGGGCTGGATGCGCAAGCCAGGGATCGGCCAGGTCCCCCTATGCGTGCTGTCGATCCTGCTACAGCAACCCTCGGTCTGGTCTGATCTTAGACTAGGAATGAACTCCGTATGCCTAAGCCAACCGACGAAATGAACGGGCGGGCGGGCACTACACCGGCTAGAGAGACGGGATGCGCAAGCCGTGGATCGATAGGGTGGTAGGTGGGTTTAGTCACATCTTAATATTTCTGCCTACCAATGCCATTTTTATGACTTGTAAATTCATACAATGGCCGCTTAAGCCTTCACGTGAAGTTTCATGGCAAGACGACTCGTTTTCTACTTTTCATAATTTTTGAAACTTTTTACAGTTCGGGATTTTTTAAAATTTTTTCGGAAGGAGTTTTGGCCCCAAACCTGGTAGACGTGATCTTTGTATTTTTGTTGGAATGCACAAAAACATTCAGCTAAAAACTTGAAGTGTACAAGATTTTTTGACCATTTGAAAAAGTGTCCCCATTTCAGACACTTTAATGGCTACTGGCAGCAAACCTGTAAAATCTCAAATGCTCTTTAAGGGGGTGAGAGTTCCCGAGGATTGATGAGGGATAGGGGGCCAATATAAGGGCCAGCTACCAGCACCCATCGCACATCATGTGCGCACACCCCTCCGGCCCCCTGATCACCGGAACCCTAATGCCGCCGGTCAGGTTCTCCGGCGATGCTCCGTTGATGGTACCCCGACGAAAAAAAATGCGACACCAGCAGATGCCCGAGCCCAGCATGTGCTACCGTAACCCTTAGTCTGGTCTGATCTTGGACTGCAAATGAACTCCGTATGAATAGACTGGGAATGAACTCCATATGCCTATGTCAACCCACAAAATGGGCATGCGAGCGCTCAACAGGCAAGAGGGGCGGGATGCGCAAGTCGGGGATTGGTCGGGTCCCCCTGTACGTGCTGTCGATCCTACTATCACAACCCTCAGGTCGGTCTGATCATATACTGGGAATGAACTCCGTATGCCTAAGCCAACCGATGAAACGAACGGGCGGGCGGGCTAGCAGGCACTACGCCGACAAGAGAGACGGGATGCGCAAGCCGTGGATCGATAGGGTGGTAGGTGGATTTAGGCACATCTTCATATTTTTGCATGCCAATACCATTTTTATGGCTTGTAAATTCATACAATGGTCCCTTAAGCCTTCATGTGAAGTTTCATGGCAAGATGACTTGTTTTTTATTTTTCATGATTTTAGAAACTTTTTACAGTTCGGGATTTCTTAAAATTTTTTCAGAAGGATTTTTGGCCCCAAACTTGGTTGACGTGATCCTTGTATTTTTGTTGGCATGCACAAAAAAATTCAGCTAAAAACACGAAGTGTACAAGATTTTGTGACCATTTGAAAAAAGTGTCCCCATTCCAAACACTTTAATGGCTACTGGCAGCAAACCTGTAAAATCCCAAATGCTCTTTAAGGGGGTGTGAGTTGTCGAGGTTTGATGAGGGATAGGGGGCAATATAAGGGCCAAGTACCAGCACCCATCACACATCATATGCGCACACCCCCCGGCCCCGCCCATCGTCGGAACCCCAATGCCGCCGGTCAGGTTCTCCGACGATGCTCTGACGATGGTGCCCCGACGAAGAAAAATGCGGCACCACCACATGCCCGAGCCCAACACGTGCTATCGCAACCCTCGGTTCGGTCCGATCTTAGACTGAAATGAACTCCATATGCTTAGACTGGGAATGAACTCCCTATGCCTAAGTCAACCCACAAAACGAGCGTGCGGGCGCTCAGTCGGCCAGAGGGGCGGGATGCGTAAGCCAGGGATCGGCCGGGTCCCTCTCTGCGTGCTGCCAATCCTGCTGCCGTAACCTTCAGTCTGGTCTGATCTTAGACTAGGAATGAACTTCGTATGCCTAAGCCAAACGACGAAACGAGCGGGCGGGCGGGCACTATGCCGACCAGAGAGACGGGATGCGCAAGCCGTGTATCAATAGGGTGGTAGGTGGGTTCAGGCACATCTTAATATTTCTACCCACTGATGCCATTTTATGGCTTGTAAATTCATACAATGGTCCCTTACGCCTTCACGTGAAGTTTCATGGCAAGGCGACTCGTTTTCTATTTTTCATGATTTTCAAAACTTTTTGCGGTTCGGGATTTTTTAAAATTATTTTGGAAGGAGTTTTGGCCCCAAAGTTGGTAGGCATGATCCTTGTATTTTTGTAGGCATGCACAAAAAAATTCAAATAAAAACTCGAAGTGTACAACATTTTGTGATCATTTGAAAAAAGTGTCCCCATTTCAGAAACTTTAATGGCTACTGGCAGCAAACCCATAAAATCTCAAACGCCCTTTAAGGGGGTGTGAGTTCTCGAGCTTTGATGGGGGATAGGGGGCCAATATAAGGGCCAAGTACCAACACCCATCGCACATCATGTGCGACACCCCCTGGCCCCCCCGATCACCGGATCCCAATGCCGCCGGTCAGGTTCTCCGGCGATACTCCGGCGATGCTGCCCCGATGATGAAAAATGCGGCAGTAGCACATGCCCGAGCCCAGCCTATGCTACTGCAACCCTCAGTTTGGTCTGATCTTAGACTGGGAATGAACTCCATATGCCTAAGTCAACCCACGAAACGAGCGTGCAGGCATTCAGTCGGCCAGAGGGGCATGATGCGCAAGCCGAGGATCGATCGGGTCCCCCCCTGCGTGCTGCCGATCTTGCTGCAACAACCCTCGGTCTGGCCTGATCTTAGACTAGGAATGAACTCCGTATGCCTAAGTCAACCCATGAAACGAGCGTGCGGGCGTTCAGCCAGCCAGAGGAGCTGGATGCGCAAGCAGGGATTGACCGGGTCCCCCTTTGCGTGCTGCCGATCCTGCTGCAGCAACCCTCGATCTGGTCTTATCTTAGATGGGAATGAACTCTGTTTGCCTAAGCCAACCGACGAAACGAGCAGGCGGGCACTATGCCGGCCAAGAGACGGGATGCCAATGAAATTTTAGCCAATGAAATAGGGTCTTAAGTGGGTTTAGGCACAACTTCATATTTCTGCATGCCAATGAAATTTTTATGGCTTTCAAATTCATACAATGGTCCCTTAAGCCTTCACCTGAAGTTTCATGGCAAGACGACTGGTTTTCTATTTTTCATGATTTTTTAAACTTTTTACGGTTCGAGATTTTTTAAAATTTTTTCGAAAGGATTTTTGGCCCCAAACCTGGTAGAGGCGATCCTTGTATTTTTTTTGGCATGCATAAAAAAATTCAGCTAAAAACTCGAAGTGTACAAGATTTTGTGACGATTTGAAAAAAGTGTCCCCATTTCAGACACTTTAATGGCTACTGGCAGCAAACCTGTAAAATCTCAAATGCTCTTTAAGGGGGAGTGAGTTCTCGAGGTTTGATGAGGGATAGGGGGCCAATATAAGGGCCAAGTACCGGCACCCATCGCACAACATGTGTGCACACCCACCCCGGCCCCCCCGATCGCCGGAACCCCAATGCCACGGCCAGGTTCTCCAACGATGCTCCGGCGATGGTGCCACGACGAAGAAAAATGTGGCACCAGCACATGCCCAACCCAGCATGTGCTGCCGTAACCCTCGATACAGTCCGATCTTAGACTGGGAATGAACTCCGTATGCTTAGACTGGGAATGAACTCCGTATGCCTAAGTCAACCCACGAAACGAGCGTGCGGGCGCTCAGTCGACCAGAGGGGTGGGATGCGCAAGTCAGGGTTCGGTCGAGTCCCCCTCTGCGTGCTGCTGATCCTGCTACTGTAACCCTCAGTCTGGTCTGATCTGAGACTGGGAATGAACTCCTATGCCTAAGCGAACCGACGAAACGAGCAGGCGGGCGGGCACTACGCCGGCCAGAGAAACAGGATGCGCAAGCCGTGGATCGATAGGGTGGTAGGTGGGTTTAGGCACATCTTCATATTTTTGTGTGCCAATACCATTTTTATGGCATGTAAATTCATACAATGGTCCCTTAAGCCGTCACGTGAAGTTTCATGGCAAGACGACTCGTTTTTTATTTTTCATGATTTTTGAAACTTTTTACGGTTCGGGGTTTTTTAAAATTTTTTCGAAAGGAGTTTTGGTCCCAAACTTGGTAGACATGATCCTTGTATTTTTGTTGGCATGCAAAAAAAAAATTCAGCTAAAAACTCGAAGTGTACAAGATTTTGTGACCATTTGAAAAAAGTGTCCCCATTTTAGACACTTTAATTGCTACTGGCAGCAAACCTGTAAAATCTCAAGATGCTCTTTAAGGGGGTGTGAGTTCTCGAGGTCTTTGAATGAGGGATAAGGGGCCAATATAAGGGCCAAGTACCGGCACCCATCGCAACATGTGTGCACACCCCACCCCGCCCCCCCGATCGCCGGAGCCCCAATGCCGCGGCCAGGTTCTCCAACGATGCTCCGGGCTTGGTTGCCACGACGAAGAAAAGTGGCACCAGGCTACTATGCTCGACCCAGCATGGCTGCCACAACCCTTGGTACAGTCCGAGCTTAGAACTGGGAATGAACTCCGTATGCTTAGACTGGGAATAAACCTCTGTATGCCTAGTCAACCCACGAAACGAGCGTGCGGGCGCTCAACCGACCAAAGGGTGGGATGCGCAAGCTGGGGTTCGGTCGAGTCCCCCTCTTGCAGTGCTGCCGATCCTACTACGTGTAACTGCCTCAGTCTGGTCTGATCTGGACTGGAAATGAACTCAGTATGCCTAAGCGAACCGACGAAACGAGCGGGCGGGCGGGCACTACGCCGGCCAGAGAAACGGGATGCGCAAGCCGTGGATCGATAGGGTGTAGGTGGGTTTAGGCACATCTTCATATTTCTGTGTGCCAATGCCATTTTTATGGCATGTAAATTCATACAATGGTCCCTTAAGCCGTCACGTGAAGTTCATGGCAAGACGACTCGTTTTTATTTTTCATGATTTTTGAAACTTTTTACGGTTCGGGTTTTTTAAAATTTTTTCGAAAGGAGTTTTGGTCCCAAACTGGTAGACATGATCCTTGTATTTTTATTGGCATGCCAAAAAAATACAGCTAAAAACTCGAAGTGTACAAGATTTTGTGACCATTTGAAAAAAGTGTCCCCATTTCAGACACTTTAATTGCTACTGGCAGCAAACCTGTAAAATCTCAAATGCTCTTTAAGGGGGTGTGAGTTCTCGAGGTTTGATGAGAGATAAGGGGCCAATATAAGGGCCAAGTACCAGCACCATTCGCACATCATGTGCGCACAGTCCCCCCCCGACCGCCCCGATCGCCGAAACCCCAATGCCGCTGGTCAGGTTCTCCGACGATGTTCCGGCTGATGGTGCCCCGACAAAAAAAAATGCGGCACCAGCACATGCCCGAGCCCACATGCTGCTGCCGCAACCCTCGTCCGGTCTGATCTTAGACTGGGAATGAACTTCGTATCTTAGACTGGGAATGAACTCCATATGCCTAAGTCAGCCACGAAATGAGCGTGCGGGCGCTCAGCCGACCAAAGGGGCGGGATGCGCAAGCCAGGATCGATCGGGTCCCCCTCTGCGTTGCTGTCGATCCTGCTGTCGTAACCCTTGGTTCGTCCGATCTTAGACCGGGAATGAACCTCCGTATGCCTAAGTCAACCCACAAAATAAGCGTGCGGGTGCTCAGCCGGCCAGAGGGGCGGGGATGCGCAAGCGGGGATCGATCGGGTTCCCCCTCTGCGTGCTGCGATCTTGCTGCCGTAACCCTCAATCCGGTCCGATCTTAGACTGGGAATGAACTCCGTATGCCTAAGCCGACCGGCGAAACGAGCGGGGCGGGCACTATGCCAGCCAGAGATACGGGATGCACAAGCCGTGGATCGATAGGGTGGTAGGCGGGTTTACGAACAACTTCATATTTCTACGTGCGAATGCCATTTTATGGCTTGTAAATTCATACAATGGTCCCTTAAGCCTTCACGTGAAGTTTCATGGCAAGACGACTCGTTTTCTATTTTTCACGATTTTTGAAACTTTTTACGGTTCGGGATTTTTTAAAAATTTTTTTGGAAGGAGTTTTGGCCCCAAACTTAGTAGACGTTGTAGACACCCAATTGGGTCCAGGCCGATTGAGAGAATAGGGATGTATAGAGACCTAAGAAAAGGTTTAGGAGTGTTTTGGGAGCGAGAAAAAATTTTTTGAGAATTTTTTCTGTGAATTTTTGGAAAATTTCAGATTCCGATGAATTTTCCGACGAAGTTCTAAATTTTTCGACAAAAATTCCGGCCAACCTGAAGTTTTCGGTGACCTGCCCAGGTTTCCGACAAAGAATCCCAAAAACCGGTGATCCTGTCCGCGTGAACTTTTCGATGATACTTCCGAACGAACAAAACCCAGATGCCGGCTGACAAACACCCAGAATCCGTATGAATTTACCATCGGGAGCTTCTCGACCTTTTAGAGAGAAGGGGAAGGAAAAAGGAAGAAGAGAGAGAGAGGGGGAGGAGCCATTTTACTGAAAACAAAGGGAAGTGCCTTTTATACCCTCTCGAAACGACGTCGTTTTGGCCTTAAGTGACCCAAAGGATCCGCGCGTTTCGCCGTGACCCGACCCGACCCGAGCATCGACCCGCTTCCTGACCCGTGCGTGCCTGCCCCCCTCCAAGTCGAGCCGAGCTCCAAGCCGCCCCCGTGAGCCGTTTCTCTTCCTTGAGCCGAGTCGAACCAAGCCCCGATCCGAGCCGTTCTAGGTTTTTTTTTTTTG
>NW_019167926.1:17497928-17661235 GCF_002303985.1 Durio zibethinus | reverse complement strand
ATGAAACTTCACGTGAAGGCTTAAGGGACCATTGTATGAATTTACAAGCCATAAAAATGGCATTGGCATGCAGAAATATGAAGATGTGCCTAAACCCACCTACCACCCTGTCGATCTACAGCTTAAGCATCCCGTCTCTCTGGCCGACGTAGTGCCCGCCCGCTCGCCCGCCCGCTCGTTTCGTCGGTTGGCTTAGGCATAGGGAGTTCATTCCCAGTCTAAGATCCGATTGGACCGAGGGTTGCGGCAGCAAGATTGGCAGCACACAGAGGGGGACCCGACTGATCCCAACTTGCGCATCCCGTCCCTCTGGCCGGCTGAGTGCCCACACACTCGTTTCATGGGTTGACTTAGGCATACGGAGTTCATTCCCAGTCTAAGATCGAATCGGACTGAGGGTTACGGTAGCACATGTTGGGGTCGGTCATGTGCTGCTGCCATATTTTTCTTCGTCGGGGCACCATCGTCTGAGCATCGCCGGAGAACCTGACCGACGGTATTGGGGTTCCGACGATCGGGGGGGCCGGAAGGGTGTGCACACATGATGTGCGATGGGTGCTGCTACTTGGCCCTTATATTGGCCCCCTATGCCTCATCAAACCTCGAGAACTCACTCCCCCCTAATGGGCATTTCAGATTTTACAGGTTTGCTGCCAGTAGCCATTAAATTGTCTGAAATGGGGACACTTTTTTCAAATGGTGACAAAATCTTGAACACTTCGAGTTTTTAGCTGAATTTTTTTGTGCATGCCAACAAAAATACAAGGATCACTTCTACCAAGTTTGGGGCAAAACTCCATTCGAAAAAATTTCAAAAAATCCCAAACCGTAAAATATTTCAAAAATCATGAAAAATAGAAAACGAGTCGTCTTGCCATGAAACTTGACGTGAAGGCTTAAGGGACCGTTGTATGAATTTACAAACCATAAAAATGCCATTGGCATGCAGAAATATGAAGATGTGCCTAAACCCACCTACCACCCTATCAATCCACAGCTTGCGCATCATGTCTCTCTGGCCGACCTAGTGCCTGCCCGCCCGCCCGCCCGCCCGCTAATTTCATCAGTTGGCTTAGGCATACGGAGTTCATCCCCAGTCTAAGATCAGATCGGACCGAGGGTTGTGGTAGCAGGATCAGTAGCACGTAAAGGGGGACCCGACCGATCCCCTAATTGGGCATGCCACCCCTCTGGCTGGCTGAGCGCCCGTACGCTCGTTCCATGGGTTTAGGTACATCTTCATATTTCTGCATGCTAACACCATTTTTATGGCTTGTAAATTCATAGAATGGTCCCTTAAGCCTTCACGTGAAGTTTCATGGCAAGACGACTCGTTTTCTATTTTTCACGATTTTTGAAACTTTTTTCGGTTTGGGATTTTTTGAAATTTTTTTGAATGGAGTTTTGCCCCAAACTTGGTAGAAGTGATCCTTGTATTTTTGTTGGCATGCACAAAAAAATTCAGCTAAAAACTCGAAGTGTTCAAGATTTTGTCACCATTTGAAAAAAGTGTCCCCATTTTAGACAATTTAATGGCTACTGGCAGCAAATCTGTAAAATCTGAAATGCCCATTAGGGGGGAGTGAGTTCTCGAGGTTTGATGAGGCATAGGGGGCCAATATAAGGGCCAAGTACCAGCACCCATCGCACATCATGTGTGCACACCCTTCCGGCCCCCCCGATCGTCAGAGTTCATTCCCAGTCTAAGCATACGGAGTTCATTCCCAGTCTAAGATCGGACCGGACCAAGGGTTGCGGTAGCACATGCTGGGCTCGGGTATGTGCTGGTGCCACATTTTTCTTCGCCAGGGCACCAACGTCGTAGCATCGTCGGAGAACCTAACCGACGGCATTGAGGTTCCGACGATCGGGGGGCGGGGGGGGTGTGCGCACATGATGTGCGATGGGTACTGGTACTTGGCCCTTATATTGGCCCCCTATCCCTCATCAAACCTCAAGATCTCACACCCCCTTAAAGAGCATTTGAGATTTTACAGGTTTGCTGCCAATAGCCATTAAAGTGTTTGAAATGGGGACACTTTTTTCAAATGGTCACAAAATCTTGTACACTTTGAGTTTTTAGCTGAATTTTTTTGTGCAAGCCAACAAAAATACAAGGATCACGTCTACCAAGTTTGGGGCCAAAACTCCTTCCGAAAAAATTTTAACAAATCCCGAACAGCAAAAAGTTTTGAAAATCATGAAAAATAGAAAACGATTTGTCTTGTCATGAAACTTAACGTGAAGGCTTAAGGGAATATTGCATGAATTTAAAAGCCATAAAAATGGCATTGGCACACAGAAATATGAAGATATGCCTAAACCTACCTACCACCCTATCAATCCATGGCTAGCACATCCTGTCTCTCTGGCTGGCATAGTGCCCGCTCGCCCGCCCGCTCGCTCATTTCGTCAGTTGGCTTAGGCATACAGAGTTCATTCCCAGTCTAAGATCGGATCGGACCGAGGGTTGCAGTAGCAGGATCGACAACACGCAGAGAGGGACCCGTCTGATCCCTGGCTTACGCATCCCGTCCCTCTGGCCGGCTGAGCGCCCGCACGCTCATTTCGTGGGTTCACTTAGGCATAAGGAGTTGATTCCCAGTCTAAGCATACGAAGTTCATTCCCAGTCTAAGATCGGACCGGACCGAGGGTTGCGATAGCACATGCTGGGCTCGGGCACGTGCTGGTGCCGTATTTTTCATCGTCGGGGCACCATCGCCGAAGCATCGTCGGGGAACCTGACCGGTGGAATTGGGGTTCCGACGATCGGGGGGCCTGGGGGGTTTGCGCACATGGTGTGCGATGGGTGCTGGTACTTGGCCCTTATATTGGCCCCCTATCCGTCATCAAACCTTGAGAACTCACACCCCCTTAAAGAGCATTTTAGATTTTACAGGTTTGCTGCCAGTAGCCATTAAAGTGTCTGAAATGGGGACACTTTTTGCAAATGGTCACAAAATCTTGTACACTTTGAGTTTTTAGCTGAATTTTTTTGCGCATGCCAAAAAAAATACAAGGATCATGTCTACCAAGTTTGGGTCCAAAACTCCTTCTGAAAAAATTTTAAAAAATCCTGAACCATAGAAAGTTTCAAAAATTATGAAAAATAGAAAACGAGTCGTCTTGCCATGAAACTTCACGTGAAGGCTTAAGGGAACATTGTATGAATTTACAAGCCATAAAAATGGCATTGGCATGCAGAAATATGAAGATGTGTCTAAACCCACCTACCACCCTATTGATACACGGCTTGCGCATCTCGTCTCTCTAGCAAACGTAATGCCCGCCCGCCCGCCTGCCCACTCATTTCGTCGGTTGGCTTATGCATACGAAGTTCATTGCCAGTCTAAGATTGGATCAGATCGAGGGTTACGGTAGCCGGATCGGGAGCATACAGAGGGGGACCCGGTCGATCCTCAGCTTACGCATCCCGCCCCTCTGGCCGGCTGAGTGCCCGTACGGTCGTTTCGTGGGTTCACTTAGGCATACGGAGTTCATTCCCAATGTAAGATCGGACCGGACCGACGTTTGTGGCAGCACATGCTGGGCTTGGGCATGTGCTGGTACCGTATTTTTCTTCGCCGGGGCACCATCGTCGGAGCATCATCGGAGAACCTACCCGACGGCATTAGGGTTCCGACGATCGGGGGGCTTGGAGGGGTGTGCGCACATGGTGTGCGATGGGTGCTGGTACTTGGCCCTTATATTGGCTCCCTATCTGTCATCAAACCTCGAGAACTCACACCCCCTTGAAGAGCATTTTAGATTTTACAGGTTTGCTGCCAGTAGCCGTTAAAGTGTCTAAAATGGGGACACTTTTTTCAAATGGTTACAAAATCTTGTACACTTGAAGTTTTTAGCTGAATTTTTTTTTGCATGCCAACAAAAATACAAGGATCACACCTACCAAGTTTGGGGCCAAAAGTCCTTCCTAAAAAATTTTAAAAAATCTCGAACCGAAAAAAGTTTCAAAAATCGTGAAAAATAGAAAACGAGTCGTCTTGCCATGAAACTTCACGTGAAGGCTTAAGGGACCATTCTATGAATTTACAAGCCATAAAAATGGTGTTAGCATGCAGAAATATGAAGATGTCCCATCTCTCTGGCCGACGTAGTGCCCGCCCGCTCGCTCGTTTCGTCGGTTGGCTTAGGCATATGGAGTTCATTCCTAGTCTAAGATCGGACTGGATCGAGGGTTGTGGTAGCAAGATTGACAGCACGCAGAGGGGGACCCGGTCGATCCTCAGCTTTCGCATCCTGCCGCTCTGGCCAGCTGAGCGCCTGCACGCTTGTTTCGTGGGTTGACTTAGGCATACGGAGTTCATTCCCAGCCTAAGCATACAGAGTTCATTCCCAGTCTAAGATCGGACTGGAACCGAGGGTTGCTGCAGCACATGCTGGGCTCGGGCATGTGCTGGTGCCGTATTTTTCTTCGTCGGGGCACCATCGCCGGAGAACCTGATCGACGGCATTGGGGTTCCGACGATCGGGGGGGCCGGGTGGGTGTGCGCTCATGATGTGCGATGGGTGCTAGGACTTGGCCCTTATATTGGCCCCCTATCCCTCATCAAGCCTCGAGAACTCACACCCCCTTAAAGAGCATTTGAGATTTTACAGGTTTGCTTCCAGTAGCAATTAAAGTGTCTGAAATGGGGACACTTTTTTCAAATGGTCACAAAATCTTGTACACTTCGAGTTTTTAGCTTAATTTATTTATGTATGCCAACAAAAATAAAGGGATCACGTCTACCAGGTTTGGGGCCAAAACTCCTTCCGAAAAAATTTAAAAAAATCTCAAACCGTAAAAAGTTTCAAAAATCGTGAAAAATAAAAAACGAGTTGTCTTGCCATGAAACTTCACGTGAAGGTTTAAAGGACCATTGTATGAATTTACAAGCCATAAAAATATCATTGGCATGGAGAAATATGAAGATGTGCCTAAACCCACCTATCACCCTATCGATCCACGGCTTACGCATCCTGTCTCTTTGGCCGGCGTAGTGCCATTCTGCCCGTCCGCCCGCTCGTTTCGTCGGTTGGCTTAGGCATACGGAGTTCATTCCTAATCTAAGATTGGACCAAACCAAGGGTTACAGCAGCATGGAGAGGGGGACCCGGTCGATCACCAGCTTGCGCATCTCGCCCCTCTGGCCAGCTGAGCGCCGGCACGCTTGTTTCGTGGGTTTACTTAGGCAAACGGAGTTCATTCCCAGTCTAAGTATACGGAGTTCATTCCTAGTCTAAGATCGGATCGGACCGAGGGTTGCGGCAGCACATGCTGGGCTCGGGCATGTGCTGGTGCCCTATTTTTCTTCGTCGGGGCACCATCGTCGGAGCAATGCTGGAGAACCTGACCGACGGCATTGGGGTTCCGACGATCAGGGGGGCCGGGGGGGGTGGGCACACATGATGTGCAATGGGTGCTAGTACTTGGCCCTTATATTGGCCCGCTATCCCTCATCAAACCTTGAGTACTCACACCCCTTTAAAGAGCATTTGAGATTTTACAGGTTTACTGCCAGTAGCCATTAAAGTGTATGAAATGGGGACACTTTTTCAAATGGTTACAAAATCTCGTACACTTCGTGTTTTCAGCTAAATTTTTTTGTGCATGCCAACAAAATACAAGGATCACGTCTACCAAGTTTGGGGCCAAAACCCCTTTCGAAAAAATTTTGAAAAATCCCGAACCACAAAAAGTTTCAAAAATTGTGAAAAAAAGAAAACGAGTCGTCTTGCAATGAAACATCACGTGAAGGCTTAAGGGACCATTGTATGAATTTACAAGCCATAAAAATGGCATCGACACGCAGAAATATGAAGATGTACCTAAACTCACCTACCACCCTATCGATCCACGGCTTGCGCATCCCGTCTCTCTGGCCGGCGTAGTGGCCGCCGGCTCGCTCGCCCATTCGTTTCATCGATTGGCTTAGGCATACGGAGTTCATTCACAGTCTAACATCAGACTAGATCGAGGGTTGTGGCAACAAGATCGGTAGCACGCAGAAGGGGACCCGATCGATCCCCACCTTATGCATCTCGCCCCTCTGGCTAGCTGGGCGCCCGTATGCTCATTTCGTGGGTTGACTTAGGCATATGGAGTTCATTCCCAGTCTAAGCGTACGGAGTTAATTCCCAGTCTAAGATCGAACCGAACCGAGGGTTGCAGTAGCACATGCTGGGCTCGAGCATGTGCTGGTGCCGCATTTTTCTTCGCCGAGGCACCATCGCCAGAGCATCATCGGAGAACCTAACCGATGGCATTGGGGTTCCGACGATCAGGGGGCCGGAGGGGTGTGCGCACTTGATATGCAATGGGTGCTGGTACATGGCCCTTATATTGGCCCCCTATCCCTCATCAAACCTTGAGAACTCACACCCCCTTAAAGTGCATTTGAGATTTTACAGGTTTGCTGCCAGTAGCCGTTAAAGAGTCCGAAATGGGGACACTTTTTTCAAATGGTCACAAAATCTTGTACACTTCAAGTTTTTAGCTGAATTTTTTTGTGCATGCCAACAAAAATACAAGGATCATACCTACCAAGTTTGGGGCCTAATGTCCTTCCTAAAAAATTTTAAAATATCTCAAACCGCAAAAGGTTTCAAAAATTGTGAAAAATAGAAAACGAGTCGTCTTGCCATGAAACTTCACGTGAAGGCTTAAGGGACCATTGTATAAATTTACAAGCCATAAAAATGGCGTTGGCATGCAGAAATATGAAGATGTGCCTAAACCCACCTACCACCCTATCAATCCACGGCTTGCGCATCCCGTCTCTCTAGTCGGCATAGTGCCCGTCTGCCCGCCCGCCCGCCCGTCCGTTCGTTTCGTCAGTTGGCTTAGGCTTACAGAGTTCATTCCCAGTCTAAGATTGGACGAGACCGAGGGTTGCAGCAGTAGGATCAGCAACATGCAGAGGGGGATGCGATCGATCCTCGGCTTGCGTATCCCGCCCCTCTGGCCGGCTGAGCGCCTGCACGCTCGTTCTGTAAGTTGACTTAGGCATACGGGGTTCATTCCCAGTCTAAGCATACGGAGTTCATTCCCAGTCTAAGATCAGACCAGATCGAGGGTTGCGGTATTGCCCCTTATATTGGCCCGCTATCCCTCATCAAACCTCAAGAACTCACACCCCCTTAAAGAGCATTTGAGATTTTACAGGTTTACTGCCAATAGCCATTAAAGTGTCTGAAATGTGGACACTTTTTTCAAATGGTCACAAAATCTTGTACACTTCGAGTTTTTAGCTGAATTGTTTTGTGCATGCCAACAAAAATACGAGGATCACGTCTACCAAGTTTGGGGCCAAAACTCCTTCCGAAAAAATTTTAAAAAATCACGAACCGTAAATAGTTTCAAAAATCATGAAAAATAGAAAACGAGTCGCCATGACATGAAACTTCACGTGAAGGCTTAAGGGACCATTGTATGAATTTACAAGCCATAAAAATGGCATTGGCACGTAGAAATATGAAGATGTGCCTAAACCCACCTACCACCCTACCGATCCACGGCTTGCGCATCCCTTCTCTCTGACAGGCGTAGTGCCCGCCCTGCCGCCCGCCCGCCCGCCTGTTCGCTCGTTTCATCGGTTGGCTTAGGCATACGGAGTTCATTTCCAGTCTAAGATCGGATCGAAACCGAAAGTTACGGCAACAGGATCGACAGCACGCAAAGGGGGACCCAACCGATCCCGAGCTTGCGCATCCCACCCCTCTGGTCAGCTGAGCACCTGCACCCTCGTTTCGTGGGTTGACTTAGGCATATGGAGTTCATTCCAATCTAAGCTTACGAAGTTCATTCCCAATCTATGATCGGACCAGACCGAGGGTTGCGGCAGCACATGCTGGTGCCGCATTTTTCTTCACCGGGGCACCATCACCGGAGAACCTGATCGACGACATTGAGGTTTCGATGATCAGGGGGCCGGGGTGGTGTGCGCACATGATGTGTGATGGGTGCTGGTGCTCGGCCCTTATATTGTCCCCCTATACCTCATCAAAGCTCTAGAACTCACACCCCCTTAAAGAGCATTTGAGATTTTACAGTTTTGCCACCAATAGCCATTAAAGTGTCTGAAATGGAGACACTTTTTTCAAATGGTCACAAAATCTTGTACACTTTGAGTTTTTAGCTGAAAGTTTTTGTGCATGCCAACAAAAATACAAGGATCATGTCTACCAAGTTTGGGGCCAAAAATCCTTTCAAAAAAATTTTAAAAAATCCTAAACCTCAAAAAGTTTTCAAATTCGTGAAAAATAGAAAACGAGTCGTCTTGCCATGAAACTTCACGTGAAGGCTTAAAGGACCATTGTATGAATTTACAAGCCATGAAAATGGCATTGGCATGCAGAAATATCAAGATGTGGCTTAACCCACCTACCACCCTATCGATCCACGGCTTGCGCATCCCGTCTCTCTGGCCGACGTAGTGCCCGCCCTCCCGCCCGCCCTTCCGCTCATTTTATCGGTTGGCTTAGGCATACAGAGTTCATTCCCAGTCTAAGATCAGACCGGACTGAGGGTTGTGTCAGCAAGATCGGCAGCACGCAGAGGGGGATTCGGCTGATCCCCGGCTTGTGCATCCTGCCCCTCTGGCCGGCTGAGTGCACGCACGCTCGTTTTGTCGGTTGACTTAGGCATACGGAGTTCATTCCCAGTCTAAGATCGGACTGGACTGAGGGTTGCGACAGCTCATGCTGGGCTCGGGCATGTACTGGTGCCGTATATTTCTTCATCGGGGCACCATCGCCGGAGCATCACCGGAGAACCTGATCGATGGCATTTTGGTTCCGACGATCGGGGGGACCGGGGGGGTGTGCGCACGTGATATGCAATGGGTGCTGGTACTTGGCCCTTATATTGGCCCCATATCCCTCATCAAACCTCGAGAACTCACGCCCCCTTAAAGAGCATTTGAAATTTTACAGGTTTGCTGCCAGTAGCCATTAAAGTGTCTGAAATGGGGAGACTTTTTTCAAATGGTCACAAAAGCTTGTACACTTCGAGTTTTTAGCTGAATGTTTTTGTGCATGCCAACAAAAATACAAGGATCACGTCTACCAAGTTTGGGGCCGAAACTTCTTTTCAAAAAAATTTGAAAAAATCCCTAACCGTAAAAAGTTTTCAAAAATCGTGAAAAATAGAGAATGAGTCGTCTTGCCATGGAATTTCACGTGAAGGCTTAAGGGACCATTGTATGAATTTACAAGCCATAAAAATGGCATTGGCACATAGAAATAAGAAGATGTGCCTAAACCCACCTACCACCCTATCGATCCATGGCTTGCGCATCCCGTCTCTTTAGCCGGCGTAGTGCCTGCCCGCACGCTCGTTTCGTCGGTTGGCTTAGGCATACGGAGTTCATTCCTAGTCTAAGATCGGACAGACTGAAGGTTGTGACAGTAGGATCGGTAGCACACAGAGGGGGACCTGGATGATCCCCGACTTACGTATCTCGCCCCTCTGGCTGGATGAGTGCCCACACGCTCATTTCGTGGGTTGACTTAGGCATACGGAGTGCAATCTCAATCTAAGCATACAGAGTTCTTTCCCAGTCTAAGATCAGATCAGACCGAGGGTTACGGTAACACATGATGGGCTCCAGCATGTGCTGGTGCCGTATTTTTCTTCATCGGGGCACCATCGTCGGAGAACCTGACTGACGAAATTAGGGTTCCAGCGATCGGGGGGGCCGGGGGGTGTGCGCACATGATGAGCAATGGGTGCTGGTACTTGGCCCTTATATTGGCCCCCTTTTCCTAATCCAACCTCGAGAACTCATACCCCCTTAAAGAGCATTTGAGATTTTACAGGTTTGCTGCCAGTAGCCATTAAAGTGTCTGAAATGGGGACATTTTTTTCAAATGGTCACAAAATCTTCTACACTTCGAGTTTTTAGCTGAATTTTTTTGTGCATACCAACAAAAATACAAGGATCACGTCTACCAAGTTTGGGGCCAAAAATCCTTCCGAAAATATTTAAAAAAATCTCGAACCGCAAAAAGTTTCAAAAATAGTGAAAAATAGAAAATGAGTCGTCTTGCCATGAAACTTGACGTGAAGGCTTAAGGGACCATTGTATGAATTTACAAGCCATAAAAATGGCATTGGCACGTAGAAATATGAAGTTGTGCCAAAACCCACCTACCACCCTATCGATCCACGGCTTGTGCATCCCGTCTCTCTGGCCGGCATAGTGCCCGTCCGCCCGCACGCCCGCTCGTTTCGTCGGTTGGCTTAGGCATACGGAGTTCATTCCCAGTCTAAGATCAAACCAGACCGAGGATTGCGGTAGCAGGATCGACAGCACGTAGAGGGGGACCCGACCGAACCACGGCCTAGCATCTCGCCCCTCTGGTCGGCTGAGCGCTCGCACGGTCGTTTCATGGGTTGACTTAGGCATACGGAGTTCATTCCCAGTCTAAGCATACGAAGTTCATTCCCAGTCTAAGATCGGACCGGACCGAGGGTTGCGGCAGCACATGCTGGGCTTGGGCATGTGCTAATGTCGCATTTTTCTTCGTCGGGGCACCATCGTCGGAGCATCACCGGAGAACCTGACCGGCGACATTGGGGTTCCGACGGTCAGGTGGCCGGGGGGTGTGCGCACAAGATGTGCGATGGGTGCCTTATATTTGGCCCTTATATTGGCCCCCTATCCCTCATCAAACCTCGAGAACTCACACCCCCTTAAAGAGCATTTGAGATTTTACAGGTTTGCTGTCAGTAGCCATTAAAGTGTCTGAAACGGGGACATTTTTTTTAAATGGTCACAAAATCTTCTACACTTCGAGTTTTTAGCTGAATTTTTTTTTGCATGCCAAGAAAAATACAAGGATCACGTCTACCAAGCCAAAACTCCTTCCGAAAAAATTTAAGAAAATCCCAAACCGTAAAAAGTTTCCAAAATCATGAAAAATAAAAAACGAGTCGTCTTGCCATGAAACTTCACGTGAAGGCTTAAGGGACCATTGTATGAATTTACAAGCCATAAAAATGGCATTGGCACGTAGAAATATGAAGATATGCCTGAACCCACCTACCACTTTATCGATCCACGGCTTGCGCATCCCGTCTCTCTGACAGGCGTAGTGCCCGGCCGCCCACCCGCCTCTCGTTTCGTCGGTTGGCTTAGGCATACGAAGTTGATTCCTTGTCTAAGATTGGACCAGACCGAGGGTTGCGGTAGCAGGATTGGCAGCACGCAGAGGGGGACCCGACCGACCCCTGGCTTGCGCATCCCATCCCTCTGGTCGGCTAAGCGCCCGTTGGGTTGACTTAGGCATATGGAGTTCATTCCCAGTCTAAGCATGCGGAGTTCAATCCTAGTCTAAGATCAGACCGGACCGGGGGTTGGGCAGCACATGCTGGGCTCAAGCATGTGCTAGTGCTGCATTTTTCTTCACTGGGGCAACATCGCCGGAGCATCATAGGAGAACCTGACCGACGGCATTGGGGTTCCGACGATCGAGGGGGCCGGGGGGTGTGCACACTTGATGTGAGATAGGTGCTGGTACTTGGCCCTTATATTGGCCCCCTGTCCCTCATCAAACCTCGAGAACTCACACCCCCTTAAAGAGCATTTGAGATTTTACAGGTTTGCTGCCAGTAGCCATTAAAGTGTCTGAAATGCGGACACTTTTTTCAAATGGTCACAAAATCTCGTACACTTGGAGTTTTTAGCTGAATTGTTTTGTGCACAACAACAAAAATACAAGGATCACGTTTACCATATTTGGGGCCAAAACTCCTTCCGAAAAAATTTTAAAAAATCTCGAACCGCAAAAAGTTTTGAAAATCGTGAAAAATAGAAAACGAGTTGCTTGCCATGAAACTTCACGTGAAGGCTTAAGGGAGCATTGCATGAATTTACAAGCCTCTAAAATGGCATTGGCATGCAGAAATATGAAGATGTGTCTAAACCCACCTACCACCCTATCGATCCAGGGCTTGCGAATCCCGTCTCTCTGGCCGACGTAGTGCCCGTCCGCCCGCCCGCTCGTTTCGTCGGTTGGCTTAGGCATACGGAGTTCATTCCCAGTCTAAGATCAGACCGGACTGAGGGTTGCGACAGCAGGATCGACAGCACGTACAAGGGGACTTGACCGATCCTCGACTTGCGCATCTCGCCCCTCCGGTCGGCTGAGCACCCGCACGCTCGTTTCGCGGGTTGACTTAGGCATACAGAGTTCATTCTCAGTCTAAGATCGGGCCGGACCGAGGGTGGCGGCAGCATATGCTGGGCTCGGGCATGTACTGGTGCCACATTTTTCTTCACCGGGGCACCATCGCTAGAGCATCGTTGGAGAACTTGACCGACGGCATTGGGGTTTTGACGATCGGGGGGCCGGGGGGTGTGCGCACATGATGTGCGATGGGTGCAGGTACTTGGCCCTAATATTTTCCCCCTTTCCCTCATCAATCCTTGAGAACTCACACCCCCTTAAAGAGCATTTTAGATTTTACAGGTTTGCTGTCAGTAGCCATTAAAGTGTCTGAAATGGGGACACTTTTTTCAAATGGTCACAAAATCTTTTACACTTCGAGTTTTTAGCTGAATTTTTTTGTGCACGCTAACAAAAATACAAGGATCATGTCTACCAAGTTTGATGCCAGAACTCCTTCTGAAAATATTTTAAAAAATCCCGAACTGCAAAAAGTTTCGAAAATCATGAAAAAAAGAAAACGAGTCGTCTTGCCATGAAACTTCACGTGAAGGCTTAAGGGACCATTGTATGAATTTACAAGCCATAAAAATGCCATTGGCATGCAGAAATATGAAGATGGGCCTAAACCCACCTTCCACCCTATCGATCCACGGCTTGTGCATCCCCTCTCTTTGGCCAGCGTAGTGCCCACCCACCCATACGCCCACACTTTTCGTCGGTTGGCTTAGGCATACGGAGTTCATTCATAGTCTAAGATCAGACCAGATCGAGGGTTGCGGCAGCAGGATCGACAGGACGCAAAGGGGGACCCGATCGATTCCCGGCTTGTGCATCCCGCCCCTCTGGCTGGCTGAGCGCCCGTACACTCGTTTCGTGGGTTGACTTAGGCAAACATACGGAGTTCATTCCTAGTCTAAGATCGGATTGGACTGAGGGTTGCGGTAGCACATGCTGGGCTCGGGCATGTGCTGGTGTCGCATTTTTCTTCGTCGGTGCACCATCGTCGGAGCATCGTCGAAGAACCTGACTGGCGACATTGGGGTTCTGACGATCGGGGGGCCAGGGGGGTGTGTGCACATGATGTGCAATGGGTGCTGGTACTTGGCCCTTATATTGTTCCCCTATCCCTCATCAAACCTTGAGAACTCACACCCACTTAAAGAGCATTTGAGATTTTACAGGTTTGCTGCCAGTAGCCATTAAAGTGTCCAAAAAGGGGACACTTTTTTCAAATGGTCACAAAATCTTGTACACTTCGAGTTTTTAGCTGAATTTTTTTGTGCATGCCAGTAAAAATACAAGGATCACGTCCACCAAGTTTGGGTCCAAAAGTCCTTCCAAAAAATTTTAAAAAATCCCAAACCACAAAAAGTTTCAAAAATCGTGAAAAATAGAAAACGAGTCGTCTTGCCATGAAACTTCACGTGAAGGCTTAAGGGGCCATTGTATGAATTTACAAGCCATAAAAATGGCATTGGCATGTAGAAATATGAATATGCACCTAAACCCACCTACCACCCTATCAATCCACGACTTGCGCATCCCGTCTCTTTGGCCGGCATAGTGCCTGCCCCACCGCCCGTTCGTTTCATCGGCTGCCTTAGGCATACGGAGTTCATTCCCAGTCTAAGATCGGACCGAACCATGGGTTGCAGCAGCAAGATCGACAGGACGCAGAGGGGGACTCGGCTGATCCCCGACTTGCGCATCCTGCCCCTCTGGCTGGCTGAGCGCCTGCACGCTCATTTCGTGGGTTGACTTAGGCATACGGAGTTCATTCCCAGCCTAAACATATGGAGTTCATTCCCAGTCTAAGATTGGATCGGACCAAGGGTTGCAGTAGCACATGCTGGGCTCGGGCATGTGCTGGTGCCAAATTTTTCTTCGTCAGGGCACCATCGTTGGAGCATCCCCAGAGAACCTGACCGACAGCATTGGGGTTCCGATGATCGGGGGGGCCGAGGGGGTGTGCGCACATGATGTGCGATGGGTGCTGGTACTTGGCCCTTATATTGGCCCCCTATTCCTCATCAAACCTCGAGAACTCACACCCCCTTAAATTGCATTTCAGATTTTACAGGTTTGCTGCCAGTAGCCTTTAAAGTGTCTGAAATGGGGAGACTTTTTTCAAATGGTCACAAAATCTTGTACACTTCGTGTTTTTAGCTGAATTTTTTTATGCATGCCAAAAAAAAATACAAGGATCGCATCTACCAAGTTTCGGGCCAAAAATCCTTCTGAAAAAATTTTAAAAAATCCCCAACCGCAAAAAGTTTTTGAAAATCGTGAAAAATAGAAAACGAGTCGTCTTGCCATGAAACTTCACGTGAAGGCTTAACGGAGCATTGTATGATTTACAAGCCAAAAAAATGGCATTGGCTCGTAGAAATATGAAGATGTTCCTAAACCCACCTACCACCCTATCGGTCCACGGCTTGCGCATCCCCTCTCTCTAGCCGGCGTAGTGCCCGCCCGTCTGCCCGCCCGCTCGTTTCATCGGTTGGCTTAGGCAAACGGAGTTCATTATTAGTCTAAGATCGGACCGAACCTAGGGTTGCAACAGCAGGATTGATAGCACGCAGAGGGGGACCCGACCGATCCTCGGCTTGCGTATCCCTTCCCTCTGGCCGACTGAGCGCCCGCACGCTTGTTTCATGGGTTGACTTAGGCATCCGGAGTTCATTCCCAGTCTAAGATTGGACCGGACCGAGGGTTATGGCAGCACATGCTGGGCTCGGGCATGAGCTGGTGCCGTATTTTTGTTCACCGGGGTACCATCGTCGGAGCATCACCGGAGAACTTGACCGGTGGCATTGGTGGTCCGACGATCGGGGGGCCGGGGGGTGTGCGCACATGATGTGCGATGGGTGCTGGTACTTGGCCCTTATATTGGCCCCCTATCCCACATCAAACCTCGAGAACTCAGCCCCCTTAAAGAGCATTTGAGATTTTATAGGTTTGCTGCCAGTAGCCATTAAAGTGTTTGAAATGGGGACAGTTTTTTCAAATGGTCACAAAATCTTGTACACTTCGAGTTTTTAGCTGAATTTTTTTGTGCATGCCAACAAAAATACAAGGATCACGTCTACCAAGTTTGGGGCCAAAACTCCTTCCGAAAAAATTTTAAAAAATCCCGAACCATAAAAAGTTTCAAAAATAGTGAAAAATAGAAAACGAGTCATCTTGCCATGAAACTTCACATGAAGGCTTAAGGGACCATTGTATGAATTTACAAGCCATAGAAATGGCATTGGCACGTAGAAATATGAAGATGTGCATAAACCCACCTACCCCCTATCGATCCACGGCTTGCGCATCCCGTCTCTCTGGCCGGTGTAGTACCCGCCCGCCCGATCGTTTCGTCGATTGGCTTAGGCATACGGAGTTCATTCCCAGTCTAAGATTGGACCCAATCGAGGTTATGGTAGCAGGATCGGTAGCATGCAGAGGGGGACCCAGCTGATCCCCGACTTACGCATCCCGCCTCTCTGGCCGACTAAACGCCCGCACGCTCGTTTCGTGGGTTGACTTAGGCATACGGAGTTCATTCCCAGTCTAAGATCGGACCGGACCGAGGGTTGCGACAGCACATACTGGGCTCGGGCATGTGCTGGTACCACATTTTTCTTCACCGGGGCACCATCACCGGAGAACCTGATCGACGGCATTGGGGTTTCGACGATCGGGGGGGCCGGGGGGTGTGCGCACATGATGTGCGATGGGTACTGATACTTGGCCCTTATATTGCCCCCTATCCCTCATCAAACCTTGAGAACTCACACCCCCTTAAAGAGCATTTGAGATTTTACCGGTTTGTTGCCAGTAGCCATTAAAGTGTCTGAAATGGTAACACTTTTTTCAAATCGTCACAAAATCTTGTACACTTCGAGTTTTTAGCTGAATTCTTTTGTGCATGCCAATAAAAATACAAGGATCATGTCTACCAAGTTTGGGGTCAAAACTCCTTCCGAAAAAATTTTAAAAAATCCCGAGCCGTAAAAAGTTTTTAAATTCGTGAAAAATATAAAACAAGCCGTCTTGCGAAGAAACTTCACGTGAAGGCTTAAAGGACCATTGTATGAATTTACAAGCCATAAAAATGGCATTGGCTCGTAGAAATATGATGATGTGCTTAAACCCACCTTCCCACCCTATCGATCCACGGCTTGCGCTTCTCGCCCCTCTGGCCGACTGAGTGCCTGCACGCTCATTTTGTGGGTTGACTTGGGCATATTGAATTCATTCCCAGTCTAAGCATACAGAGTTCATTCCTAGTCTAAGATCGGACCGGAGCAGGGGTTACGGCAGTACATGCTAGGTTCGAGCATGAGCTGGTGTCACTTTTTTCTTCGTCGGGGCACCATCTCCGGAGCATCGTCGAAGAACCTGACCGACGGCATTGGGGTTCCGACGATCGGGGAGGTCGGGGCGGGTGTGCGCACATGATGTGCGATGGGTGCTAGTACTTGGCCCTTATATTGGCCCCCTATCCGTCATCAAACCTCGAGAAATCACACCCCTTTAAAGAGCATTTGGGATTTTACAGTTTGCTGCCAGTAGCCATTAAAGTGTCTGAAATAGGGACACTTTTTTCAAATGGTCACAAAATCTCGTACACTTCGAGTTTTTAGCTGAATTTGTTTGTGCATGCCAACAAAAATACAAGGATCACGTCTACCAAGTTTGGGGCCAAAATTCCTTCCGAAAAAATTTTAAAAAATCTCAAACCGTAAAATGTTTCAAAAATGGTGAAAAATAGAAAAGGAGTCGTCTTGCCATGAAACTTCACGTGAAGGCTTAAGGGACCATTGTATGAATTTACAAGCCATAAAAATGGCATTGGCACATAGAAATATGAAGATGTGCCTAAACCCACCTACCACCCTATCGATGCACGGCTTGCGCATCCTGTCTCTCTGGCTGGCGTACTGCCGGCCCGCCCGTCCTCTCGTCTCGTCGGTTGGCTTAGGCATACAGAGTTCATTCCCTATCTAAGATTAGACCAGATCAAGGGTTTCAGTAGTAGGATTGATAGATTGCAAAGGGGGACCCGACCGATCCTCGGCTTACGCATCCTGCCCCTCTGGTCGGCTGAGCACCTGCATGCTCGTTTCGTGGGTTGACTTAGGCATACGGAGTTCATTCCCAGTCTAAGCATACGGAGTTCATTCCCAGTCGAAGATCAAACCGGACCAAGGGTTGCGACAGCACATGCTAGGCTCGGGAATGTGTTGGTGCTGTATTTTTCTTCACCGGGGCACCATCGTCGGAGCATCACCAGAGAACCTGACCAGCGACAATGGGGTTCCAGCGATCGGGGGGCCAGAAGGGGTGTACGAACATGATGTGTGATGGGTGCTGGTACTTGGCCCTTATTTTGGCCCCCTATCCCTCATCAAACCTCAAGAACTCACACCCAGTTAAAGAGCATTTGAGATTTACAGGTTTGCTGCCAGTAGCCATTAAAGTGTCTAAAATGGGGACACTTTTTTCAAATGGTCACAAAATCTTGTACACTTTGAGTTTTTAGCTGAATTTTTTTGTGCATGCCAACAAAAATACAAGGATCACGTCTACCAAGTTTACGGCCAAAACCCCTTTCGAAAAAATTTTAAAAAATCCCGAACCGTAAAAAGTTTTGAAAATTGTGAAAAATAGAAAACGAGTCGTCTTGCCATGAAACTTCACGTGAAGGCTTAAGAGATCATTGTATGAATTTACATGGAATTGGCATGCAGAAATATGAAGATGTGCCTAAACCCACCTACCACCCTATCGATCCACGGCTTGCGCATCCCGTCTCTCTGTCGACGTAGTGCCCGTCTGCTCGTCCGCCCGGTTGGCTTAGGCATACAGAGTTCAATCCCAGTCTAAGATTGGATCGGACCAAGGGTTGCGGCAGCAGGATCGACAGCATGCAGATGGGGACCCGACCGATCCCCGGCTTGCGCATCTCCCCTCTCTGGCCAGCTGAGCGCCGCACACTCGTTTCGTGGGTTGACTTAGGCATACGGAGTTCATTCCCAGTCTAAGATCGGACCGAACCGACGGTTACGGTAGCACATGCTGGGCTCGGGCATGTGCTGGTACCGTATTTTTCTTCATCGGGGCAACATCGTCGGAGAACCTGAACGGCGGCATTAGGGTTCCGGTGATCGGGGGCGCCGAGGGGGGTATGTGCACATGGTGTGCGATGGGTGCTGGTACTTGGCCCTTATATTGGCTCCCTATCCCTCATCAAACCTCGAAAACTCACACCCCCTTAAAGAGCATTTGAGATTTTACAGGTTTGCTGCCAGTAGCCATTAAAGTGTCTGAAATGGGGACACTTTTTTCAAATGGTCACAAAATCTTGTACACTTGGAGTTTTTAGCTGAATTTTTTTGTTCCTGCAAAAAAAAATACAAGGATCACGTCTACAAAGTTTGGGGCCATAACTCCTTCCAAAAAAATTTTAAAAAATCCCGAACCGTAAAAAATTTTGAAAATCGTGAAAAATAGAAAACGACTGGTCTCGCCATGAAACTTCACGTGAAGGCTTAAGGGACCATTGTATGAATTTACAAGCCATAAAAATGGCATTGGCATGCAGAAATATGAAGATGTGCCTAAACCCACCGACCACCCTATTGATCCACGGCTTGTGCATCCCATCTCTCTGGCCGGTGTAGTACCCACCCGCCCGTTCGTTTCGTCGGTTGGCTTAGGCATACGAAATTCATTCCCAGTCTAAGATCGGACCAGACCAGGGATTACAGCAGCAGGATCGGCAGCATGCAGAGTGGGACCCGATCGATCGTCGGCTTGTGCATACCGCCCCTCTGGCCGGCTGAGTGCCTGCACGCTCGTTCCGTGGGTTGACTTAGGCATACGGAGTTCATTCACAGTCTAAGCATACGGAGTTCATTCCCAGTCTAAGATTGGACCAGACCGAGGGTTGCGGCAGCACATGCTGGGCTCGGGCATGTGCTGGTGCCGCATTTTTCTTTGTTAGGGCACCATCATCGGAGCATCGCCGGAGAACCTAACCGACCGCATGGGGTTCCAGCGATCGGGGGGTGCCGGGGGTGGTGTGGACACATGATGTGCGATGGGTGCTGGTACTTGGCCCTTATATTGGCCCCTTATCCCTCATCAAACCTCGAGAACTCACACCCCTTAAAGAGCATTTGAGATTTTACAGGTTTGCTGCCAGTAGTCGTTAAAGTGTCTGAAATGGGGACACTTTTTTCAAATGGTCACCAAATCTTGTACACTTTGAGTTTTTAGCTGAATTTTTTTGTGCATGCCAACAAAAATACAAGGATCACGTCTACCAAGTTTGGGACCAAAACTTCTTCCGAAAAAATTTAAAAAAATCCCAAACCGTAAAAAGTTTCAAAAATCGTGAAAAATAAAAAACGAGTCGTCCTGCCATGAAACTTCACGTGAACGCTTAAGGGACCATTGTATGAATTTACAAGCCATAAAAATGTCATTGGCATTTAGAAATATGAAGATGTGCCTAAACCCACCTACCACCCTATCAATCCATAACTTGCGCATCCCGTCTCTCTGGCCGACGTAGTGCTCGCCCGCCCACTCGCTCACTTATTTCGTCGGTTGGCTTAGGCATACGGAGTGAATTTCCAGTCTAAGATTGAACCAGACTGAGGGTTGCGGTAGCAGGTTCGTCAGCACACAGAGGGGGACCCGACTGATCCCCGACTTGTGCATCTCGCCCCTCTGGCCGGCTGAGCGCCCGCCCGCTCATTTCGCGGGTTGACTTAGGCATACGGAGTTTATTCCCAGTCTAAGCATACGTAGTTCATTCCCAGTCTAAGATCAGACTGGATCGAGGGTTGCAACAGCACATGCTGGGCTCGGGCAAGTGCTGGTGTCGTATTTTTCTTTGTCGAGGCACCATCGCCGGAGCATCGCCAGAGAACCTAACCTGCGGCATTGGGGTTCCGACGATCTGGGGGGCTGGGGGGTTGTGCGCACAGGATGTACGATGGGTGCTGGTCCTTGGGCATGTGTTGGTGCCACATTTTTCTTCGTCGGGGCACCATCGCCGGAGCATCGTCGGAGAACCTGACCGGCGGCATTGGGGTTCCAGTGATCGAGGGGTCGGGGGGTGTGCGCACATGATGTGCGATGGGTGCTGGTATTTGGCCCTTATGTTGGCCCCCTATCCCTCATCAAACCTCGAGAACTCACTCCCCCTTAAATAGCATTTGAGATTTTACAGGTTTGCTGCCGGTAGCCATTAAAGTGTCTAAAATGGGGACACTTTTTTCAAATGGTCACAAAATCTTGTACACTTTGAGTTTTTAGCTGAATTTTTTTGTGCATGCCAACAAAAATACAAGGATCACGTTTACTAAGTTTGGGACCAAAACTCCTTCCGAAAAATTTTTAGAAAATCCCGAACCGTAAAAAGTTTCAAAAATCATAAAAAATAGAAAACGAGTCGTCCTGCCATGAAACTTCACATGAAGGCTTAAGGGACCATTGTATGAATTTACAAGCCAAAAAAATGGCATTGGCATGTAGAAATATGAAGATGTGCCTAAACCCACCTACCACCCTATCGATCCATGGCTTGCGCATCCCGTCTCTCTGGCTGACGTAGTGCTCGCCTGCCCGCCCGCTCGCTCGTTTCATCGGTTGGCTTAGGCATACGGAGTGAATTCCCAATCTAAGATGGAACTGGACTGAGGGTTGCGGCAGCAGGACTGACAGTATGTAGAGGGGGACCCAATCGATCCCCAGTTGCGCATCCTGCCCCTCTGGCCGACTGAGCGCTCGCACGCTCGTTTCGTGGGTTGACTTAGGCATACGGAGTTCATTCCCAGTCTAAGCATACGAAGTTCATTCCCAGTCTAAGATCAGACCAGACCAAGGGTTACGACAGCACATGCTGGGCTCGGGCATGTGCTGGTGCCGCATTGTTCTTCGCCAGGGCACCATCGCCGGAGCATCGCCAAAGAACCTGACCGACGGCATTAGGGTTCCGGTGATCGGGGGGGCCGGGGGGGGTGTGCGCACATGATGTGTGATTGGTGCTAGTACTTGGCCTTTATATTGGCCCCCTATCCCTCATTAAACCTCAAGAACTCACACCACGTTAAAGAGGATTTGAGATTTTACAGGTTTGCTGCCAGTAGCCATTAAAGTGTTTGAAATGGGGACAGTTTTTTTCAAATGATCAAAAAATCTTGTACACTTTGAGTTTTTAGCTGAATTGTTTTGTGCATGGCAAAGAAAATACAAGGATCATGTCTACCAAGTTTGGAGCCAACACACCTTCTGAAAAAGTTATAAAAAATCCCGAACCGTAAAAAATTTCAAAAATCGTAAAAAATAGAAAACGAGTAGTCTTGCCATGAAACTTCATGTGAAGGCTTAAGGGACCATTGTATGAATTTACAAGCTATAAAAATGGCATTGGCATGCAGAAATATGAAGATGTGCCTAAACCCACCGACCACCCTATCGATCCACGGCTTGTACATCCCATCTCTCTGACCGGCGTAGTGCCCACCCGCCCGCTCGTTTCGTCTGTTGGCTTAGGCATACGGAGTTCATTCCCAGTCTAAGATCGGACCAGACTGAGGATTACGGTAGCAGGATCGATAGCATGCAAAGTGGGACCCGACCGATCGTCAGCTTGTGCATACCGCCCCTCTGGCCGACTGAGTGCCTGCACGCTCGTTCCGTGGGTTGACTTAGGCATACAGAGTTCATTCTCAGTCTAAGCATACGGAGTTCATTCCCAGTCTAAGATTGGACCGAACCGAGGGTTGCAGCAGCACATGCTGGGCTCGGGCATGTGCTGGTGCCGTATTTCTCTTCGTCGGGGCACCATCATCGGAGCATTGCCGGAGAACCTGACCGACTGTATTAGGGTTCCGGTGATTGGGGGGCCGGGGGGTGTGCACACATGATGTGCAATGGGACCTGGTACTTGGCTCTTATATTGGCCCCCTATTCCTCATCGAACCTCGAGAACTCACACCCCTTAAAGAGCATTTGAGATTTTACAGGTTTGCTGCCGGTAGCCATTAAAGTGTCTAAAATGGGGACACTTTTTTCAAATGGTCACAAAATCTTGTACACTTTAAGTTTTTAGCTGAATTTTTTTGTGCATGCCAACAAAAATACAAGGATCATGTTTACCAAGTTTGGGACCAAAACTCCTTCCGAAAAATGTTTAAAAAATCCCGAACCGTAAAAAGTTTCAAAAATCATGAAAAATAGAAAACGAGTCGTCCTGCCATGAAACTTCACGGGAAGGCTTAAGGGACCATTGTATGAATTTACAAGCCCTAAAAATGGCATTGGCATGTAGAAATATGAAGATGTGCCTAAACCCACCTACCACCCTATCGATCCATGGCTTGCGCATCCCGTCTCTCTGGCTGACGTAGTGCTCGCCCGCCCGCCCGCTCGCTCGTTTCGTCGGTTGGCTTAGGCATACGGAGTGAATTCCCAATCTAAGATTGAACCGGACTGAGGGTTGCGATAGCAGGACCGGTAGTACGTAGAGGGGGACCCGATCGATCCCCGGTTACACATCCTGCCCCTCTGGCCGGCTGAGCGCCCGTACGCTCGTTTCATGGGTTGACTTAGGCATACAGAGTTCATTCCCAGTCTAAGCATACAGAGTTCATTCCCAGTCTAAGACCAGACTGGACCGAGGATTACGGCAGCACATGCTAGGCTTGAGCATGTGTTGGTGCCACATTTTTCTTCGTCAGGGCACCATCGCTGGAGCATCGTCAGAGAACCTAACCGGCGGCATTGGGGTTCCAGTGATCGGGGGGGCCAGGGGGTGTGCGCACATGATGTGCGATGGGTGCTGGTATTTGGCCCTTATATTGGCCCCCTATCCCTCATCAAACCTCGAGAACTCACTCCCCCTTAAAGAGCATTTGAGATTTTACAGGTTTGCTGCCATTAGCCATTAAAGTGTCTGAAATGGGGACACGTTTTTCAAATGGTCACAAAATCTTGTACACTTCGAGTTTTTAGCTGAATGTTTTTGCGCATGCCAACAAAAATACAAGGATCAGTTTTACCAAGTTTAGTTCCAAAAATTTTTTCGAAAAAATTTTAAAAAATCCCAAACCGTAAAAAGTTTCGAAAATCATGAAAAATAGAAAACGAGTCGTCTTGCCATGAAACTTCACGTGAAGGCTTAAGGGACCATTGTATGAATTTACAAGCCATAAAAATGGTAGTGGCATGTAGAAATACGAAGATGTGCCTAAACCCACCTATCACTCTATCAATCGACGGCTTACGCATCCCGTCTCTCTGGCCGGTGTAGTGCCCGCCGGCCTGCCCGCCCGTTCGTTTCGTCGGTTGGCTTAGGCATACGGAGTTCATTACCAGTCTAAGATCAGATCGGACCGAGGGTTGCGATAGTAGGATCAGCAGCACGTAGAGGGGGACCCGACCGATCCCCGTCTTGCGCTTCTCGCCCCTCTGGCTGACTGAATGCCCGCACGCTTATTTTGTGGGTTGACTTGGGCATATTGAATTCATTCCCAGTCTAAGCATACAGAGTTCATTCCCAGTCTAAGATCGGACCGAACCAAGGGTTGCGTCATCACATGCTGGGTTCGGGCATGTGCTGGTGCCGCTTTTTTCTTCGTCGGGGCACCATCACCGGAGCATCGTCGGAGAACCTGACCGGCGGTATTGGGGTTTCAACGATCAGGGGGGCCGGGGCGGGTGTGCGCACATGATGTGCGATGGGTGCTAGTACTTGGCCCTTATATTGGCCCCCTATCCGTCATCAAACCTCGAGAAATCACACCCCTTTAAAGAGCATTTGAGATTTTACAGGTTTGCTGCCAGTAGCCATTAAAGTGTCTGAAATGGGGACACTTTTTTCAAATGGTCACAAAATCTTGTACACTTCGAGTTTTTAGCTGAATTTTTTTGTGCATGCCAAAAAAAATACAAGGATCACGTCCACCAAGTTTGGGGCCAAAACTCCTTCCGAAAAAATTTTAAAAAATCCCGAACCGCAAAAAGTTTTGAAAATCGTGAAAAATAGAAAATGAGTCGTCTTGCCATGAAACTTCACGTGAAGGCTTAAGGGACCACTGTATGAATTTACAAGCCATAAAAATGGCATTGGCACACAAAAAAATGAAGATGTACCTAAACCCACCTACCACCAAATCGATCCACGGCTTGCGCATCCCGTCTCTCTGGCCAGCGTAGTGCCCGCTCGGCTGCCCACTCATTCCATCGGTTGGTTTAGGCATACGGAGTTCATTCCCAGTCTAAGATCAAATCGGATCGAGGGTTATGGCAACAGGATCAGCAACACACAGAGGGGGACCCGATCGATCCTCGGCTTACGCATCCCGCCCTTTTGGTCGGCTGAGCGCCCGCACGCTCGTTTCGTGGGTTGACTTAGGCATACGGGGTTTATTTCTAGTCTCAGCATACGGAGTTCATTCCCAGTCAAAGATCGGATCGGACCATGGGTTACGGCAGCACATACTGGGCTCGGGCATGTGCTGGTGTTGCATTTTTCTTCACCGGGGCACCATCGTCGGAGCATCGACAGAGAACCTGACCGACGACATTGGGGTTTCGACGATCGGGGGGGCCGTGGGGGTGTGCGCACATGATGTGCGATGGCATAAAAATGGGGGGGTGTGCACACAGGATTAAGGGACCATTGTATGAATTTACAAGCCATAAAAATGGCATTGGCATGCAGAAATATGAAGATATGCCTAAACCCACCTACCACCCTATCTATCCACGGCTTGCGCATCCCGTCTCTCTGGCCGACGTAGTGCCCGCCCGTCCGCCCGCTCGCTCGTTTCATCGGTTGGCTTAGGCATACGGAGTTCATTCCCAGTCCAAGATCAGACCGGACCGAGGGTTGCGGCAACAAGATGGGCAGCATGCAGAGAGGGACCCGACCGATCCCCGACTTGCGAATCCCACCCCTCTGGCCGACTGAGCACCCCTATGCTCGTTTCATGGGTTGACTTAGGCATACGAAGTTCATTCACAGTCTAAGATCGGATCGGACCAAGTGTTGCGGTAGCACATGCTGGGCTCGGGCATGTGCTGGTGTCACATTTTTCTTCGTCGGGGCACCATCGCCAGAGCATCACCGGAGAACCTGACTAGCGGTATTAGGGTTCCAACAATCTGGGGGGCCTGGGGGGTGTGCATACATGATGTGCGATGGGTGCTGGTACTTGGCCCTTATATTGGCCCCCTGTCCCTCATCAAACCTCAAGAACTCACACCCCCTTAAAGAGCATTTGAGATTTTACTGGTTTGCTGCCAGTAGCCATTAAAGTATCTAAAATGGGGACACTTTTTTCAAATGGTCACAAAATCTTGTACACTTCGAGTTTTTAATTGAATTTTTTTGTGCAAGCCAACAAAAATACAAGGATCACGTCTAATAAGTTTGGGGCCAAAACTCCTTCCAAAAAAATTTTAAAAAATCCCGAACCGCAAAAAGTTTCAAAAATCGTGAAAAATAGAAAACGAGTCATCTTGCCATGAAATTTCACATGAAGGATTAAGGGACCTTTGTATGAATTTACAAGCCATAAAAATGGCATTGGCACACAGAAATATGAAGATGTGCTTAAACCCACCTACCACCCTATCGATCCACGGCTTGCGTATCCCGTCTCTCTGGCCGGCGTAGTGCCCGCCCATCTGCCCGCCCGCTCGTTTCGTTGGTTGGCTTAGACATACGGAGTTCATTCCCAGTCCAAGATCAGACCAGACCGAGGGTTGCGACAGCAGGATGGGCAGCATGCAAAGAGGGACCCGGTCGATCCCAGGTTTGCGAATCCCACCCATCTGGCCAGCTGAACGCCCGCATGCTCGTTTCGTGGGTTGACTTAGGCATACGAAATTCATTCCCAGTCTAATATTGAATCAGACCAAGGGTTGCGACAGCACATGCTGGGCTCGAGCATGTGCTGGTGCCACATTTTTCTTCGTCGGGGCACAATCGTCGGAACATCACCGGAGAACCTGACCGACGGCATTGGGGTTCCGACGATCGAGGGAGCCGAGGGGGTGTGCACACATGATGTGCGATGGGTGCTGGTACTTGGCCCTTATATTGGCCCCCTATCCCTCATCAAACCTCAAGAACTCACACCCCCTTAAAGAGCATTTGAGATTTTACAGGTTTGCTGTCAGTAGCCATTAAAGTTTCTGAAATGGGGACAGTTTTTTCAAATGGTCACAAAATCTAGTACACTTTGAGTTTTTAGCTGAATTTTTTTGTGCGTGCCAATAAAAATACAAGGATCATGTCTACCAAGTTTGGGGCCAAAAATCCTTCCAAAAAAATTTTAAAAAATCCCAAACTGCAAAAAGTTTTGAAAATCGTGAAAAATAGAAAACGAGTCATCTTGCCATGAAACTTCACGTGAAGGCTTAAGGGACCATTGTATGAATTTACAAGCCATGAAAATGGCATTGGCATACAGAAATATGAAGATGTGCCTAAACCCACCTACCAGCCTATCGATCCGCGGCTTGAGCATCCTGTCTCTTTGGCCGGTGTAGTGCCCGTCCGCCCGCCTACCTGCTCGTTTCATCGGTTGGCTTAGGCATACAGAGTTCATTCCTAGTCTAAGATCGAACTGGATAGATGGTTGCAGCAGCAGGATCGGCATCACGCAGAGGGGGACTCGACCGATCCCTGGCTTGCGCTTCCCGCCCCTCTGGCCTGCTGAGCGCCCGCACGCTCGTTTCGTGGGTTGACTTAGGCATACGGAGTTCATTCCCAGTCTAAGCATACCGAGTTCATTCCCAGTCTAAGATCAGACCAGACCGAGGGTTGTGGCACCACATGCTGGGCTTGGGCATATGCTGGCACCGTATTTTTCTTCGTCGGGGCACCATCACCGGAGCATCGTCGGAGAACCTGACCAACGGCAATAGGGTTCCGATGATCGGGGGGGCCGGGGGGTGTGCGCACAGATGTGCGATGGGTGTGGTACTTGGCCCTTATATTGGCCCCTTATCCCTCATCAAACCTCAAGAACTCACACCCCCTTAAAGAGCATTTGAGATTTTACAGGTTTGTTGCCAGTAGCCATTAAAGTGTCTGAAATGGGGACACTTTTTTCAAATGGTCACAAAATCTTGTACACTTCGAGTTTTTAGCTGAATTTTTTTTTGCATGCCAAAAAAAGTACAAGGATCACGTCTACCAAGTTTTGGGCCAAAAATCCTTCCGAAAAAATTTTTAAAAAATCTCGAAATGCAAAAAGTTTTGAAAATCATGAAAAATAGAAAATGAGTCGTGTTCCCATGAAACTTCACATGAAGGCTTAAGGGACCATTGTATGAATTTACAAGCTGCAAAAATGGCATTGGCACGCAGAAATATGAAGATGTGCCTAAATCCACCTACCACCCTATCGATCCACGGCTTGCGCATCCCGTCTCTCTGGCCGGCGTAGTGCCCACCCGCCCGCTCGTTTCGTCGGTTGGCTTAGGCATACGGAGTTCATTCCCAGTCTAAGCATACGGAGTTCATTCTCGATCTAAGATTGGATCGGACCAAGGGTTGCGGTAGTACATGTTGGGCTCGGGCATGTGCTGGTGCCACATTTTTCTTCGTCGGGGCACCATCGCCGAAGCATCGTTGGAGAACCTGACCAGCGGCATTGGGGTTCCGGTGATCGGGGGGCCAGGGGGTGTGCGCACATGATGTGCGATAGGTGCTGGTACTTGGCCCTTATATTGCCCCCTATCCCTCATCAAACCTCGAGAACTCACACCCCCTTAAAGAGCATTTGAGATTTTACAAGTTTGCTGCCAGTAGCCATTAAAGTGTCTGAAATGGGGACACTTTTTTTAAATGGTCACAAAATCTTCTACACTTCAAGTTTTTAACTGAATGTTTTTGTGCATGCCAAAAAAAATACAAGGATCACGTCTACAAAGTTTGGGGTGAAAACTCCTACTGAAAAAATTTTAAAAAATCCCGAACCGTAAAAAGTATCAAAAATCATGAAAAATAGAAAACGAGTCGTCTTGCCATGAAACTTCACGTGACGGCTTAAGGGACCATTGTATGAATTTACAAGCCATAAAAATGGCATTGGCATGGAGAAATATGAAGATGTGCCTAAACCCACCTACCACCCTATCGATCTACGGCTTGCGCATCCCGTCTCTCTAGCAGGCGTAGCGCCCGCCCGCCCGCCCGCCCGCTCGTTTGGTCAGTTGGCTTAGGCATACAGAGTTCATTCCCAGTCTAAGATCGGACCGGACCAAGGGTTGCGGCAACTGAATCGGCAGAGGGGGACCTGACCGATCCCCGGCTTGCGCATCCCGCCCCTCTGGCCGATTGAGCACCCACACGCTCATTTCGTGGGTTGACTTAGGCATACGGAGTTCATTCCCAGTCTAAGATCGGACCGAACAGAGGATTGCGACAGCACATGCCGGGCTTGCGCATGTGCTGGTGCCATATTTTTCTTCGCCGGGGCACCTTTCGCCGGAGCTTCGCTGGACAACCTGACCGGTGGCATTGGGGTTTCGGCGATCGGGGGGCCAGGGGGGGTGTGCGCACATGATGTGCAATGGGTGCTGGTACTTGGCCCTTATATTGCCCCTATCCCTCATCAAACCTCCAGAACTCACACCCCCTTAAAGATCATTTGAGATTTTACAGGTTTGCTGCCAGTAGCCATTAAAGTGTCTGAAATGGGAACACTTTTTTCAAATGGTCACAAAATCTTGTACACTTTGAGATTTTAGCTGAATTTTTTTGTGCATGCCAAAAAAAATACAGGGATCACGTCTACCAAGTTTGGGTCCAAACTCCTTCCGAAAAAATTTTAAAAAATCCAAAACCGTAAAAAGTTTCAAAAATTGTTAAAAATAGAAAAGGAGTCGTCTTGCCATGAAACTTCACATGAAGGCTTAAGGGACCATTATATGAATTTACAAGCCATAAAAATGGCATTGGCATGTAGAAATATGAAGATGTGCCTAAACCACCTACACCCTATCGATCCACGGCTTGCGCATCCCGTCTCTTTGGCCGGCGTGGCGCTCGCTCGCTCGTTTCGTTGGTTGGCTTAGGCATACGGAGTTCATTCCCCAGCCTAAGATCGGACCGGACTGAGGGTTACGGTAGCAGGATCGACAGCACGTAGAGGGGGATCTGGCCGATCCCTGGCTTGCGCATCCCGCCCCTCTGGCCGGTTGAGCGCCCACACGCTCGTTTCGTGGGTTGACTTAGGCATACGAGTTCATTCCCAGTCTAAGCATACGGAGTTCATTCCCAGTCTAAGATCGGATCGGACCGAGGGTTGCAGCAGCACATGCTGGGCTCGAGCATGTGCTGGTGCCGTATTTTTCTTCGTCGGGGCACCATCGTCGGAGAACTTGACAAGCGGCATTGGGGTTCCGGCGATCGGGGGGGCTGGGTGGGTGTGCACACATGATGTGCAATGGGTGCTGGTACTTGGCCCTTATATTGGCCCCCTATCCCCTCATCAAACCTCGAGAACTCACACCCCCTTAAAGAGCATTTGAGATTTTACAGGTTTGCTGCCAGTAGCCATTAAAGTGTCTGAAATGGGCACACTTTTTTCAAATGCTCACAAAATCTTGTACACTTTGATTTTTTAGCTGAATTTTTTTGTGCATGCAAAAAAAGATACAATGATCACGTCTACCAAGTTTGGGACCAAAACTCTTTCCGAAAAAATTTTAAAAAATCCCGAACCGTAAAAAGTTTCAAAAATTATGAAAAATAGAAAACGAGTCATCTTGCCATGAAACTTCACGTGAAGGCTTAAGGGACCATTGTATGAATTTACAAGCCATAAAAATGGTATTGGCACACAAAAATATGAAGATGTGCCTAAACCCACCTACTACCCTATCGATCCACGACTGGCGCATCCCGTCTCTCTGGCTGATGTAATGCCATCCTGCCCGCCCGCCCGCTCGTTTCGTCGATTGGCTTAAGCATATGGAGTTCATTCCCAGTCTAAGATCAGACCAGACTGAGTGTTGCGGCAGCAGGATCGGTAGCACGTAGAGGGGGACCCAGTCGATCCCCGGCTTGAGCATCCCACCCCTCTGGCCGACTGAGCGCCCGTACGCTTGGTTCGTGGGTTGACTTAGGCATACGGAGTTCATTCCCAGTCTAAGCATACAGAGTTCACTCCCAGTCTAAGATCAGACCGGACCGAGGGTTGCGGCAGCACATGCTAGGCTCAAGCATGTGCTGGTGCCGTATTTTTCTTCGTCGGGGCGCAATCGTCGGAGCATCACCGGAGAACCTGACCGGCCGCATTGGGGTTCCGACGATCGGGGGAGCCGGGGGGGTGTGCGCACAGGATGTGTGATGGGTTCATGTACTTGGCCCTTATATTGGCCCCCTGTCCCTCATCAAACCTCAAGAACTCACACCCCCTTAAAGAGCATTTGAGATTTTACAAGTTTGCTGCCAGTAGCCATTAAAGTGTCTGAAATGGGGACACTTTTTTCAAATGGTCACAAAATCTTGTACACTTCGAGTTTTTAGCTGAATTTTTGGTGCAAGCCAACAAAAATACAAGGATCACATCTACCATGTTTGGGGCCAAAACTCCTTCCAAAAAAATTTAAAAAAATCCCGAACCGTAAAAATTTTTGAAAATTATGAAAAATAGAAAACGAGTCGTCTTGCCATGAAACTTCACATGAAGGTTAAGGGACCATTGTATGAATTTACAAGCCATAAAAATGGTATTGGCACGTAGAAATATGAAGATGTGCCTAAACCCACCTACCACCCTATCGATCCACGGCTTGCGCATCCCGTCTCTCTGGCCGACGTAGTGCCCGTCCGCTCGTTTCGTCGATTGGCTTAGGCATACGGAGTTCATTCCCAGTCTAAGATCAGACCAGATTGAGGGTTGTGGCAGCAGGATCGACAGCACGCAGAGGGAGACCCGACCGATCCCCGGCTTACGCATCCCGCCCCTCTGGCCGGCTGAGCGCCCGCACGCTTGTTTCGTGGGTTGACTTAGGCATACGGAGTTCATTCCCAGTCTAAGATCGGATCGGACCGAGGGTTGCGACAGCACATGCTGGGCTCGGGCATTTGCTGGTGCAGCATTTTTCTTCACCGAGCACCATCGTCGGAGCATCGTCGGAGAACCTGACCGACAGCATTACGGTTCTAGCGATCGGAGGGGACAGAGGGGTGCGCGCACATGATGTGCGATGGGTGCTGGTACTTGGCCCTTATATTGGGCCCTATCCCTTATCAAACCTCAAGAACTCACACCCCCTAAAAGAGCATTTGACATTTTACAGGTTTGCTGCCAGTAGCCATTGAAGTGTCTGAAATGGGGACACTTTTTTCAAATGGTCACAAAATCTTGTACACTTCGAGTTTTTAGTTGAATTTTTTTGTGCATGCCAACAAAAATACAAGGATCACGTCTACCAAGTTTGGGGCCAAAACTCCTTCCAAAAAAATTTAAAAAATCTCGAACCGCAAAAAGTTTTGAAAGTCGTGAAAAATAGAAAACAAGTCGTCTTGCCATAAAACTTCACATGAAGGCTTAAGGGACCATTGTATGAATCTACAAGCCATAAAAATGGCATTGGCATGCAGAAATATGAAGATGTGCCTAAACCCACCTACCACCCTATCGATCCACGGCTTGCGCATCCCGACTCTTTGGCCGACATAGTGCTCGGCCGGCCGTCCACTCGCTCGTTTCGTCGGTTGGCTTAGGCATACGGAGTGCATTCCCAGTCTAAGATCAGACCGGACCGAGGGTTGTGGCAGCAAGATCAGCAGCATGCAGAGGGGGACCCAACCGATCCCCGGCTTGCGCATCCCGCCCCTCTGGTCGGCTGAGCACCCGCACGTTCGTTTCGTGGGTTGACTTAGGCATACAAAGTTGATTCCCAATCTAAGCATACGGAGTTCATTCCTAGTCTAAGATCAGATCGAATCAAGGGTTGCGGCAGCACATACTGGGCTCGGGCATGCCGCATTTTTCTTCGTCGGGGCACCATCGTCAGAGCATCGCGGAAGAACCTGACCGACGGCATTGGGGTTCCGACGATCGGGGGGCGGGGGGGTGTGCGCACATGATGTGCAATGGGTGCTGGTACTTGGCCCTTATATTGGCCCCCTATCCCTTATCAAACCTCGAGAACTCACAACCCCTTAAAGAGCATTTGAGATTTTACAGGTTTGCTGCCAGTAGCCATTAAAGTGTCTAAAATGGGGACATTTTTTTTAAATGGTCACAAAATCTTGTACACTTCGATTTTTTAGTTGAATTTTTTTGTGCATGCCAACAAAAATACAAGGATCACGTCTACCAATTTTAGGGCCAAAAATCCTTCCCAAATAATTTTTAAAAAATCTCAAACCGTAAAAAGTTTCAAAAATCGTGAAAAATAGAAAACGAGTCGTCTTGCCATGAAACTTCATGTGAAGGCTTAAGGGACCATTGTATGAATTTACAAGCCATAAAAATGGCATTGGCATGCAGAAATATAAAGATGTGCCTAAACTAACCTACCACCCTATCGATCCATGACTTGCGCATCCCGTCTCTCTGGCAGGCGTAGTGCCTGCCTGCCCGCCCGCTCGATCGTTTCGTTGGTTGTCTTAGGCATACGAAGTTCATTCCCAGTCTAAGATTGGACCGGACCGGGGGTTGCGACAACAGGATCGACAGCACCCAAAGGGGGACTCGACCGATCCCCGGCTTGCACATCCCGCCCCTCTGGCCTGCTGAGCGCCCACATGCTCATTTCATGGGTTGACTTAGGCATATGGAGTTCATTCCCAGTCTAAGCATACGGAGTTCATTCCCAGTCCAAGATCGGACCGGACCGAGAGTTACAGCAGCAACATGCTAGGCTCGGGCATGTGCTGGTGCCGCATTTTTCTTCACCGGGGCACCATCGTTGGAGTATCATCAGAGAACTTGACCGGCGACATTAGGGTTCCGACGATCGGGCGGGCCGAGAGGGGTGTGTGCACAGGATGTCCAATGGGTGCTGATACTTGGCCCTTATATTGGCCCCTTATCCCTCATCAAACCTCAAGAACTCGCACCCCCGTAAAGAGCTTTTGAGATTTTACAAGTTTGCTGCCAGTAGCCATTAAAGTGTCTAAAATGGGGACACTTTTTTCAAATGGTCACAAAATCTTGTACACTTCAAGTTTTTAGCTGAATGTTTTTGTGCATGCCAACAAAAATACAAGGATCACGTCTACCAAGTTTGGGGCCAAAACTCCATCCGAAAAAATTTTAAAACATCTTGAACCGTAAAAAGTTTCAAAAATCATGAAAAATAAAAAATGAGTCGTCTTGCCTTGAAACTTCACGTGAAGGCTTAAGGGACCATTGTATGAATTTACAAGAAATAAAAATGGCATTGGTACACAGAAATATGAAGATGTGCCTAAACCCACCTACCAGCCTATCGATCCACGGCTTGCGCATCCCGTCTCTCTGGCCGACGTAGTGCCCGCCCGTTCGTTTCGTCGGTTGGCTTAGGCATACAGAGTTTATTCCCAGTCTAAGATCAGACCGGATCGAGGGTTATGGCAGCAGGATTGGTAGCATGCGGAGGGGGACCCGATCGATCCCCAGCTTACGCATCTCGCCCCTCTGGCCGGTTGAGTGCCCGCACGTTCATTTCGTGGGTTGACTTAGGCATACGGAGTTCATTCCCAATCTAAGATCGGACAAGATTGAAGGTTGCGGCAGCACATGCTGGGCTCGGGCATGTGCTGGTGTCGCATTTTTCTTCGTCGGGGCACCATCGTCGGAGAACTTGATCGGCGGTATTGGGGTTCCGACGATCGGGAGGGCCGAGGGGGGGTGTGCGCACATGATGTGCGATGGGTGCTAGTACTTGGCCCTTATATTGGCCCCCTATCCCTCATCAAACCATGAGAACTCACACCCCCTTAAAGAGCATTTGAGATTTTACAGGTTTGCTGCTAGTAGCCATTAAAGTGTCTGAAATGGGGACACTTTTTTCAAATGGTCACAAAATCTTGTACACTTCGAGTTTTTAGCCAAATTTTTTTGTGCATACCAACAAAAATACAAGGATCACGTCTACCAAGTTTGGGGCCAAAACTCCTTCCGAAAAAATTTTAAAAAATCTCGAACCGTAAAAAGTTTCAAAAATCATGAAAAATAGAAAATGAGTCGTCTTGCCATGAAACTTCACGTGAAGGCTTAAGGGACTATTGTATGAATTTACAAGTCGTAAAAATAAAATAAGAGTCGTCTTGCCCTGAAACTTCACATGAAGGCTTAAGGGAGCATTGTATGAATTTACAAGTCATAAAAATGGCATTGGCACGTAAAAATATGAAGATGTGCCTAAACCCACCTACCACCCTATCAATCCACGGCTTGCGCATCCCGTCTCTCTGGCCGGTGTAGTGCCCGCCCACCCGCTCGTTTCGTTGGTTGGCTTAGGCATACTAAGTTCATTCCTAGTCTAAGATCAGATCGGACGGAGGGTTACGACAGCAGGATCGGTAGCACGCAGAGGGGTCCCGACCGATCCTCGGCTTACGCATCCCGCACCTCTGGCCGGTTGAGTGCCCGCACGCTCGTTTTGTGGGTTGACTTAGGCATACGGAGTTCATTCTCAGTCTAAGCATATGGAGTTCATTCCCAGTCTAAGATCGGACCGAACCGAGGGTTGCGGTAGCACATGCTGGGCTCGAGCATGTGCTGGTGCCGTATTTTTCTTCATCGGGGCACCATCACCGGAGAACCTGACCGACGGCATTAGCGTTTCGGCGATCGGGGGGGCCGGGGGGTGTGCGCACATGATGTGCAATGGGTGCTGGTACTTAGCCCTTATATTGGCCCCCTATCCCTCATCAAACCTCGAGAACTCACACCCCCTTAAAGAGGATTTGAGATTTTACAAATTTGTTGCCAATAGCCATTAAAGTGTCTAAAATGGGGACACTTTTTTCAAATGGTTACAAAATCTTGAACACCTCAAGCTTTTAGCTGAATTTTTTTATGCATGCCAAAAAAAATACAAGGATCACGTCTACCAAGTTTGGGGCCAAAACTCCTTTCAAAAAAATTTTTAAAAAATCCCGAGCCGCAAAAAGTAAAAAAAAAAAAAAGAAATTTAAAAGGAAAAGGAGTTACTGAAAAATTATAAAAATACAATAGAAAAAAAAACGATAAATAAAAAAAGAAAAGAAAAATAAAAAAATCCAAAACATTATAAAAATTTATGAAAATATAAATAAAGGAAGAAATAAAAAACAAAAAAAAGAAAAAAAATATTAAAGCAAAACAAAAAATATAAAATATAAAAAGTAAGAAAATAAGAAATAATGAATCAAAAATAAAAAATAAAAAAAGACAAAAATGAAATGAAACGACAAAATAGAATCAAAAGACAAAAATAAAATCAAAAGACAAAAGATTTATGAAAAATAAAAAATCCAAGGAAGTGTGAAAAAAAAATGGAAACAAGAAATTAAAAGAATTTTGCGAAAAAAATTAGAAAAACAAGAAAAAAATAAAAAATGAAGAGGCAAAAATATGAAAACAAAAGAAAATATGAAGCACATGAAAAAATAAGTAAAAAAAAAGAAAAATTTAAAAGGAAAAGGAGTTAATGAAAAATTATAAAAATACAATAGAAAATAAGAAACAACGATAAATAAAAAAAGAAAAGAAAAAGAAAAAATCCAAAACATTATAAAAATTTATGAAAATATAAATAAAGAAAGAAATAAAAAAAGAAAAAAATATTAAAGCAAAACAAAAAATATAAAATATAAAAAGTAAGAAAATAAAAAATAATGAATAAAAATAAAAAATAAAAAAGGCAAAAATGAAATTAAACGAGAAAATAGAAAAAAAATATTTGAAAAAAAAGAAAAAATTGAAAAACATATAAGATATAATAAGAAAACAATATAAAAAATTCAAGGACAAAAAATTAAAAAAGAGAAAAGTTAATGCAAAATAAAAATGAAAACGAAAAAAGAAAATGCAACAAAAAAAACTATAAGAATTTAAAAATGAAAATAAAAAATAAAAAGAAATTTGTGAAAAAATTAAGAAAAGAATAAAAATGAAAAGACAAAAGATTTATGAAAAATAAAAAATCCAAGGAAGTGTGAAAAAAAAATGGAAACAAGAAATAAAAAGAATTTTGCGAAAAAAATTAGAAAAACAAGAAAAATAAAAAATGAAGAGGCAAAAATATGAAATAAAATAAAAAGAAAAAATGTTTTGTAGAAATTTTAAAACGAAGAAAAAAAGTGAAAACAAAAGAAAATATGAAAGCACATGAAAAAATAAGTAAAAAAAAGAGAAAAATTTAAAAGGAAAAGGAGTTAATGAAAAATTATAAAAATACAATAGAAAATAAGAAACAACGATAAATAAAAAAAGAAAAGAAAATAAAAAAATCCAAAACATTATAAAAATTTATGAAAATATAAATAAAGAAAGAAATAAAAAAAGAAAAAATATTAAAGCAAAACAAAAATATAAAATATAAAAAGTAAGAGAATAAAAAATAATGAACAAAAAATAAAAAATAAAAAAAGACAAAAATGAAATGAAACGAGAAAATAGAAAAAAATATTTGAAAAAATACAAAAAATTGAAAAACATATAAGATATAATAAGAAAACAATATAAAAATTCAAGGACAAAAAATTAAAAAAGAGAAAGTTAATGCAAAATAAAAATGAAAACGAAAAAAGAAAATGCAACAAAAAAAACTATAAGAATTTAAAAATGAAAATAAAAAATAAAAAGAAATTTGTGAAAAAATTAAGAAAAGAATAAAAATGAAAAGACAAAAGATTTATGAAAAATAAAAAATCCAAGGAAGTGTGAAAAAAAAATGGAAACAAGAAATAAAAAGAATTTTGCGAAAAAAATTAGAAAAAAAGAAAAAATAAAAAATGAAGAGGCAAAAATATGAAATAAAATAAAAAGAAAAAATGTTTTGTAGAAATTTTTAAAACGAAGAAAAAAAGTGAAAACAAAAGAAAATATGAAAGCACATGAAAAAATAAGTAAAAAAAAGAAAAATTAGAAAAATACAATAGAAAATAAGAAACAACGATAAATAAAAAAAGAAAAGAAAAATAAAAAAATCCAAAACATTATAAAAATTTATGAAAATATAAATAAGGAAAGAAATAAAAAAGAAAATAATTAAAGCAAAACAAAAAATATAAAATATAAAAAGTAAGAAAATAAAAAATAATGAATCAAAAATAAAAAATAAAAAAAGACAAAAATGAAATGAAACGAGAAAATAGAAAAAATATTTCGAAAAATACAAAAAATTGAAAAACATATAAGATATAATAAGAAAACAATATAAAAATTCAAAGACAAAAAATTAAAAAAGAGAAAAGTTAAAGCAAAATAAAAATGAAAACGAAAAAAGAAAATGCAACAAAAAAAATCTATAAGAATTTAAAAATGAAAATAAAAAATAAAAAGAAATTTGTGAAAAAATTAAGAAAAGAATAAAAATGAAAAGACAAAAGATTTATGAAAAATAAAAAATCCAAGGAAGTGTGAAAAAAAATGCAAACAAGAATAAAAAGAATTTTGCGAAAAAAAATAGAAAAACAAGAAAAAATAAAAAATGAAGGGGCAAAAAAATGAAATAAAATAAAAAGAAAAAATGTTTTGTAGAAATTTTTAAAACGAAGAAAAAAAGTGAAAACAAAAGAAAATATGAAAGCACATGAAAAAATAAGTAAAAAAAAAAATTTAAAAGGAAAAGGAGTTAATGAAAAATTATAAAAATACAATAGAAAATAAGAAACAACGATAAATAAAAAAAGAAAAAAAACCAAAACATTATCAAAATTTATGAAAATATACATAAAGAAAGAAATAAAAAATAAAAAAAATTAAAGCAAAACAAAAAATATAAAATATAAAAAGTAAGAAAATAAAAAATGATGAATCAAAAATAAAAATAAAAAAGTCAAAAATGAAACGAAACGAGAAAATAGAAAAAAATATTTGAAAAAATACAAAAAATTGAAAAACATATAGGATATAATAAGAAACAATATAAAAATTCAAAGGCAAAAAATAAAAAAAGAGAAATGTTAATGCAAAATAAAAATGAAAACGAAAAAAGAAATGCAACAAAAAAAACTATAGAATTTACAAATGAAAATAAAAAATAAAAAGAAATTTGTGAAAAATTAAGAAAAGAATAAAAATGAAAAGACAGAGATTTATGAAAAATAAAAAATCGAAGGAAGTGTGAAAAAAAATGGAAAGAAGAAATAAAAAAATTTTGCGAAAAAATTGAAAAACAAGAAAAAAAAATGAAGAGGCAAAAATATGAAAAAAATAAAAAGAAAAAATGTTTTGTAGAAATTTTTAAAACGAAGAAAAAAGTGAAAACAAAAGAAAATATGAAAGCACATGAAAAAATAAGTAAAAAAAAAAAGAAAAATTTAAAAGGAAAAGGAGTTAATGAAAAATTATAAAAATACAATAGAAAATAAGAAACAACGATAAATAAAAAAAGAAAAGAAAAAAAAATCCAAAACATTATAAAAATTTATGAAAATATAATTAAAGAGAGAAATAAAAATAAAAAAGAAAAAAATATTAAAGCAAAACAAAAATATAAAATATAAAAAGTAAGAAAATAAAAATAATGAATCAAAAATAAAAAATAAAAAAAGACAAAAATGAAATGAAACGAGAAAATAGAAAAAAAATATTTGAAAAAATACAAAAAATTGAAAAACATATAAGATATAATAAGAAAACAATATAAAAGTTCAAGGGCAAAAAATTAAAAAAGAGAAAAGTTAATGCAAAATAAAAATGAAAAAGAAAAACTATAAGAATTTAAAAATGAAAATAAAAAATAAAAAGAAATTTGTGAAAAAATTAAGAAAAGAATAAAAATGAAAAGACAAAAGATTTATGAAAATTAAAAAATCCAAGGAAGTGTGAAAAAAAATGGAAAGAAGAAATAAAAAGAATTTTGCGAAAAAAATTGGAAAAAAAGAAAAAAAATGAAGAGGCAAAAATATGAAATAAAATAAAAAGAAAAAATGTTTTGTAGAAATTTTTAAAACGAAGAAAAAAAGTGAAAACAAAAGAAAATATGAAAGCACATGAAAAAATAAGTAAAAAAAAAAGAAAAATTTAAAAGGAAAAGGAGTTAATGAAAAATTATAAAAATACAATAGAAAATAAGAAACAACGATAAATAAAAAAGAAAGAAAAATAAAAAAATCCAAAACATTATAAAAATTTATGAAAATATAAATAAAGAAAGAAATAAAAAAAAAAGAAAAAATATTAAAGCAAAACAAAAAATATAAAATATAAAAGTAAGAAAATAAAAAATAATGAATCAAAAATAAAAAATAAAAAAAGACAAAAATGAAATGAAACGAGAAAATAGAAAAAAATATTTGAAAAAATACAAAAAATTGAAAAACATATAAGATATAATAAGAAAACAATATAAAAATTGAAGGGCAAAAAATTAAAAAAGAGAAAAGTTAATGCAAAATAAAAATGAAAACGAAAAAAGAAAATGCAACAAAAAAAACTATAAGAATTTAAAATGAAAATAAAAAATAAAAAGAAATTTGTGAAAAATTAAGAAAAGAATAAAAATGAAAAGACAAGAGATTTATGAAAAATAAAAAATCCAAGGAAGTGTGAAAAAAAATGGAAAGAAGAAATAGAAAGAATTTTGCGAAAAAAATTAGAAAAACAAGAAAAAAAAATGAAGAGGCAAAAATATGAAATAAAATAAAAAGAAAAAATGTTTTGTAGAAATTTTTAAAACGAAGAAAAAAAGTGAAAACAAAAGAAAATATGACGGCGCATGAAAAATAAGTAAAAAAAAAAGAAAAATTTAAAAGGAAAAGGAGTTAATGAAAAATTATAAAAATACAATAGAAAATAAGAAACAACGATAAATAAAAAAAAAAGAAAAAAAAATGCAAAACATTATAAAAATTTATGAAAATATAAATAAAGAAAGAAATAAAAATAAAAAAGGAAAAAATATTAAAGCAAAACAAAAAATATAAAATATAAAAAGTAAGAAATAAAAATAATGAATCAAAATAAAAATAAAAAAGACAAAAATGAAATGAAACGAGAAAATAGAAAAAAAATATTTGAAAAAATACAAAAAATTGAAAAACATATAAGATATAATAAGAAAACAATATAAAAATTCAAGGGCAAAAAATTAAAAAAGAGAAAAGTTAATGCAAAATAAAAATGAAAACGAAAAAAGAAAATGCAACAAAAAAAACTATAAGAATTTAAAAATGAAAATAAAAATAAAAAGAAATTTGTGAAAATTAAGAAAGAATAAAATAAAAAGACAAGAGATTTATGAAAATAAAAATCCAAGGAAGTGTGAAAAAAATGGAAAGAAGAAATAGAAAGAATTTTGCGAAAAAAATTAGAAAACAAGAAAAAAAATAAAGAGGCAAAAATATGAAATAAAATAAAAAGAAAAAATGTTTTGTAGAAATTTTTAAAACGAAGAAAAAAAGTGAAAACAAAAGAAAATATGACGGCGCATGAAAAATAATTAAAAAAAGAAAATTTAAAAGGAAAAGGAGTTAATGAAAATTATAAAAATACAATAGAAAATAAGAAACAACGATAATAAAAAAGAAAAAAAATGCAAACATTATAAAAATTTATGAAAATATAAATAAGAAAGAAATAAAAAGGAAAAAAGGAAAAATATTAAAGCAAACAAAAAATATAAAATATAAAAGTAAGAAAATAAAAAATAAAAAAAAGACAAAAATGAAATGAAACGAGAAAATAGAAAAAAAATATTTGAAAAATACAAAAATTGAAAAACATATAAGATATAATAAGAAAACAATATAAAAATTCAAGGGCAAAAATTAAAAAAGAGAAAAGTTAATGCAAATAAAAATGAAACGAAAAAGAAAATGCAACAAAAAACTATAAGAATTTAAATGAAAATAAAAAATAAAAAGAAATTTGTGAAAAAATTAAGAAATGAATAAAAATGGAAAGACAAAAGATTTTTGAAAAATAAAAAATCCAAGGAAGTGTGAAAAAAAAAATGGAAAGAAGAAATAAAAAGAATTTTGCGAAAAAAATTGGAAAAACAAGAAAAAAAAATAAAGAGGCAAAAATATGAAATAAAATAAAAAGGAAAAATGTTTTGTAGAAATTTTTAAAACGAAGAAAAAAAGTGAAAAGAAAAGAAAATATGAAAGCACATGATAAAATAAGTAAAAAAGAAAAATTTAAAAGGAAAAGGAGTTAATGAAAAATTATAATAATACAATAGAAAATAAGAAACAACGATAAATAAAAAAAAAGAAAAAAAAATCTAAAACATTATAAAAATTTATGAAAAAATAAATAAAGAAAGAAATAAAAAAGAAAAAAATATTAAAGCAAAACAAAAAATATAAACTATATAAAGTAAAAAAATAAAAAATAAAAAAAGACAAAAATGAAATGAAACGAGAAAATAGAAAAAAATATTTGAAAAAATACAAAAAATTGAAAAACATATAAGATATAATAAGAAAACAATATAAAAATTCAAGGGCAAAAAATTAAAAATGAGAAAAGTTAATGCAAAATAAAAATGAAAACGAAAAAAGAAAATGCAACAAAAAAAACTATAAGAATTTAAAAATGAAAATAAAAAATAAAAAGAAATTTGTGAAAAAATTAAGAAAAGAATAAAAATGAAAAGACAAAAGATTTAGGAAAAATAAAAAATCCAAGGAAGTGTGAAAAAAAAAATGGAAAGAAGAAATAAAAAGAATTTTGCGAAAAAAATTGGAAAAACAAGAAAAAAAATGAAGAGGCGAAAATATGAAATAAAATAAAAAGAAAAAATGTTTTGTAGAAATTTTTAAAATGAAGAAAAAAAGTGAAAACAAAAGAAAATATGAAAGCACATGATAAAATAAGTAAAAAAAAAAAAAGAAAAATTTAAAAGGAAAAGGAGTTAATGAAAAATTATAAAAATATAATAGAAAATAAGAAACAACGACAAATAAGAAAAGAAGAGAAAAATAAAAAATCCAAAACATTATAAAAATTTATGAAAATATAAATAAAGAAAGAAATAAAAAATAAAAAAAGAAAAAAATATTAAAGCAAAACAAAAAATATAAAATATAAAAAGTAAGAAAATAAAAAATAATGAATCAAAATAAAAAATAAAAAAAGACAAAAATGAAATGAAACGAGAAAATAGAAAAAAAATATTTGAAAAAATACAAAAAATTGAAAAACATATAAGATATAATAAGAAAACAATATAAAAATTCAAGGGCAAAAAATTAAAAAAGAGAAAAGTTAATGCAAAATAAAAATGAAAACGAAAAAAGAAAATGCAACAAAAAAAACTATAAGAATTTAAAAATGAAAATAAAAAATAAAAAGAAATTTGTGAAAAAATTAAGAAAAGAATAAAAATGAAAAGACAAAAGATTTATGAAAAATAAAAAATCCAAGGAAGTGTGAAAAAAAAATGGAAAGAAGAAATAAAAAAAATTTTGCGAAAAAAATTAGAAAAACAGGAAAAAAAAATGAAGAGGCAAAAATATGAAATAAAATAAAAAGAAAAAATGTTTTGTAGAAAATTTTAAAACAAAAAAAAAACACGTGAAAACAAAAGAAAATATGAAAGCACATGAAAAAATAAGTAAAAAAAAAAAGAAAAATTTAAAAGGAAAAGAGTTAATGAAAAATTATAAAAATACAATAGAAAATAAGAAACAACGATAAATAAAAAAAAAAAAAAATAAAAAAATCCAAAACATTATAAAAATTTATGAAAATATAAATAAAAAAAGAAATAAAAAAAAAAAAATATTAAAGCAAAACAAAAAATATAAAATATAAAAAGTAAGAAAAAAAAAATAATGAATCAAAAATAAAAAATAAAAAAAGACAAAAATGAAATGAAACGAGAAAATAGAAAAAAATATTTGAAAAAATACAAAAAATTGAAAAACATATAAGATATAATAAGAAAACAATATAAAAATTCAAGGCAAAAAATTAAAAAAGAGAAAAGTTAATGCAAAATAAAAATGAAAACGAAAAAAGAAAATGCAACAAAAAAAACTATAAGAATTTAAAAATGGAAATAAAAAATAAAAAGAAATTTGTAAAAAATTAAGAAAAGAATAAAAATGAAAAGACAAAAGATTTATGAAAAATAAAAAATCAAGGAAGTGTGAAAAAAAATGGAAGAAGAAATAAAAAGAATTTTGCAAAAAAATTAAAAAAAAGAAAAAATAAAAAATGAAGAGGCAAAAATATGAAATAAAATAAAAAGAAAAAATGTTTTGTAGAAATTTTTAAAACGAAGAAAAAAAGTGAAAACAAAAGAAAATATGAAAGCACATGAAAAAATAAGCTTAAGGGACCATTGTATGAATTTACAAGCCATAAAAATGGCATTGGCACACAGAAATATGAAAATGTGCCTAAACCCACCAACCACCCTATCTATCCACGGCTTGCCCATCCCGTCTCTTTGACCGGAATAGCGCCCGCCCGTCCGCCCGCTCGCTCGTTTCGTCGGTTGGCTTAGGCATACGGAGTTCATTCCCAGTCTAAGACCGGACCAGGCCGAGGGTTGTGGTAGTAGGATCAACAGCACAGAGGGGGACCCGGCCGATCCCCGACTTGCGCATCCCGCCCCTCTGGGCGGCTGAGCACCTGCACGCTCATTTCGTGGGTTGACTTAAGCATACGGAGTTCATTCCCAGTCTAAGCATACGAAGTTCATTCCAGTCTAAGATCGGACCGGACCGAGGTTGCGACAGCACATGCTGGGCTTGGGCATGTGTGGTGCTGCATTTTTCTTCGTCGGGGCACCATCGCCAGAGCATCGTAGGAGAACCTGACTGGCGGCATTGGGGTTTCGATGATCAGGGGGGCCGGGGGGGTGTGCGCACATGATGTGCAATGGGTGCTGGTACTTGGCCCTTATATTGGCCTCCTATCCCTCATCAAACCTCGAGAACACGCACCCCCTTAAAGAGCATTTGAGATTTTACAGTTTGCTGCCAGTAGCCATTAAAGTGTTTGAAATGGGGACACTTTTTTCAAATGGTCACAAAATCTTGTTCACTTCGAGTTTTTAGCTGAATTGTCTTGTGCAAGCCAACAAAAATACAAGGATCACGTCTACCAAGTTTGGGGCCAAAACTCCTACCGAAAAAATTTTAAAAAATTCCGCACCGTAAAAAGTTTTAAAAATCGTGAAAAATAGAAAACGAGCCATCTTGTCATGAAACTTCACGTGAAGGCTTAAGGGACCATTGTATGAATTTACAAGCCATAAAAATGGCATTGGCACGCAAAAATATGAAGATGTGCCTAAACCCACCTACCACCCTATCGATCCACGGCTTACGCATCCCGTCTCTCTGGCCGACGTAGTGCCTGCCCGCTCGCCTGCCCGCTTGTTTCGTCAGTTGGCTTAGGCATACGGAGTTCATTCCCAGCCTAAGATCAGACCGGATCAAGGGTTGCGACAGCAGGATCAGCAGCACGCAAAGAGGGACCCGATCGATCCCCGGCTTATGCATCCTGCCCCTCTGGCCGGCTGAGCGCCTGCACGCTTGTTTCGTGGGTTGACCTAAGCATACGGAGTTCATTCCCAGCCTAAGCATACGGAGTTCATTCCCAGTCTAAGATCAGACCGGACCGAGGGTTGTCGCAGCACATGTTGGGCTCGGGCATGTGCTGGTGCCGTATTTTTCTTCGTCGGGGCACCATCGTCGGAGCATCGTAAGAGAACCTGACTGGCGGCATTGGGGTTTCGATGATCGGGGGGGTCGAGGGGTGTGCGCACATGATGTGCAATGGGTGCTGGTACTTGGCCCTTATATTGGCCCCCTATCCCTCATCAAACCTCGAGAACTCGCACCCCTTTAAAGAGCATTTGAGATTTTACAGGTTTGCTGCCAGTAGCCATTAAAGTGTCTGAAATAGGGACACTTTTTTCAAATGGTCAGAAAATCTTGTTCACTTCGAGTTTTTAGCTGAATTGTTTTGTGCATGGCAACAAAAATACAAGAATCACGTCTACCAAGTTTGGGGCCAAAACTCCTACCGAAAAAATTTTAAAAAATCTCGCACCGCAAAAAGTTTTGAAAATCATGAAAAATAGAAAACGAGTCATCTTGCCATGAAACTTCACGTGAAGGCTTAAGGGACCTTTGTATGAATTTACAAGCCATAAAAATGGTATTGGCACACAAAAATATGAAGATGTGCCTAAACCCATCTACCACCCTATCGATCCACGGCTTACGCATCCCGTCTCTCTGGCCGGCGTAGTGCCCGCCCGCCCGTCCACCCTTTCGTTTCATCGGTTGCCTTAGGCATGCGGAGTTCATTCCCAGTCTAAGATCAAATTCGACCGAGGGATGCGCCAGCAGGATCGGCAGCACACAGAGAGGGACTCGACCGATCCCTGTCTTGCGCATCCCGGCCCTCTGGTCGGCTGAGCGCTCGCACGCTCGTTTCGTTGGTTGACTTAGGCATACAGAGTTCATTCCCAGTCTAAGCATACGAAGTTCATTCCTAGTCTAAGATCAAACCAGACCGACGGTTGTGGTAGCACATGCTGGGCTCGGGCATGTACTGGTGCTGCATTTTTCTTCGCCGGGGCACCATCACCGGAGAACCTGACCGACGGCATTGGGGTTTCGACGATCGGGGGGCCGGCAGGGGTGTGCGCACATGATGTGCGATGGGTGCTGGTACTTGGCCCTTATATTGGCCCCCTATCCCTCGTCAAACCTCGAGAACTCACAACCCCTTAAAGAGCATTTGAGATTTTACAAGTTTGCTACCAGTACCCATTAAAGTGTCTGAAATAGGGACATTTTTTTCAAATGGTCACAAAATCTTGTACACTTCGAGTTTTTAGGTGAATTTGTTTTTTCATGCCAACAAAAATACAAGGATCACGTCTACCAAGTTTGGGGCCAAAACACTTTCCAAAAAAATTTTAAAAAATCCTGAATCGTAAAAAGTTTTGAAAATCCTAAAAAAATAGAAAACGAGTCGTCTTGCCATGAAACTTCACGTGAAGGCTTAAGGGACCATTGTATGAATTGACAAGCCATAAAAATGGCATTGGCGTGCAGAAATATGACGATGTGCCTAAACCCACCTACCACCCTATCGATCCACGGCTTAAGCATCCCGTCTCTCTGGCCGGCGTAGTACCTGCCCGCCCGCCTGCCCACCCACTCATTTCGTCAGTTGGCTTAGGCATACGGAGTTCATCCCCAGTCTAAGATTGAACCGGACTGAGGGTTGCGACAGTAGGATTAGCAGCATGTAAAGGGGGACCCGACCGATCCCCAACTTAGGCATCCTGCCCCTCTGACCGGCTAAGCACCCGCACGCTCTTTTCGTGGGTTGACTTAGGCATAAAGAGTTCATTCCTAGTCTAAGCATACGGAGTTCATTCCCAGTCTAAGATCGGACCGGACCGAGGGTTGCAACAGCACATGCTGGGCTCGGGCATGTACTGGTGCCGCATATTTCATCGTCGGGGCACCATCGCCGTAGCATCGTCGGGGAACCTGACCGGTGGAATTCGGGTTCGACGATCAGGGGGCGGGGGGGTGTGCGCACATGATGTGCGATGGGTGCTGGTACTTGGCCCCTATATTGGCCCCCTATCCCTCATCAAACCTCGAGAACTCACACCCCCTTAAAGAGCATTTTAGATTTTACAGGTTTACTGCCAATAACCATTAAAGTGTCTGAAATGGGGACACTTTTTTCAAACCCGCCCGCCCGCACGTTCGTTTTGTGGGTTGACTTAGGCAAACGGAGTTCATCCCCAGTCTAAGCATGCGGAGTTCATTCTCAGTCTATGATCGGACCAGACCGAGGGTTGCGACAGCACATGCTGGGCTCATGCATGTGCTGGTGTCGCATTTTTCTTCGTCGGGGCACCATCGTCGGAGCATCGCCGGAGAACCTGATCGACGACATTGGGGTTTCGGTGATCGGTAGGCCGGGGGGTGTACGCTCATGATGTGCGCTGGGTGCTGGTACGTGGCCCTTATATTGGCCCCCTATCCCTCGTCAAACCTCAAGAACGCACACCCCCTTAAAGAGCATTTGAGATTTTACAGGTTTGCTGCCAGTAGCCTTTAAAGTGTCTGAAATGGGGACACTTTTTTCAAATGGTCACAAAATCTTGTACAGTTCGAGATTTTAGCTGAATTTTTTTATGCATGGCAAAAAAAATACAAGGATCACATCTACCAAGTTTGGGGCCAAAACTCATTCCGAAAAAATTTTAAAAAATCCCGAACCACAAAAAGTTTCTAAAATTGTGAAAAATAGAAAACGAGTCATCTTGCCATGAAACTTTGCGTGAAGGCTTAAGGGACCATTGTATGAATTTACAAGCCATAAAAATGGTATTGGCAAGCAGAAATATGAAGATGTGCCTAAACCCACCTACCATCCTATCGATCGACGGCTTGCGCATCCCGTCTCTCTGGCCGATGTAGTGCCCGCCCACCCGTCCGCTCGTTTCGTCGGTTGGCTTAGGGATACGGAGTTCATTCTCAGTCTAAGATCGGACCGGACCGAGGGTTGCGACAGCAGGATCGGCAGCACACAGAAGGGGACCCGATCGATCCCCGGCTTGTGCATTTTACCCCTCTGGCCGGCTAAGCGCCCGCACGCTCGTTTCATGGGTTGAGTTAGGCATACGGAGTTCATTCCCAGTCTAAGCATACAGAGTTCATTCCCAGTCTAAGCATACGAAGTTCATTCCTAGTCTAAGCATACGAAGTTCATTCCCAGTCTAAGATCAGACCGGACCGAGGGTTGCGGCAGCACATGCTGGGCTCAAGCATGTGCTGGTGCCGTATTTTTCTTCGCGGGGGCACCATCCTCGGAGAACCTGACAGGCGGCATTGGGTTTCCGGCGATCGGGGATGCCGGGGGGTGAGCGCACATGATGTGTGATGGGCGCTGGTATTTGGCCCTTATATTGGCCCCCTATCCCTCATCAAAGCTCAAGCACTCATACCCCTTTAAAGAGCATTTGAGATTTTATAGGTTTGCTGCCAGTAGCCAGTAAAGTGTCTGAAATGGGAACACTTTTTTCAAATGGTCACAAAATCTTGTACACATCTAGTTTTTAGCTGAATTTTTTTGTGCATGCCAAAAAAAATACAATGATCACGTCAACCAAGTTTGGGGCCAAAACTCCTTCTGAAAAAATTTTAAAAAATCCCGAATCATAAAAAGTTTGGAAAATCGTGAAAAATAGAAAACGAGTCGTCTTGCCATGAAACTTCACGTGAAGGCTTAAGGGACCATTGTATGAATTTACAAGCCATAAAAATGGCATTGGCATGTAGAAATATGAACATGTGCCTAAACCTACCTACCACAATATCGATCCATGGCTTGAATCCTGTCTCTCTGGCCGGCGTAGAGCCCGCCCGCCTGTTCGCCCCCTCGTTTCGTCAGTTGGCTTAGGCAGACGGAGTTCATTCCCAGTCTAAGATCGGACCGGACTGAGGGTTACGATAGCAAGATCGGCAGCACGCAGAGGGGGACCCGATCGATCCCCGGCTTACGCATCCAGCCCTTCTGGCCGGCTGAGCGCCCACACGCTCGTTTCGTGGGTTGACTTAGGCATACGGAGTTCTTTCCCAGTCTAAGCATACAGAGTTCATTCCCAGTCTAAGATCAGATCGGACTGAGGGTTGCGGCAGCACATGCTGGGCTCGGGCATGTGCTGGTGCTGCATTTTTCTTCGCGGGGCACCATCGCTAGAGAACCTGACCGACAGCATTGGGTTTCCGACGATCGGGGACGCCAGGGGGGTGTGCGCACATGATGTGCGATGGGTGCTGGTATTTGGCCCTTATATTGGCCCCCTATCCCTCATCAAAGCTGAAGCACTCACACCCCTTTAAAGAGCAATTGAGATTTTACAGGTTTGCTGCCAGTAGCCAGTAAAGTGTCAGAAATGGGGACACTTTTTTCAAATGGTCACAAAATCTTGTACACTTCGAGTTTTTAGCTAAATTTTTTTGTGCACGCCAAAAAAAATACAAGGATCATGTCTACCAAGTTTGGGGCCAAAAATACTTCCGAAAAAATTTTAAAAAATCCCAAACCGTAAAAAGTTTCAAAAATCATAAAAAATAGAAAACGAGTCGTCTTGCCATGAAACTTCACGTGAAGGCTTAAGGGACCAGTGTATGAATTTACAAGCCATAAAAATGGCATTGGCATGCAGAAATATGAAGATGTTCCTAAACCCACCTACCACCCTATCGATCCACCCTATTGATCCACGGCTTGCGCATTCCGTCTCTCTGGCCGACGTAGTGCCCGCCTGCACGCCCGCCGGCTTGTTTCGTCGGTTGGCTTAGGCATACAAAGTTCATTCTCAGTCTAAGATCGGACAGGACCGAGGGTTGCGGCAACAGGATCGGCAGCACGTAGAGGGGGACCCGGTCGATCCTCGGCTTGCGCATCCCGCCCCTCTGGCCGGCTGAGCACCAATACGCTCGTTTCATGGATTGACTTAGGCATACGGAGTTCATTCCCAGTCTAAGCATGCGGAGTTCATTCCCAGACTAAGATCGAATCAGACTGAGGGTTACCGTAGCACATACTGGGCTCAGGCATGTGCTGGTGCTGCAATTTTCTTCGTCGGGGCACCATCACCGGTGAACCTGATCGACAGCATTAGGGTTCCGATGATCGGGGGGGCCAGGGGTGTGCGCACATGATGTGCGATGGGTGTTGGTACTTGGCCCTTATATTGGCCCCCTATCCCTCATCAAACCTCGAGAACTCACACACCCTTAAAGAGCATTTGAAATTTTACAGGTTTGCTGCCAGTAGCCAATAAAGTGTCTGAAATGGGGACACTTTTTTCAAATGGTCACAAAATCTTGTACACTCTGAATTTTTAGCTGAATTTTTTTGTGCATGCCAACAAAAATACAAGGATCACATCTACCAAGGTTGGGGCCAAAACGCCTTCCAAAAGAATTTAAAAAAATCCCAAACCGTAAAAAGTTTCAAAAATCATGAAAAATAGAAACGAGTCGTCCTGCCATGAAACTTCACGTGAAGGCCTAAGGGACCATTGTATGAATTTACAAGCCATAAAAATGGCATTGGCATGCAGAAATATGAAGATGTGCCTAAACCCACCTACCATGCTATCGATCCACGGCTTGCGCATCTCGTCTCTCTGGCCGATGTAGTGCCCGTCCGCCCGTCCGGTCGTTTCGTCGGTTGGCTTAGGCATACGTAGTTCATTCCCAGTCTAAGATTGGACCAGACTGATGGTTGCAGCAGCAGGATCGGTAGCACGGAGAGGGGGACTCGATCGATCCCCGGCCATCGCATCCCGCCCCTCTGGCCGACTGAGCGCCCGCACGCTCGTTTCGTGGGTTTACTTAGGCATACGGAGTTCATTCCCAGTCTAAGCATACGGAGTTCATTCCCAGTCTATGATCAGACCGAACCGAGGGTTACGGCAGCACATGCAGGGCTCGGGCATGTGCTGGTGCCGTATTTTTCTTCGTCGGGGCACCATCGCCGGAGAACCTGATCGGCGGCATTAGGGTTCTGACAATTGGTGGGTCGGGGGGTTGTGCGCACATGATGTGCGATGGGTGCTGGTACTTGGCCCTTATATTGGCCCCCTATCCCTCATCAAACCTCAAGAACTCACACCCCCTTAAAGAGCATTTGAGATTTTACAGGTTTGCTGCCAGTAGCCATTAAAGTGTTTGAAATGGGGACACTTTTTTCAAATGGTCAAAAAATCTCGTACACTTCGAGTTTTTAGCTGAATTGTTTTGTGGATGCCAACAAAAGTACAAGGATCATGTCTACCATGTTTGGGGCCAAAACTCCTTCCAAAAAAATTTTAAAAAATCTCGAACCGTAAAAAGTTTTGAAAATCATGAAAAATAGAAAACGAGTCGTCTTGCCATGAAACTTTACTTGAAGGATTAAGGGACCATTGTACGAATTTACAAGCCATAAAAATGGCATTGGCACGTAGAAATATGAAGATGTGCCTAAACACACCTACCACCCTATCGATCCACGGCTTGCGCATCCCGTCTCTCTGGCCGACGTAGTACCCGCCCACCCGCTCGCATGCTCGTTTCGTCATTTTGCTTAGGCATACGGAGTTCATTCCCAGTCTAAGATCGAACTGAACTGAGGGTTGCGGCAGTAGGATCAGCAGCACGCAGAAGGGGACCCGGCCGATCCCCGACTTGTGCATCCCTCTGGTCGGCTGAGCGCCCGCACGCTTGTTTTGTGGGTTGACTTAGGCATATGAAGTTCATTCCCATTCTAAGCATACGGAGTTCATTCCCAGTCTAAGATCGGACCGGACCGAGGGTTACGGCAGCACATGCTAGGCTCGCCCATGTGTTGGTGTCGTATTTTTCTTCGCCGGGGCACCATCGTCGGAGAACCTGTCCGACGGTATTGGGGTTCCGGCGATCAGGGGGCCGAGGGGGTGTGCGCACATGATGTGCGATGGGTGCTGGTACTTGGCCCTTATATTGGCCCCCCCATCCCTCAGCAAACCTCGAGAACTCACACCCCTCAAAGAGCATTTGAGATTTTACAGGTTTGCTGCCAGTAGCCATTAAAGTGTCTGTAATGAGGACACTTTTTTCAAATAGTCACAAAATCTTCTACACTTCGAGTTTTCAGCTGAATTTTTTGTGCATGCCAACAAAAATACAAGGATCACATCTACCAAGTTTGGGGCCAAAACTCCTTCCGAGAAAATTTAAAAAATCCCGAACCGTAAAAAGTTTTGAGAATCGTGAAAAATAGAAAACGAGTTGTCCTGCCATGAAACTTCACGTGAAGGCTTAAGGGACCATTGTATGAATTTACAAGCCATAAAAATGGCATTGGCACATAGAAATATAAAGATGTGCCTAAACCCACCAACCACCCTATCGATCCACAGCTTGCGCATCCCGTCTCTCTGGCCGGCGTAGTGCCTGCCTGCCCGCCCGTTCGTTTCGTCAGTTGGCTTAGGCATACGAAGTTCATTCCCAGTCTAAGATCAGATCGAATCGAGGGTTGCGGCAGCAGGATCGGTAGTACACAGAGGGGGACCCGACCGATCCCTGGCTTGCGCATCTCGCCCCTTTGGCCGGCTGAGCGCCCGCATGCTCGTTTCGTGGGTTGACTTAGGCATACGGAGTTCATTCCCAGTCTAAGATCGGATCGGACCGAGGGTTGCGGCAGCACATGCTGGGCTCGAGCATGTGCTGGTGTCGCATTTTTCTTCATCGGGGCACCATCACCGGAGCATCGCCGGAGAACCTGACCGTCGGCATTGGGGTTCCGGCGATAGAGAGGGCCATGGGGGGTGTGTGCACATGATGTGCGATGGGTGCTGGTACTTGGCCCTTATATTGGCCCCCTATCCCTCATCAAACCTCGAGAACTCACACCCCCTTAAAGAGCATTTGAGATTTTACAGGTTTGCTGCGGGTAGCCATTAAAGTGTCTGAAATGGGGACACTTTTTTCAAATGGTCATAAAATCTTGTACACTTTGAGTTTTTAGCTGAATTGTTTTGTGCATGCCAACAAAAATACAAGGATCACGTCTACCAAGTTTGGGGCCAAAACTCCTTCCGAGAAAATTTTAAAAAATCTCGAACCGTAAAAAGTTTCGAGAATCGTGAAAAATAGAAAATGAGTCGTGTTGCCATGAAACTTCACGTGAAGGCTTAAGGGACCATTGTATGAATTTACAGGCCATAAAAATGGAATCGGCACACAAAAATGTGAAGATCTGCCTAAACCCACCTACCACCCTATCGATTGATGGCTTGCGCATCCCGTCTCTCTGGCTGGTGTAGTGCCCAACCGCCCGCCTGCCCGCTCGTTTCGTCGGTTGGCTTAGGCATACGAAGTTCATTCCCAGTCTAAGATCAGATCGGATCGAGGGTTGTAGCCGCAGGATTGGCAGCACGTAGAGGGGGACCCAGTCGATCATCGGCTTACGCATCCCGCCCCTCTGGCCGGCTGAGCGCCCGTACGCTCGTTTCATGGGTTGACTTAGGCATACAGAGTTCATTCCCAGTCTAAGCTTACGGAGTTCATTCCAGTCAAAGATCAAACCGGACTAAGGGTTGCGACAACACATGCTGGGCTCGGGCATGTGCTGGTGCCACATTTTTCTTCGTCGGGGCACCATCGTCAGAGCATCGTCGGAGAACCTGATCGGCGGCATTGGGGTTCCGACGATCGGAGGGGTCGGGGGGGGTGTACGCACATGATGTGCGATGGGTGCTGGTACTTGGCCCTTATATTGGCCCCCTATCCCTCATCAAACCTCAATAACTCTCACCCCCTTAAAGAGCATTTGAGATTTTACAGGTTTGCTGCCGGTAGCCATTAAAGTGTCTGAAATGGGGACACGTTTTTCAAATGGTCCCAAAATCTTATACACTTTGAGTTTTTAGCTGAATTTTTTTATGCATGCCAACAAAAATACAAGGATCACGTCTACCAAGTTTCCAAAACTCCTTCTGAAAAAATTTTAAAAAATCCGAACCGCAAAATGTTTCAAAAATCATGAAAAATAAAAAACGAGTCTCCTTGCCATGAAACTTCACGTGAAGGCTTAAGGGACCATGTATGAATTTACAAGCCATAAAAATGGCATTAGCACACAGAAATATGAAGATGTGCCTAAACCCAACTACCACCCGATCGATCTACAGCTTTCGCATCCTGTCTCTCTGGCTGGCGTGGTGCCCGCTCGCCCGCCCGCTCGTTTCATCGGTTGGCTTAGGCATACGGAGTTCATTCCCAATCTAAGATCCGACCGGTCCAAGGGTTGCGACAGCAGGATCGGTAGCACGCAGAGGGGGACCCGACCGATCCCCGGCTTGGCATCCCGCCCCTCTAGCCGGCTGAGCGCCCGCACGCTCGTTTCGTGGGTTGACTGAGGCATACGGAGTTCATTCCCAGTCTAAGCATACAGAGTTCATTCCCAATCTAAGATCGGATGGGACCGAGGGTTGCGGCAGCACATGCTGGGCTCCGGCATGTGCTCGTGCCGTATTTTTCTTCGTCGGGGCACCATCGTCAGAGAACCTGACCGGCGCCATTGGGTTTCGACGATCGGGGGGGCCGGGGGGGTGTGCGCACATGATGTGCGATAGGTGCTGGTACTTGGCCCTTATATTGCCCTATCCTCATCAAACTCGAGAACTCACACCCCTTAAAGAGCATTTGAGATTTTACAGGTTTGCTGCCAGTAGCCATTAAAGTGTCTGAAATGGGACATTTTTTTCAAATGGTCACAAAATCTTGTACACTTTGAGTTTTTAGCTGAATTTTTTTGTGCATGCCAAAAAAAAATACAGGGATCACGTCTACCAAGATTGGGGCCAAAAATCCTTCCAAAAAAATTTTAAAAAATCTCGAACCATAAAAAGTTTCAAAAATCATTAAAAATAGAAAACAAGTTATCTTGCCATGAAACTTCACGTGAAGGCTTAAGGGACCATTGCATGAATTTACAATCCATAAAAATGGCATTGGCATGCAGAAATATGAAGATGTGCCTAAACCCACCTACCACCCTATCGATCCACAGCTTGCGCATCTCGTCTCTCTGGCCGACGTAGTGCCCGCCCGCCCGCCCGCCAACTTGTTTCATCGGCTGGCTTAGGCATACGGAGTTCATTCCCAGTCTAAGATCGAACCAGACCGAGGGTTGCAGTAGCAAGATCGGCAGCACACAGAGGGGGACCTGACCGATCCCCGGCTTGCACATCCTGCCCTTCTGGCCGACTAAGCGCCCACACGCTCGTTTTGTGGGTTTACATAGGCATACGGAGTTCATTTCCAGTCTAAGCATACAGAGCTCATTCCCAGTCTAAGATCAGACCAGACCGAGGGTTACGGTAGTGCATGTTTGGCTCGGGCATATGCTGGTGTCGTATTTTTCTTCGACGAGGCACAATCGCCGAAGCATCGTCGGAGAACCTGACCGACGACATTGGGGTTTCGATGATCGGGGGGGCCGGGGGGGGTGTACGCACATGATGTGCGATGGGTGCTGGTACTTGGCCCTTATATTGGCCTCCTATCCCTCATCAAACCTCTAGAACTCACACCCCCTTAAAGAGCATTTGAGATTTTACAGGTTTGCTGCCAGGAGGCATCAAAGTGTCTGGAATGGGGACACTTTTTTCAAATGGTCACAAAATCTTGTACACTTCGAGTTTTTAGCTGAATTGTTTTGTGCATGCCAACAAAAATACAAGGATCACATCTACCAAGTTTGGGGCCAAAACTCCTTCTGAAAAAATTTTAAAAAATCCTGAACCGCAAAAAGTTTCAAAAATCTTAAAAAATAGAAAAGGAGTCGTCTTGCCATGAAACTTCACGTGAAGGCTTAAGGGACCATTGTATGAATTTACAAGCCATAAAAATGGCATTGGCATGCATAAATATGAAGATGTGCCTAAACCCACTTACCACTTTATTGATCCACGGCTTGCGCATCCCGTCTCTCTGGCCGGCGTAGTGCCCACCCGCCCGCTCGCTCATTTCGTCGGTTGGCTTAGGCATACAGAGTTCATTCCTAGTCTAAGATTGGACCAGACTGAGGGTTTCAGCAGTAGGATCGGTAGCACGCAGAGGGGGACCTAGTTGATTACTGACTTGCGCATCCCGACCCGCTGGCCGGTTGAGCGCCCGCACGCTCGTTTCGTGGGTTGACTTAGACATACGGAGTTCATTCCTAGTATAAGCATACGGAGTTCATTCCCAGTCTAAGATCAGATGGATCGAGGGTTACGGCAGCAGGATCGGTAGCACGCAAAAGAGGACCCGGATCGATCCCCGACTTACGCATCCTGCCCGTCTGGTCGGTTGAGCGCCCGCACGCTCGTTCCGTGGGTTGACTTAGGCATATAGAGTTCATTCCTAGTCTAAGCATACGGAGTTCATTCCCTGTCTAATATTGGACTGCACCGAGGGTTGCGGCAACACATGCTGGGCTCGAGCATGTGCTAGTGCCGTATTTTTCTTCGTCGGGGCACCATCGTCGGAGCATCGCTAGAGAACCTGGCCGACGGCATTGGGGTTCTAGTGATTGGGAGGGCCGGGGGGTGTGCGCACATGATGTGCGATGGGTGCTGGTACTTGGCCTTTATATTGGCCCCCTATCCCTCATCAAACCTCGAGAACTCACACCCCCTTAAAGAGCATTTGAGATTTTACAGGTTTGCTGCCAGTAGCCATTAAAGTGTATGAAATGGGGATGCTTTTTTCAAATGGTCACAAAATTTTGTACACTTCGAGTTTTTAGCTGAATTTTTTTTGCAAGCCAAAAAAAATACAAGGATCATGTCTACCAAGTTTGGGGCCAAAAATCCTTCCGAAAAAATTTTAAAAAATCCCGAACCGTAAAAAGTTTTGAAAATCGTGAAAAATAGAAACTGAGTCGTCTTGCCATGAAACTTCACGTGAAGGCTTAAGGGACCATTGTATGAATTTACCAGCCATAAAAATGGCATTGGCACTCATAAATATGAAGATGTGCCGAAACCCACCTACCACCCTATCGATCCACGGCTTGCGCATCCCGTCTCTCTGACCGGCGTAGTGCCCGCCCGCTCGTTTCATCAGATGGCTTAGGCATACGGAGTTCATTCTCAGTCTAAGATCGGATCAGACCGAGGGTTACAACAACAGGATCGCCAGCATGCAGAGGGGGACCCGACCGATCCCCGACTTGCACATCCCGCCCCTCTGGCCGGTTGAGTGCCCGCACACTCATTCCATGGGTTGACTTAGGCATAAGGAGTTCATTCCCAGTCTAAGCATACGAGTTCATTCCCAGTCTAAGATGGGACCAGACTGAGGCCTGCGACAGCACATGCTGGGCTCGGGCATGTGCTGGTGCCGCATTTTTCTTCATCGGGGCAACATCACCGGATCATCCTCGGAGAACCTAATCGGCGGCATTGGGGTTCTGGTGATCGAGGGGGTCGGGGGGTGTGCGCACATGATGTGCGATGGGTGCTGGTACTTGGCCCTTATATTGGCCCCCTATCCCTCATCAAACCTCGAGAACTCACACCCCCTTAAAGAGCATTTGAGATTTTATAGGTTTGCTGCCAGTAGCAATTAGAGTGTCTGAAATGGGGATACTTTTTTCAAATGGTCACAAAATCTTGTACACTTCGTGTTTTTAGCTGAATTTTTTTGTGCATGCCAAAAAAAATACAAGGATCACATCTACCAAGTTTAGGGCCAAAACTCCTTCTGAAAAAATTTTAAAAAATCCTGAACCGTAAAAAGTTTTGAAAATCGTCAAAAATAGAAAACGAGTCGTCTTGCCATGAAACTTCACGTGAAGGCTTAAGGGAGCATTGTATGAATTTACAAGCCATAAAAATGGCATTGGCATGTAGAAATATTAAGTTGTTCTTAAACCCACCTACCACACTATCAGTCCACGGCTTGCGCATCCCTTATCTCTGGTCGGCATAGTGCCCGCCCGCCCGCTCATTTCATCGGTTGGCTTAGGCATACGGAGTTCATTCCTAGTCTAAGATTGGACCGAACGTAGGGTTGCGACAGCAGGATCGGTAGCACGCAGAGGGGGACCCGACCGATCCCCGGCTTCCGTATCCCTTCCCTCTGGTCGGCTGAGCGCCCGCACGTTCGTTCCATGGGTTGACTTAGGCATACGGAGTTCATTCCCAGTCTAAGCATATGGAGTTCATTCCCATTCTAAGATTGGACCAGACTGAGGGTTGTGGCAGCACATGCTGGGCTCCGGCATGTGCTGGTGCCACATTTTTCTTCGTCGGGGTACCATCGTCGGAGAACCTAACCAGCGGCATTGGGTTCCGGTGATCGGGGGGGCCAGGGGGTGTGCGAACATGATGTGCGATGGGTGCTGGTACTTGGCCCTTATATTGGCCCCCTATCCCTCATCAAACCTCAAGAACTCACACCCCCTTAAAGAGCATTTGAGATTTTACATGTTTACTGCCAGTAGCCATTAAAGTGTCTGAAATGCAAACACTCTTTTCAAATGGTCACAAAATCTTGTACACTTCGAGTTTTAGCTGAATTTTTTTTTGCATGCCAACAAAAATACAGGGATCACGTCTACCAAGTTTGGGGCCAAAACTCCTTTCGAAAAAATTTTAAAAAATCCCGAACCGCAAAAAGTTTCGAAAATCATGAAAAATAGAAAACGAGTCGTCTTGCCATGAAACTTCACCTGAAGGCTTAATGGACCATTGTATGAATTTACAAGCCATAAAAATGGCATTGGCACGTAGAAATATGAAGATGTGCCTAAACCCACTTACAACCCTATCGATCCACGGCTTGCGCATCCCGTCTCTCATACCGGCGTAGTGCCCGCTCGTTCGCCCGCCCGCTCATTTCATCGGTTGCCTTAGGCATACGGAGTTCATTCCCAGTCTAAGATTAGACCAAATCGAGGGTTGCGACAGCAGGATCGACAGCACGCAGAGGGGGACCCGACCAATCCCCGGCTTACGCATCCCGCCCCTCTGGCCGGCTGAGCGCCAACACACTGTTTCGTGGGTTGACTTAAGCATACGGAGTTCATTCGCAGTCTAACCATACGGAGTTCATTCCCAGTCTTAGGTCAGACCAGACCGAGGGTTGCGACAGCACATGCTGGGCTGAGCATGTGCTGGTGCAGCATTTTTCTTCGTCGGGGCACCATCGCTGGAGCATCGTCGGAGAACCTGATCGACGACATTAGGGTTCTGACGATCGGGGGGGTCAGGGGGGTGTGCACACATGATGTGCGATGGGTGCTGGCACTTGGCCCTTATATTGGTCCCCTATCCCTCATCAAACCTTGAGAACTCACACCCCCTTAAAGAGCATTTGAGATTTTATAGGTTTGCTGTCAGTAGCTATTAAAGTGTCTGAAATGGGGAGACTTTTTTCAAATGGTCACAAAATGTTGTACACTTCGAGTTTTTAGCTGAATTTTTTTGATCATGCTAAAAAAAATACAAGGATCACGTCTTCCAAGTTTTGGGCAAAAAATCCTTCCGAAAAAATTTTAAAAAATCCCGAACTGCAAATAGTTTCAAAAATCGTAAAAATGAGAAAATGAGTCGTCTAGCCATGAAACTTTACGTGAAGGCTTAAGGGACCATTGTATGAATTTACAAGCCATAAAAATGGCATTGGCACGCAGAAATATGAAGATGTGCCTAAACCCACCTACCACCCTATTGATCCACGGCTTGCGCATCCCGTCTCTCTAGCCGTCGTAGTGCCCTCCCGCCTGCCCGCTCGTTTCGTCGATTGGCTTAGGCATACAGAGTTCATTCCCAGTCTAAGATCAGACCGAACTGAAGGTTATGGCAGCAAGATCGGTAGCACGCAAAGGGGGACCCGATCGATCCCTGGCTTGTGCATCTCATCCCTCTGGCCGGCTGAGCACTCGCACGCTCGTTCCGTGGGTTGACTTAGGCATACGGAGTCCATTCCTAGTCTAAGCATACGGAGTTCATTCCCAGTCTAAGATCGAATCAGACAGAGGGTTACGGTAGCACATGCTAGGCTCGGGCATGTGTTGGTGCCGTATTTTTTTTCGTCGGGGCATCGTCGGAGAACCTGACCGGCGGCAATGGGGTTCCGACGACCGGGGGACCAGGGGGTGTGCACACATGATGTACGATGGGTGCTGGTACTTGGCCCTTATATTGGCCCCCTATCCCTCACAAAACCTTAAGAACTCACACCCCCTTAAAGAGCATTTGAGATTTTACAGGTTTGCTACTAGTAGCCATTAAAGTGTCTAAAACGGGGACACTTTCTTCAAATGGTCACAAAATCTTGTACACTTCGAGTTGTTTTGTGCAAGCCAATAAAAATACAAGGCTCATGTCCACCAAGTTTGGGGCCAAAACTCCTTTCAAAAAAATTTTAAAAAATCCTGAACCGCAAAAAGTTTCGAAAATTATGAAAAATAGAAAACGAGTCGTCTTGCCATGAAACTTCACGTGAAGGCTTAAGGGACCATTGTATGAATTTACAAGCCATAAAAATGCCGTTGGCATGTAGAAATATGAAGACGTACCTAAACCCACCTACCACCCTATCGATCCACGGCTTGCACATCCTAACTCTCTGGCCGGCGTAGTGCCCGCTCATTTCGTCAGTTGGCTTAGGCATACGGAGTTCATTCCTAGTCTAAGATCAGACCGGACTAAGGGTTGTAGCAGCAGGATCGACAGGACACAGACAAGGTCCCGGCCGATCCCCGACTTACGCATCCTGCCTCTCTGGCCGGTTGAGCACCCGCACGCTCGTTTCGTGGGTTGACTTAGGCAAACGGAGTTCATTCCTAGTCTAAGCATATGGAGTTCATTCCCAATCTAAGATCGAACCAGACCGAGCGTTGCGGTAGCACATGCTGGGCTCGGGCATGTGCTGATGTCGAATTTTTCTTCACCAGGGTACCATCGCCGGAGCATTGTTGGAGAACCCGACCGACGGCATTAGGGTTCCGACGATCGGGAGGGCCGGGGGGTGTGCGTACATGATGTGCCACGGGTGCTGGTACTTGGCCTTTATATTGGCCCCCTATCCCTCATCAAACTTTGAGTACTCACACCCCCTTAAAGAGCATTTGAGATTTTACAGGTTTGCTGCAAGTAGCCATTAAAGTGTCTGAAATGCAGACACTTTTTTCAAATGGTCACAAAATCTTGTACACTTCATGTTTTTAGTTGAATTTTTTTGTGCATGCCAACAAAAATACGAGGTTCGCATCTACCAAGTTTGGCGCCAAAATGCCTTCCAAAAAAATTTTAAAAAATCTCGAACCGCAAAAGGTTTCAAAAATCGTGAAAAATAGAAAACGAGTCGTCTTGCCGTGAAACTTCACGTGAATGCTTAAGGGACCATTGTATGAATTTACAAGCAAAAAATTGGCATTGGCACGCAAAAATATGAAGATGTGCCTAAACCCACCTACCACCCTATCGATCCACGACTTGCACATCCCATCTCTCTAGCCTGTGTAGTGCTCGCCCGCCCGTCCAGCCGCTCGTTTCGTCGGTTGGCTTAGGCATACAGAGTTCATTCCCAATCTAAGATCAGACCGGATCGAGGGTTGCGACAGCAGGATCGACAGCACACAGATGGGGACCCGGTTGATCCCCGGCTTGCACATCCCGCCCCTCTGGCTGGCTGTCCGCCCGTCCGCTCGTTTCATCAGTTGGCTTAGGCATACGGAGTTCATTCCCAGTCTAAGATCAGATCAGACTGAGGGTTGTGGTAGCAGGATCAGCAGCACGCAAAAAGGGATCGACCGATCCCCGACTTGCGTATCCCGCCTCTCTGGCCGGCTGAGCGCTCGCACGCTCGTTTCGTGGGTTGACTTAGGCATTCCTAGACTAAGATCAGATCGGACTGAGGGTTGCGGCAGCACATGCTGGGCTCGGGCTTGTGCTGGTGCCACATTTTTCTTCGTCGGGGGAACATCACCGGAGCATCGCCAGAGAACCTGACAGGTGGCATTGGGGTTCTTGCGATCAAAGGGGCCGGAGGGGTGTGCGCACATGATGTGCGATGGGTGCTGGTACTGGGCCCTTATATTGGCCCCCTATCCCTCATCAAACCTCAAGAACTCACACCCCCCTAAAGAGCATTTGAGATTTTACAGGTTTGCTGGCAGTAGCCATTAAAGTGTTTGAAATGGGGAAACGTTTTTCAAATGGACACATAATATTGTACACTTCGAGTTTTTAGCTAATTTTTTTTGTGCATGCCAGAAAAAATACAAGGATCAGGTCTACCAAGTTTGGGGCCAAAACTCCTTCCAAAAAAATTTTAAAAAATCTCGAACCGCAAAAATTTGAAAATCGTGAAAAATAGAAAATGAGTCATCTTGCCATGAAACTTCACGTGAAGGCTTAAGGGACCATTGTATGAATTTACAAGCCATAAAAATACCATTTGCATTCAGAAATATGAAGATGCGCCTAAACCACGTACAACCCTATCGATCCATGGCTTGCGCATCCCGTCTCTCTGGTCGGCGTAGTGCCCGCCCGCTCGCTCGTTTCGTTGGTTGGCTTAGGCATACGGAGTTCATTCCCAATCTAAGATCGGACCAGACCGAGGGTTGCAGTAGCAGGATTGGTAGTGCATAGAGGGGGACCCGACTGATCCTTAGCTTGCACATCCCGCCTTTCTGGCCGACTGAGTGCCCGTCCGCTTGTTTCGTGGGTTGACTTAGGCATACGGAGTTCATTTCCAGTCTAAGCATACAGAGTTCATTCCCAGTTAAGATCGGACCGGATCAAGGGTTGCGACAGCACATGCTGGGCTCGGGCATGTGCTGGTGTCGTATTTTTCTTCGTCGGGGCACCATTGCTGGAGCATCGCCGGAGAACCTGACCGACAGCATTGGGGTTCCGACGATCGGGGGGTCGGGAGGGGTGTGTGCGCACATGATGTGCGATGGGTGCTGGTACTTGGCCCTTATATTGGCCCCCTATCCCTCATCAATCCTCGAGAACTCACACCCCCTTAAAGAGCATTTGAGATTTTACAGGTTTGCTGCCAGTAGCTATTAAAGTGTCTGAAATGGGGACACTTTTTTCAAATGGTCACAAAATCTTGTACACTTCAATTTTTTAGCTGAATTTTTTTGTGCATGCCAACAAAAATACAAGGATCTCGTCTAACAAGTTTAGGGCCAAAACACCTTCCAAAAAAATTTTAAAAAATCCTGAACCGCAAAACGTTTCAAAAATCATGAAAAATAGAAAACGAGTGTCTTGCCAAGAAACTTCACGTGAAGGCTTAAGGGATCGTTGTACGAATTTACAAGCCATAAAAATGGCATTGGGATGCCGAAATATGAAGATGTGCCTAAACCCACCTACCACCCTATCAATCTACGGCTTGCGCTTCCCGTCTCTGTGGCCCGCATAGTGCCCGTCTGTCCGCCCGCCCGCTCGTTTCATCGGTTGGCTTAGGCATACGGAGTTCATTCCCAGTCTAAGATCAGATTGGACCGAGGGTTGCGGTAGCAAGATCGACAGCACGCAGAGGGGCACCCGATCGATCCCCGGCTTGTGCATCCCGCCCCTCTGGCCGGCTGAGCGCCCGTACGCTCATTTCGTGGGTTGACTTAGGTATACGGAGTTCATTCCTAGTCTAAGCATACGGAGTTCATTCCGAGTCTAAGATTGGACCAGACCGAGGGTTGTGGCAGCACATACTGGGCTTGGACATTTGCTGGTGCCGCATTTTTCTTCACCGGGGCACCATCGCTAGAGCATCACCGGAGAACCTGACCGACGGCATTGGGGTTTTGACGATCGGGGGGGTCGGGGGGGTGTGCACACATGATGTGCGATGGCTACTAGTACTTGGCCCTTATATTGGCCCCCTATCCCTCATCAAACCTCGAGAACTCACACCCCCTTAAAGAGCATTAGAGATTTTACAGGTTTGCTGGCAGTAGCCATTAAAGTGTCTGAAATGGGGCACCTTTTTCAAATGGTCCCAAAATCTTGTACACTTCCAGTTTTTAGCTGAATTTTTTTGTGCATGCTAACAAAAATATAAGGATCACGGCTACCAAGTTTGGGGCCAAAAATCCTTCCCAAAAAATTATAAAAAACCCTGAATCACAAAAAGTTTAAAAAATCATGAAAAATAGAAAATGAGTCGTCTTGCCACGAAACTTCATGTGAAGGCTTAAGGGACCATTGTATGAATTTACAAGCCATAAAAATGGCATTGGCACACAGAAATATAAGATGTGCCTAAACCCACCTACCACCCTATCGATTCACGGCTTGCGCATCCCGTCTCTCTGGCCAGCATAGTGCCCGCACGCCTGCCCGCCCGCTCGTTTCGTCAGTTGGCTTAGGCATACAGAGTTCATTCCCAGTCTAAGATCAGACTGAACTGAGGGTTGTGGTAGTAGGATCGACAGCATGCAGAGGGGGACCTGGCCGATCCTCAGCTTGCGCATCCTGCCCATCTGGCTAGCTGAGCGCCTGTACGCTTGTTTCGTGGGTTGACTTAGGCATACGGAGTTCATTCCCAGTCTAAGCATATGGGGTTCGTTCCCAGTCTAAGATCGGACAAGATTGAGGCTTACGACAGCACATTCAGGGCTCGGGCATGTGCTGGTGCCGTATTTTTCTTTGACGGGGCACCATCGTCCGAGCATCACTAGAGAACCTGACTGGCGAAATTGGGTTTTCGACGATCGGGGGGGCGGGGGGGTGTGCGCACATGATGTGCGATGGGTGCTGGTACTTGGCCCTTATATTGGCCCCCTATCCCTCATCAAACCTCCAGAACTCACACCCCTTTAAAGAGCATTTGAGATTTTACAGGTTTGCTGCCAGTAGCCATTAAAGTGTCTGAAATGGGGACACTTCTTTCAAATGGTCACAAAATTTGTACACTTCGAGTTTCTAGCTGAATTTTTTTGTGCATGCCAATAAGAATACAAGGATCACGTCTACCACGTTTGGGGCCAAAACTCCTTCCGAAAAAATTTGAAAAAATCCCGAATCATAAAAAGTTTTGAAAATCGTGAAAAATAAAAATCGAGTTGTCTTGCCATGAAAGTTCACGTGAAGGCTTAAGGGACCATTGTATGAATTTACAAGCCATAAAAATGGCATTGGCACACACAAATATGAAGATGTGCCTAAACCCACCTACCACCCTATCGATCCCCGGCTTGCGCATCCCGCCTCTCTGGCCGGCGTAGTGCCCGCCCACCCGCCCACTCGTTTCGTCTGTTGGCTTAGCCATACGAAGTTCATTCCCAGTCTAAGATCGGATCAGACTGAACGTTGCGGTAGCAGGATTGGCAGCACACAAAGGGGGGCCCGATCGATCTTCAGATTGCGCATCCTGCCCCTCTGGTCGGTTGAACGCCTGCACGCTCATTTGTGGTTTGACGTAGGCATACGAAGTTCATTCCAAGTCTAAGCTTACGGAGTTCATTCCAAGTCTAAGCTTACGGAGTTCATTCCCAGTCTAATATCGGATCGGACTGAGGGTTGCAACAGCACATGCTGGGCTCGGGCAAGTGCTGGTGCCGCATTTTTCTTCGCCGGGGCACCATCGTCGGAGCATCGCCGGAGAACCTGACCGGCGGCATTGGGGTTCCGGCGATCGAGGAGGCCGGGGGGGTGTGCGCACATGATGTGCAATGGCTGCTGGTACTTGGCCCTTATATTGGCCCCTATCCCTCATCAAACCTCAAGAACTCACACCCCCTTAAAGAGCATTTGAGATTTTACAGGTTTGCTGCCAGTAGCCATTAAAGTGTCTAAAATGGGGACACTTTTTTCAAATGGTCGTAAAATCATGTACACTTCAAGTTTTTAGCTGAATTTTTTTATGCATGCCTACAAAAATACAAGATCACGTCTACCAAGTTTGGGGCCAAAACGCCTTCCCAAAAAATTTTAAAAAATCTCGAATCGCAAAAAATTTTGAAAATCATGAAAAATAGAAAACGAGCCGTCTTGCCATGAAACTTCACGTGAAGGCTTAAGGGACCATTGTATGAATTTACAAGCCATAAAAATGGCATTGGCATGCACAAATATGAAGATGTGCCTAAACCCACCAATCACCCTATCGATCCACAGCTTGCGCATCCTGTCTCTCTGGCCGGCGTAGTGCCCGCCCGTCTGCTTGCCCGCTCGTTTCGTCGGTTGGCTTAGGCATACAGAGTTCATTGCCAGTCTATGATTAGACTGGACCAAGGGTTGTGGCAGCAGGATTGACAGCACACAGAGAGGGACCAGGTCGATCCCCAGCTTGCGCATCCCACCCTTCTGGCCGGCTGAGTGCCCGCACACTCGTTTCGTGGGTTGACTTAGGCATACGGAGTTCATTCCCAGTCTAAGCATACGGAGTTCATTCCCAGTCTAAGATCGGACCGGATTAAGGGTTGCGGTAGCACATACTGGGCTCGGGCATGTGCTGGTGCCACATTTTTCTTCGTCGGGGCACCATCGCTGGAGCATCGTCGGAGAACCTGACCGACAGCATTGGGGTTCCGACGATCGGGGGGTCGGGAGGGGTGTGTGCGCACATGATGTGTGATGGGTGCTGGTACTTGGCCCTTATATTGGCCCCCTATCCCTCATCAAACCTTGAGAACCCATACACCCTTAAAAAGCAGTCGAGTTTTTACAGGTTTGCTACCAGTAGCTATTAAAGTGTCTGAAAATGGGGACACTTTTTTCAAATCGTCACAAAATCTTGTACACTTCCAGTTTCTAGCTGAATTGTTTTCTGCATGCCAACAAAAATACAAGGTTCATGTCTACCAAGTTTGGTTTCAAAACTCCTTCTGAAAAAATTTTAAAAAATCCTGAACCATAAAAAGTTTCAAAAATCGTGAAAAATAGAAAATGAGTCGTCTTGCCATGAAACTTCACGTGAAGGCTTAAGGGACCATTGTATGAATTTACAAGCCATAAAAATGGCATTGGCACGCAGAAATATGAATATGTGCCTAAACCCATCTACCATCCTATCGATCCACGGCTTGCGCATCCCGTCTCTCTAGCCGGTGTGGTGCCCGCCCGCTTATTTCATTGGTTGGCTGGGCACCATTGCCAGAGCATCGGCGGAGAACCTGACCGGCGGCATTAAGGTTCCGACGATCGGGGGGGCCGGGGGGTGTACGCACATGATGTGCGATGGGTGCTGGTACTTGGCCCTTATATTGGGCCCCTATCCCTCATCAAACCTTGAGGGCTCACACACCTTAAAGAGCATTTGAGATTTTACAGGTTTGCTGCCAGTAGCCATTAAAGTGTCTAAAATAGGGACACTTTTTTCAAATGGTCACAAAATCTTGTACACTTTGAGTTTTTAGCTGAATTTTTTTGTGCATGCCAACAAAAATATAAGCATCACGTATACCAAGTTTGGGACAAAAAATCCTTGCGAAAAAATTTTAAAAAATTCCGAACCGCAAAAAGTTTTGAAAATCATGAAAAATAGAAAACGAGTCATCTTGCCATAAAACTTCACGTGAAGGCTTAAGGGACCATTGTATGAATTGACAAGCCATAAAAATGGCATTGGCACATAGAAATATGAAGATGTGCCTAAACCCAACTACCACCCTATCGATCCATGACTTGTGCATCTTGCCACTCAGGCCGGAGTAGTGCTCGCCCGACCGCCCGCTCATTTCATCGGTAGGCTTAGGCATACGGAGCTCATTCCTAGTCTAAGATTGAATCGGACTGAGGGTTGCAGTAATAGGATCGGCAGCACACAGAGGGGGACCCGACCGATCCTCGACTTGTGCATCCCACCCCTCTGGCCGGCTGAACGCCCGTACGCTCGTTTTATGGGTTGACTTTGGCATATGGAGTTCATTCCCAGTCTAAGCATATGGAGTTCATTCCCAGTCTAAGATCGGACCAGACCGAGGGTTGCGATAGCACATGCTGGGCTCAGGCAGGTGCTGGTGCCGCATTTTTCTTCGCCAGGGCACCATCGTCAGAGAACCTGACCGACGGCATTGGGGTTCCGACGATCGGAGGGGCCGGGGGGGTGTGCGCACATGATGTGCGATGGGTGCTGGTACTTGGCCCTTATATTGGCCCCTTATCCCTCATCAAACCTCGAGGACTCACACCTCCTTAAAGAGCATTTGAGATTTTACAGGTTTGCTGCTAGTAGCTATTAAAGTGTCTGAAATGGGGACACGTTTTTCAAATGGTCACAAAATCTTGTACACTTCGAGTTTTTAGGTGAAGTTTTTTGGCATGCCAAAAAAAATACAAGGATCACGTCTACCAAGTTTGGGGCCAAAACACATTCCAAAAAAATTTTTAAAAATCCCGAACCGCAAAAAGTTTTGAAAATCATGAAAAATAGAAAATGAGTCGTCTTGCCATGAAACTTCACGTGAAGGCTTAAAGGACCATTGCATGAATTTACAAGCCATAAAAATGGCATTGGCATGTAGAAATATGAAGATGTGCCTAAACCCACCTACCACCCTATCGATCCACGGCTTGCACATCCCGTCTCTTTGGCCAGCGTAGTGCCCGCCCGCCCATCCGCTCGTTTCATCAGTTGGCTTAGGCATACGGAGTTCATTCTCAGTCTAAGGTCAGACCAGATCAAGGGTTGCAGCAGCAGGATTGGCAGCATGTAGTGGGGGACCCGGCTGATCCCTGGCTTGCGCAACCCGCCCCTCTGGCCGACTGAGCGCCCGCACGCTTGTTTCGTGGGTTGACTTAGGCATACGGAGTTCATTCCCAGTCTAAGCATATGGAGTTCCTTCCCAGTCTAAGATCGGACCGGACCGAGGGTTGTGGCAGCACATGCTGTGCTCGGGCATGTACTGGTGCCACATTTTTCTTCGTCAGGCTACCATCGCCGCAGCATCGTCGGAGAACCTGACCGGCGGCATTAGGGTTTCGGCAATCGGGGGGGCCTGGGGGGTGTGCGCACATGATGTGCAATGGGTGCTGGTACTTGGCCCTTATATTGGCCCCCTATCCCTCATCAAACCTCGAGAACTCACACCCCCTTAAAGAGCATTTGAGATTTTACAAGTTTGCAGCCAGTAGCCATTAAAGTGTCTGAATTGGGAACACTTTTTTCAAATGGTCACAAAATCTTCTACACTTCGAGTTTTTAGCTGATTTTTTTATGCAAGCCAAAAAAAATACAAGGATCACGTCTACCAAGTTTGGGGCAAAACTCCTTTCAAAAAAATTTTAAAAAATCCCGAACCGAAAAAGTTTCAAAAATCATGAAAAAGAGAAAACGAGTCGTCTTGCCATGAAACTTCACGTGAAGGCTTAAGGGACCATTGTATGAATTTACAAGCCATAAAAATGGCATTGGCATGCAGAAATATGAAGATGTGCCTAAACCCACCTACCACCCTATCGATCCACGGCTTAACCATCCCGTCTCTCTGGCCGACGTAGTGCCTGCCCGCCATCCGCCCGCTCGTTTCGTCGGTTGGCTTAGGCGTACGGAGTTCATTCGCAGTCTAAGATTGGACTGGACTGAGGGTTGCGGCAGCAGGATTGGTAGCCTGCAGAGGGGGACCTGGTCGATCTCTGGCTTGCGCATCCCGCCCCTCTGGCCGGCTGAGCGCCTGCACGCTCGTTTCGTGGGTTGACTTAGGCATACGGAGTTCATTCCCAGTCCAAGATCGGATCGGACCGAGGGTTGTAGCAGCACATGCTGGGCTCGGGCATGTGCTGGTGCCGTATTTTTCTTCCCTAGGGCACTATCGCCGGAGAACCTGACCAGCAGCATTGGGGTTCCGACGATCGGGGGGCCGGGGGGGCGTGCGCACATGATGTGTGATGGGTGCTGGTACTTGGCCCTTATATTGGCCACCTATGCCTCATCAAACCTCGAGAACTCACTCCCCCTTAAAAGGCATTTCAGATTTTACAGGTTTGCTGCCAGTAGCCATTACATTGTCTGATATGGGGACACTTTTTTCAAATGGTGACAAAATCTTGTACACTTCGAGTTTTTGGCTGAATTTTTGTGTGCATGCCAACAAAAATACAAGGATCACGTCTACCAAGTTTGGGGCAAAACTCCTTTGAAAAAAATTTCAAAAAATCTCGAACCGTAAAATATTTCAAAATTCGTGAAAAATAGAAAACGAGTCGTCTTGCCATGAAACTCACGTGAAGGCTTAAGGGACCATTGTATGAATTTACAAGCCATAAAAATGGCATTGGCATGCAGAAATATGAAGATGTGCCTAAACCCACCTACCACCCTATCAATCCACGGCTTGCGCATCCCGTCTCTTTGGCATGCGTAGTGCCCGCCCGCCTGCCCGCCCTCTCATTTCGTCGGTTGGCTTAGGCATACGGAGTTCATCCCCAATCTAAGATCGGACCGGACCGAGGGTTGCAGTAGCAGGATCAACAGCACACAAAGGAGGACCCGGCCGATCCCCGACTTGGGCATCCCGCCCCTCTGGCCGGCTAAGCGCCCGCACGCTCGTTTCGTGGGTTGACTTAGGCATACGGAGTTCATTCTCAGTCTAAGATCGGACATGACCGAGGGTTGTGGTAGCACATGCTGGGCTCAAGCATGTGCTGGTGCCGTATTTTTCTTCACCGGGGCACCATCACCGGAGCATCGTCGGAGAACCTGACCGCCGGCATTGGGGTTCCGACGATCGGGGGGGCCGGGGGGGGTGTGCGCACGTGATGTGCGATGGGTGCTAGTACTTGGCCCTTATATTGGCCCCCTATCCCTCATCAAACCTGGAGAACTCACACCCCCTTAAAAAGCATTTGAGATTTTACAGGTTTGCTGCCAGTAGCCATTAAAGTGTCTAAAATGGGGACACTTTTCTCAAACGGTCACAAAATCTTGTACACTTTGAGTTTTTAGCTGAATTTTTTTGTGCATGCCAACAAAAATACAAGGATCAGGTCTACCAAATTTGGGGCAAAACACCTTCCAAAAAAATTTTAAAAAATCCTGAACTGTAAAAAGATTCAAAAATCATGAAAAATAGAAAACGAGTCGTATTGCGATGAAACTTCACGTGAAGGCTTAAGGGACCATTGTATGAATTTACAAGCCATAAAAATGGCATTGGCACACAGAAATATCAAGATGTGCCTAAACCCACCTACCACCCTATCGATCCACGGCTTCCGCATCCCATCTCTCTGGCCGGCGTAGTGCCCGCCCGCCCACTCGCCCGCTCGTTTCATCAATTGGCTTAGGCATACGGAGTTCATTCCCAGTCTAAGATCAGACCGGACTGAGGGTTGTAGCAACAGGATCGACAGCACGTAGTGGGGGACCCGACCAATCCCCGACTTGCACATCCTGCCCCTCTGGCCGACTGAGCGCCCATACGCTCGTTTCGTGTGTTGACTTAGCATACGGAGTTCATTCCCAGTCTAAGCATACGGAGTTCATTCCCAGTCTAAGATCGGACTGGACCGAGGGTTGCGACAGCACATTCTGGGCTCAGGCATGTGGTGCAGCCGCATTTTTCTTCATCGGGGCACCATCGTCGAAGCATTGCCAGAGAACCTAACCGGCGGCATTGGGGTTCCGGCGATTGGGGGAGTCGGGGGGTGTGCGCACATGATGTGCGATGTGCGCTGGTACTTGGCCCTTATATTGGCCCCCTATCCCTCATCAAACCTCGGGAACTCACACCCCCTTAAAGAGCATTTGAGATTTTACTGGTTTGCTGCCAGTAGCCATTAAAGTGTCTGAAATGGGGACACTTTTTTCAAATGGTCACAAAATCTTGTACACTTCGAGTTTTTAGCTGAATTTTTTTGTGCATGCCAACAAAAATACAAGGATCACGTCTACCAAGTTTGGGGCCAAAGCTCCTTTCGAAAAAATTTTAAAAAATCCCGAACCGCAAAAAGTTTTGAAAATCTTGAAAAATAAAAAACGAGTCGTCTTGCCATGAAACTTCACGTGAAGGCTTGACGGACCATTGCATGAATTTACAAGCCATAAAAATGGCATTGGCATGCAGAAATATGAAGATGTACCTAAACCCACTTACCACCCTATCGATTCACGGTTGCGCATCCCGTCTCTCGGGCCGACGTAGTGCCCGCCCGCCCGGTCGTTTTATCGGTTGGCTTAGGCATACGGAGTTAATTCCCAGTCTAAGATCGAACCAAACCGAAGGTTACAGCAGCAAGATTGGCAGCACGTAGAGGGGGATCTGACCGATCCCCGGCTTGCGCATCTCGCCCCTCTGGCCGGCTGAGCGCCCGCACGCTCATTTCGTGGGTTGACTTAGGCATACAGAATTCATTCCCAGTCTAAGCATACGGAGTTCACTCCTAGTCTAAGATCGGACTGGACCGAGGGTTACGATAGCACATGCTGGGCTCGGGCATGTGCTGGTGACGCATTTTTCTTCGTCGGGGCACCATCGTCGGAGCATCATCGGAGAACCTAACCGACGGCATTGGGGTTCCGATGATCGGGGGGGCCGGGGGGGTGTGCGCACGTGATGTGCGATGGGTGCTGGAACTTGGCCCTTATATTGGCCTCATATCCCTCATCAAACCTCAAGAACTCACACTCCCTCAAAGAGCATTTGAGATTTTATAGGTTTGCTGCCAGTAGCCATTAAAGTGTCCGAAATGGGCACACTTTTTTCAAATGGTCACAAAATCTTGTACACTTTGAGTTTTTAGCTGAATTCTTTTGTGCATGCAAAAAAAAATACAAGGATCACGTCTACCAAGCTTTTAGCCAAAACTCCTTCCGAAAAAATTTTAAAAAATCCCGAACCGTAAAAAGTTTCATAAATCGTGAAAAATAGAAAATGAGTCATCTTGCCATGAAACTTCACGTGAAGGCTTAAGGGACCATTGTATGAATTTACAAGCCATAAAAATGGCATTGGCATGTAGAAATATGAAGATGTGCCTAAACCCACCTACCACCCTATCGATCCATGGCTTACGCATCCCGTCTCTCTGGCCGGCGTAGTGCCCGCCCGCCCGCCTAACCGCCCGCTCGTTTCGTCAGTTGGCTTAGGCATACGGAGTTCATTCCCAGTCTAAGATCCGACCAGATCGAGGGTTACAGCAGCAGGATCGGTAGCACACAGAGAAGGACCCACTCGATCCTCAGCTTGCGCATCCCGCCCCTCTGGCCGGTTGAGCGCCTGCACGCTCGTTTCGTGGGTTGACTTAGGCATAAGGAATTCATTCCCAATCTAAGCATACGGAGTTCATTCCCAGTGTAAGATCGGATGTGACCGAGGGTTATGGCAGCACATGCTGGGCTCGGGCATGTGCTGGTGCCGCATTTTTCTTCGTCGAGGCACCATCGCTGGAGCATCGCAGGAGAACCTGACCGCCGGCATTGGGGTTCCGACGATTGGGGGGTCAGGGGGGATGTGCGCACATGATGTGTGATGGGTGCTGGTGCTTGGCCCTTATATTGGCCCCCTATACCTCATCAAACCTCGAGAACTCACACTCCCTTAAAGAGCATTCGAGATTTTACAGGTTTGCCGCCAGTAGCCATTAAAGTGTCTGAAATGGGGACACTTTTTTCAAATGGTCACAAAATCTTGTACACTTCAATTTTTTAGCTGAATTGTTTTGTGCATGTGAACAAAAATACAAGGATCACGTCTACCAAGTTTTGGGCCAAAACTGCTTCCGAAAAAATTTTAAAAAATCTCTAACCGTAAAAAGTTTCAAAAATCATAAAAAATAGAAAACGAGTCGTCTTGCCATGAACCTTCACGTGAAGGCTTAAGGGACCAATGTATGAATTTAGAAGCCATAAAAATGGCATTGGCATGCAGAAATATGAAGATGTGCCTAAACCCACCTACCGCCTTATCGATCCACGGCTTGCGCATCCCGTCTCTCTGGCCGGCGTAGTGCCCGCCCGCCCGCCCGCTCGTTTCGTCGGTTGGCTTAGGCATAAGGAGTTCATTCCCAGTCTAGATTAGACTAGATCGAGGGTTACAATAGCAGAATCGGTAGCACACAGAGGGGGATCCGGTCGATCCCCGGCTTGCGCATCCCACCCCTCTGGTCGGTTGAGCGCCCGTACGCTCGTTTCGTGGGTTGACTTAGGCATACGGAGTTCATTCCCAGTCTAAGATCAGATCGGCCCGAGGGTTGCGACAGCACATGCTGGGCTCGGGCATGTGCTGGTGCCGCATTTTTCTTCGTCAGAGTATCGTCGGAGAACCTGACCGACGGCATTAGGGTTCCGACGATGGGGGGCCAGGGGGGTGTGCGCACATGATGTGCGATGGCTGCTGGTACTTGGCCCTTATATTGGCCCCCTATTTCTCATCAAACCTCGAGAACTCACACTCCCTCAAAGAGCATTTGAGATTTTATAGGTTTGCTGCTAGTAGCCATTAAAGTGTCTGAAATGAGGACACTTTTTTCAAATGGACACAAAATCTTGTACACTTCGAGTTTTTAGCTGAATTGTTTTGCGCATTCCAACAAAAATACAAGGATCACGTCTACCAACTTTTGGGCCAAAACTCCTTCTGAAAAAAATTTAAAAAATCCCAAACCGTAAAAAAGTTTCAAAAATCATGAAAAATAGAAAACGAGTTGTCTTGCCATGAAACTTCATGTGAAGGCTTAAGGGACCACTGTATGAAATTACAAGCCATAAAAATGGTATTGGCATGCAGAAATATGAAGATGTGCCTAAACCCGCCTACCACCCTATCGATCCACGACTTCCGTATCCCGTCTCTCTGGCCGGCGTAGTGCTCGCCCGCCCGTCCGCTCGTTTCGCTGGTTGGCTTAGGCATACAGAGTTCATTCCCAGTCTAAGATCAGACCAGACCGAGTGTTGTGGTAGCAGGATCGACAGGACATAGAGGGGAACCCAACCGATCCTCGACTTGCGCATCCTACCTTCTGGCCGATTGAGCGCCCGCACGCTCGTTTCGTGGGTTGACTTAGGCATACGGAGTTCATTCCCAGTCTAAGCATATAAAGTTCATTCCCAATCTAAAATCGGACTGGACCAAGGGTTGTGGCAGCACATGCTAGGCTCGAGCATGTGTTGGTGCCGAATTTCTCTTCGCCGGGCTACCATCACCGCAGAACCTCACCGACGGCATTGGGGTTCCGGCGATCGGGGGGGCCGGGGGGTGTGCGCACATGATTTGCCATGGGTGCTGGTACTTGGCCCTTATATTGGTCCCCTATCCCTCATCAAACCTCGAGTACTCACACCCCCTTAAAGAGCATTTGAGATTTTATAGGTTTGCTGCCAGTAGCTATTAAAGTGTCTAAAATGCGGACACTTTTTTCAAATGGTCACAAAATCTTGTACACTTCGTGTTTTTGGCTGAATTTTTTTGTGCATGTCAACAAAAATACAAGGATCACGTCTACCAATTTTGGGCCAAAACACCTTCCGAAAAAATTTTAAAAAATCTCGAACCGTAAAAAGTTTCAAAAATTATGAAAAATAGAAAATGAGTCGTCTTGCCATGAAACTTCACGTGAAGGCTTAAGGTACCATTGTATGAATTTACAAGCCTTAAAAATGGCATTGGCACACAAAAATATGAAGATGTGCCTAAACCCACCTACCACCCTATCGATCCACGGCATGCGTATCCCGTCCCTCTGGCCAGCGTAGTGCCTGCCCGCCCGCCCGCTCGTTTAATCGGTTGGCTTAGGCATACAGAGTTCATTTCCAGTCTAAGATAAGACCAGACCGAGGGTTGCGGCAGCAGGATCGACAGGAAGTAGAGGGGGACCTGATCGATCCCTGACTTACGCATCCCGCCCCCTTAGCCGACTGAGCGCCCGCACACTCGTTTCGTGGGTTGACTTAGGCATACGGAGTTCATTCCCAGTCTAAGATCGGATCAGACCGAGGGTTACGGTAGCACATGCTGCGCTCGGGCATGTGCTAGTGCCGTATTTTTCTTCATCGGGGCACCATCGCCGGAGTATCACCGGAGAACCTGACCGGCGGCATTGGGGTTCTGGCGATCAGGGGGCCGGGGGGGTGTGTGCACATGATGTGCGATGGGTGCTGGTACTTGGCCCTTATATTGGCCCCCTATCCCTCATCAAACCTCGAGAACTCACACCCGCTTAAAGAGCATTTGAGATTTTAGAGGTTTGCTGCCAGTAGCCATTAAAGTGTATGAAATGGGGACACTTTTTTCAAATGGTCACAAAATCTTGTACACTTCAAATTTTTAGCTGAATTGTTCTGTGAATGTGAACAAAAATACAAGGATCACGTCTACCAAGTTTTGGGCCAAAACTGCTTCTGAAAAAATTTTAAAAAATCTCGAACCGTAAAAAGTTTCAAAAATCATAAAAAATAGAAAACGAGTCGTCTTGCCATGAACCTTCACGTGAAGGCTTAAGGGACCATTGTATGAATTTAGAAGAAATAAAAATGGCATTGGCATGCAGAAATATGTAGATGTGTCTAAACCCACCTACCACCATATCGATCCACGGCTTGCGCATCCCGTCTCTCTGGCCGGCGTAGTGCCCACCCGCCCGCTCGTTTCGTCGGTTGGCTTAGGCATACGGAGTTCATTCCCAGTCTAGATCAGACAGGATTGAGGGTTACGATAGTAGGATCAGTAGCACACAGAGGGGGATCCGGTCGATCCCGATACGCATCCCCCCTGCTGCTAGCCCCCCCATTTCGTGGGTTAACTTAGGCATACAGAGTTCATTCCCAATCTAAGCATAAGGAGTTCATTCCCAGTCTAAGATCGGACCGGGCCGAGGGTTACGGCAGCACATGCTGGGCTCGGGCATGTGCTGGTGCCGCATTTTTCTTCACCGGGGCACCATCGTCGGAGCATCACCGGAGAACCTAACCGACTGCATTGGGGTTCCAACGATCGAGAGGGGGCCGGGGGGGTGTGCGCACATGATGTGCGATGGATGCTGGTACTTGGCCCTTATATCATCCCCCTATCCCTCATGAAACCTCGAGAACTCACACCCCCTTAAAGGGCATTTAAGATTTTATAGGTTTGCTGCCAGTAGCCGTTAAAGTGTCTGAAATGGAGACACTCTTTTCAAATGGTCACAAAATCTTGTACACTTCAAGCTTTTAGCTGAATCTTTTTGTGCATGCCAACCAAAATACAAGGATCACGTCTACTAAGTTTGGGGCCAAAACTCCTTCCGAAAAAATTTTAAAAAATCCCGAATCACAAAAAGTTTCAAAAATCATAAAAAATAGAAAACGAGTCGTCTGGCCATGAAACTTCACGTGAAGGCTTAAGGGACCATTGTATGAATTTACAAGCCATAAAAATGGCATTGGCACATGGAAATATGAAGATGTGCCTAAACCCACCAACCACCCTATCGGTCCACGACTTGTGCATCCCATCTCTCTGGCCAGCGTAGTGCCCACTCGCCCGCTCGCTCGTTTCATCGGTTGGCTTAGGCATATGTTGTTCATTCCCAGTCTAAGATCAGATCGAACCAAGGGTTATGGTAGTAGGATCGGCAGCACGCAGAGGGGGACCTGGTCGATCCCCGACTTGCTCATCCTGCCCCTCTAGCCGGCTGAGCGCCCGCACGCTCGTTCTGTGGGTTGACTTAGGCATATGGAGTTCATTCCCAGTCTAAGCATATGAAGTACATTCCCAGTCTAAGATCGGACCGGACCAAGGGTTGCGGAGCACATGTTGGGCTCGAGCATGTGCTGGAGCTGCATTTTTCTTCGTCGGGGCACCATCGCTGGAGCATCGCTGGAGAACCTGACCGGCGACATTAGGGTTTCGACGATCAGGGGGGGCCGGGGGGTGTGTACACATGATGTGCAATGGGTGCTGGTACTTGGCCCTTATATTGGCCCCCTATCCCTCATCAAACCTCGAGAACTCACACCCCTTTAAAGAGCATTTGAGATTTTACAGGTTTGCTGCCAGTAGCCGTTAAAGTGTCTAAAATGGAGACACATTTTCAAATTGTCACAAAATCTTGTACACTTCAAGTTTTTAGCTGAATCTTTTTGTGAATGCCAACAAAAATACAAGGATCATGTCTACCAAGTTTGGGGCCAAAACTCCATCCGAAAAAATTTTAAAAAATCTCAAACCGTAAAAAGTTCCAAAAATCATGAAAAATAGAAAACGAGTCGTCTTGCCATGAAAGTTCACGTGAAGGCTTAAGGGACCATTGTTTGAATTTACAATGCACAAAAATCGCATTGGCAAGTAGAAATATGAAGATGTGCCAAAACCCACCTACCACCCTATCGATCCACGGCTTGCGCATCCCGTCTCTTTGGCCAATGTAGTGCCCGCCCGCCCCGCCCGCTCGTTTCGTCGGTTGGCTTAGGCGTACGGAGTTCATTCGCAGTCTAAGATCGGATCGAATTGAGGGTTATGGCAGCAGGATCGGCAGGACGCAGAGGGGGACCCAGCCGATCCCCGACTTGTGCATCCCGCCCCTCTGGCCGACTGAGCTCACGCACGCTCGTTTCGTGGGTTGACTTAGGCATACGGAATTCATTCCCAGTCTAAGCATACGGAGTTCATTCCCAGTCTAAGATCAGATCAGACCGAGGGTTGCGATAGCAGGATTGGCAGCAAACAGAGGGGGACCCGATCGATCCCCGACTTGTGCATCCTACCCCTCTGGCCGACTGAGCGCACGCACGCTCGTTTCGCAGGTTGACTTCGGCATACGGAGTTCATTTCCAGTCTAAGCATACGGAGTTCTTTCCCAGTCTAAGATCGGACCGGACCGAGGGTTGCGGTAGCACATCCTGGGCTTGAGCATGTGTCGGTGCCATATTTCTCTTCACCGGGGCACCATCGTCGGAGCATCGCCAGAGAACCTGACCGGCGGCATTGGGGTTCCAGCGATCAGAGGGGCCGGGGGGTGTGCGCACATGATGTGCGATGGGTGCTGGTACTTGGCCCTTATATTGGCCCCCTATCCCTCATCAAACCTCGAGAACTCACACCCCCTTAAAGAGCATTTAAGATTTTACAGGTTTGCTGCCAGTAGCCATTAAAGTGTCTGAAATGGGGACACTTTTTTCAAATGGTCAAAAAGTCTTGTACACTTCGAGTTTTTAGCTGAATTGTTTTATGCATGCCAACAAAACTACAAGGATCACGTCTACCAAGTTTGGGGCCAAAACTGCTTTCGAAAAAATTTTAAAAAATCCTGAACCACAAAAAGTTTCAAAAATCGTGAAAAATAGAAAACGAGTCGTCTTACCATGAAACTTCACGTGAAGGCTTAAGGGACCATTGTATGAATTTACAAGCCATAAAAATGGCATTGGCACATAGAAATATGAAGATGTACCTAAACCCACCTACCACCCTATCGATCCACGGCTTGCACATCCCGTCTCTCTGCCCGACGTAGTGCCCGCCCGCCCGGCCACCCGCTCGTTTCGTCGGTTGGCTTAGGCATATGGAGTTCATTCCCAGTCTAAGATCAGACCGAACCGAAGGTTACGATAGCAAGATCGGTAGCACGCAGAGAGGGACCTGGCCGATTCTCAGCTTGCACATCCTACCCCTCGGTCGAATGAGCACCCGCACGCTCGTTTCATGGGTTGACTTAGGCATACGGAGTTCATTCCCAGTCTAAGATTGGATCAGACCGAGGGTTGCGGTAGCACATGCTGGGCTTGGGCATGTGCTGGTGCTGCATTTGTCTTCGTCGGGGCACCATTGCCGGAGCATCGTTGAAAAACCTGATCGACAGCATTGGGGTTCCGACGATCGGGGGGTCGGGGGGGTGTGCGCACATGATGTGCCAAGGGTGCTGGTACTTGTTCCTTATATTGGCCCCCTATCCCTCATCAAACCTCGAGAACTCACACCTCCTTAAAGAGCATTTGAGATTTTACAGGTTTGCTGCCAATAGCCATTAAAGTGTCTGAAATGGGGACACTTTTTTCAAATGGTTATAAAATCTTGTACACTTCGTGTTTTTAGCTGAATTTTTTTATGCAAGCCAAAAAACATACAAGGATCACGTCAACCAAGTTTGGGGCCAAAACTCCTTCTGAAAAATTTTAAAAAATCTCGAACCCTAAAAAGTTTCAAAAATCGTGAAAAATAGAAAACGAGTCACCTTGCCATGAAACTTCACGTGTAGGCTTAAGGGACCATTGTAAGAATTTACAAGCCAAAAAATTGGCATTGGCCACAGAAATATGAAGATGTGCCTAAACCCACCTACCACCCTATCGATCCACGGCTTGCGCATCCCATCTCTTTTGCCGGCGTAGTGCCCGCCCGCTCACCCGCTCGCTCGTTTCGTCGGTTGGCTTAGGCATATGGAGTTCATTCCCAATCTAAGATCAGACTGGACTGAGGGTTGCAGCAGTAGGATCGACAGCACGCAGAGGGGGACCCAACCGATCCCCGACTTGCGTATCCCTCCCCTCTGGCCGGTTGAGCGCCCGTACGCTCATTTCGTGGGTTGACTTAGGCATACGGAGTTGATTCCCAGTCTAAGCATACGGAGTTCATTCCCAGTCTAAGATTGGACCAGAGCGAAGGTTACAGCAGCACATGCTGGGCTCGGGCATGTACTGGTGCTACATTTTTCTTCGTCGGGGCATCTTCACCGGAGAACTGACCGGCGGCATTTGGGTTTCGACGATCGGAGGGGCCGGGGGGTGTGCGCACATGATGTGCCATGGGTGCTGGTACTTGGCCTTTATATTGGCCCCCTATCCCTCATCAAACCTTGACAACTCACACCCCCTTAAAGAGCATTTGAGATTTTACAGGTTTGCTGCCAGTAGCCAGTAAAGTGTCTGAAATGGGGACACTTTTTTCAAATGGTCACAAAATCTTTACATTCGATTTTTTAGCTGAATTTTTTTATGCATGCCAAAAAAAATACAAGGATCACGTCTACCAAGTTTGGGGCCAAAACCCCTTCCGAAAAAATTTTAAAAATTTCGAACCATAAAAAGTTTCAAAAATCATGAAAAATAGAAAATGAGTCGTCTTGCCATTAAACTTCACGTGAACGCTTAAGGGACCATTGTATGAATTTACAAGCCATAAAAATGGCATTGGCACACAGAAATATGAAGATGTGCCTAAACCCACCTGCCACCTATCGATCCATGGCTTGCGGATCCCGTCTCCCTGGCCGACGTAGTGCCCGCCCGCCACCCGCTCATTTCGTCGGTTGGCTTAGGCATACGGAGTTCATTCCCAGTCTAAGATCAGACCGAACCGAAGGTTACGATAGCAAGATCGGTAGCACGCAGAGAGGGACCTGGCCGATTCTCGGCTTGCACATCCCACCCCTCGGTCGAATGAGCGCCCGCACGCTCGTTTCATGGGTTGACTTAGGCATACGGAGTTCATTCCCAGTCTAAGCATATGGAGTTCATCCCCAGTATAAGACCAGACCGAGGGTTGCGGCAGCACATGCTGGGCTCGGGCATGTGCTGGTGCCGTATTTTTCTTCACTGGGGCACGATCGTCGGAGCATCGTCGAAGAACCTGACCGGCGGCATTGGGGTTCCGACGATCGGGGGGGCCAGGAGGTCTTGTGCGCACATGATGTACGATGGGAGCTGGTACTTGGCCCTTATATTGGCCCCCTATCCCTCATCAATCCTCGAGAACTCACACCCCCTTAAAGAGCATTTGACATTTTACAGGTTTGCTGCCAGTAGCCATTAAAGTGTCTGAAAGGAACACTTTTTTCAAATGGTCACAAAATCTTGTACACTTCGAGTTTTTAGCTGAATTTTTTTGTGCATGCCAACAAAAATACAAGGATAACGTCTACCAAGTTTGGGGTCAAAACTCCTTCCAAAAAAATTTTAAAAAATCTCGAGCCGTAAAAAGTTTTGAAAATCGTGAAAAATAGGAAACGAGTCGTCTTGCCAAGAACCTTCACGTGAAGGCTTAAGGAACCATTGTATGAATTTACAAGCCATAAAAATGGCATTGGCTCGTAGAAATATGAAGATGTGCCTAAACCCACCAACCACCCTATCGATCCACGGCTTGCACATCCCCGTCTCTCTGGCCGACGTAGTGCCCGCCCGCCCGCCCGCACGCTCGTTTCATCGGTTGGCTTAAGCAAACGGAGTTCATTCCTAGTCTAAGATTGAACTAGACCGAGGGTTGCTGCAGCACGATAGGCAGCATGCAGAGGGGGACCCGGTCGATTCCCGGCTTGTGCATCCCGCCCCTCTGGCCGGTTGACTTAGGCATACGGAGTTCATTCCCAGTCTAAGCATATGGAGTTCATTCCCAGTCTAAGATTGAATTGGACCGAGGGTTACGGCAGCACATACTGGGCTCGGGCATGTGCAGGTGCCACATTTTTCTTCACCGGGGCACCATCACCGGAGAACCTGACCGGCGGCATTGGGGTTCCAACGATCGAGGGGGCTGAGGGGTGTGCACACATGATGTGCGATGGGTGCTGATACTTGGCCCTTATATTGCCCCCTATCCCTCATCAAACCTTGAGAACTCAGACCCTCTTAAAGAGCATTTGAGATTTTACAGGTTTGCTGCTAGTAGCCATTAAAGTGTCTGAAATGCAAACACTTTTTTCAAATAGTCACAAAATCTTGTACACTTCGAGTTTTTAGCTGAATTTTTTTGTGCATGCCAACAAAAATACAAGGATCACGTCTTAAAAGTTTGGGGCCGAAACTCCTTCCGAAAAAATTTTAAAAATTCTCGAACCGTAAAAAGTTTTCAAAATTGTGAAAAATAGAAAACGAGTCGTCTTGCCATTAAACTTCACATGAAGGCTTAAGGGACCATTGTATGAATTTACAAGCCATAAAAATGGCATTGGCATGCAGAAATACGAGGATGTGACTAAACCCACCTACCACCCTATCGATCCACAGCTTGCGCATCCCGTCTCTCTGGCCGGTGAATTGCACGCTTGCCCGCTCATTTCATCGGTTGGCTTAGGCATACGGAGTTCATTCCCAGTCTAAGCATACGGAGTTCATTCTCAATCTAAGATCAGACTAGGCTGAGGGTTACGGCAGCACATGCTGGGCTTGGGCATGTGCTGGTGCCACATTTTTCTTCGTCGGGGCACCATCGCCGGAGAACCTGATCAGCGGCATTGGGGTTCCGACGATCGGGGGGCCGGGGGGTGTGCGCACATGATATGCGATGGCTGCTGGTAGTTGGCCCTTATATTGGCCCCCTATCCTTCATCAAACCTTGAGAACTCACACCCCTTTAAAGAGCATTTGAGGTTTTACAGGTTTGCTGCCAGTAGCCATTAAAGTGTCTAAAATGGGAACACTTTTTTGAAATGGTCACAAAATCTTGTACACTTCGAGTTATTAGCTGAATTGTTTTATGCATGCCAACAAAATTACAAGGATCACGTTTACCAAGTTTGGGACCAAAAATCCTTCCGAAAAAATTTTAAAAAACCCCAAACCGTAAAAAGTTTCAAAAATCATGAAAAATAGAAAATGGGTCATCTTGCCTAAAACTTCACGTGAAGGCTTAAGGGACCATTGTATGAATTTACAAGCCATAAAAATGGCATTGGGATGTAGAAATATGAAGATGTGCCTAAAGCCACCTACCACCCTATCGATCTACGGCTTGCGCATCCCATCTCTCTGTCTGACGTAGTGCCCGCCCGTCCACCCACTCGTTTTGTCGGTTGGCTTAGGCATACGAAGTTCATTCCCAGTCTAAGATCGGACCAGACCGAGGGTTGCGACAACAGGATTGGCAGCACGCAGAGGGGACCCGACTGATCCTCGGTTTACGCATTCCGGCCCTCTGGCCGATTGAGCGCCCGCACGCTCATTTCGTGGGTTGACATAGGCATACGGAGTTCATTCCTAGTCTAAGCATACGGAGTTCATTCCCAGTCTAAGATCGAACCCGACCGAGGGTTACGACAGCACATGCTGGGCTCGGGCATGTGCTGGTGCCGCATTTTTCTTCGTCGAGGCACCATCATCAGAGCATCGTCAGAGAACCTGACCGACGGCATTGTGGTTCCGGCGATCAGGGGGCCAGGATGGGTTGTGCGCACATGATGTGCGATGGGTGCTGGTACTTGGCCCCTATATTGGCCCCCTATCCCTCATCAAACCTCGAGAACTCACACCGCCTTAAAGAGCATTTGACATTTTACAGGTATGCTACTAGTAGCCATTGAAGTGTCTGAAAGTGACCATTGTATGAATTTACAAGCCATAAAAATTGCATTGGCATGCAGAAATATGAAGATGTGCCTAAGCCCGCCTACCACCCTATCGATCCACGACTTGCGCATCCCGTCTCTCTGGCCGGTGTAGTGCCCGCCCGCCCACTCGTTTCATCGGTTGGCTTAGGCATACGGAGTTCATTCCCAATCTAAGATCGGACTACACCGAGGGTTGCAACAGCACGATCAGCAATACACAGTGCGAGACCCGACCGATCCCCGGCTTGTGCATCCCGCCCCTCTGGCTGGTTGAGCGCCCGCTCGCTCGTTTCATGGGTTAACTTAGGCCTACAGAGTTCATTTCCAGTCTAAGCATATGGAGTTCACTCCCAGTCTAAGATCAGACCGGGCCAAGGGTTGCGACAGCACATGCTAGGCCCGGGCATGTGCTTGTGCAGCATTTTTCTTCACTGGGGCACCATCGCCGGAGAACTTGACCGACGGCATTGGGGTTCCGACGATCGAGGGGCTGAGGGGGGGTCTACGCACATGATGTGTGATGGGTGCTGGTACTTGGCCCTTATATTGGCCCCCTATCCCTCATCAAACCTCGAGAAGTCACACCCCCTTAAAGAGCATTTGAGATTTTACAGGTTTGCTACCAGTGGCCAGTAAAGTGTCTGAAATGGGGACATTTTTTTCAAATGGTCACAAAATCTTGTACACTTCGAGTTTTTAGCTGAATTTTTTTGTGCATGCCAATAAAAATACAAGGATCACGTCTACCATGTTTGGGGCAAAAACTCCTTTCAAAAAAATTTTAAAAAATCCCGAACCGTAAAAAGTTTCAAAAATCTTGAAAAATAGAAAACGAGTCGTCTTGCCATGAAACTTCACGTGAAGGCTTAAGGGACCATTGTATGAATTTACAAGCCATAAAAATGGCATTGGCACGCAAAAATATAAAGATGTGCCTAAACCCACCAACCACCCTATCGATCCACGGCTTGCACATCCCGTCTCTCTGGCCGGCATAGTGCCCGCCCGCTTGCCCGCTCGTTTTGTCGGTTGGGTTAGGTATACAGAGTTCATTCCTAGTCTAAGATGGGACCGGACCGAGGGTTACGGTAACAGGATCGATGGCACGCAGAGGGGGACCCGACCGATCCCCGGCTTGCACATTCTGCCCCTCTAGCCGGCTGAGCGCCTGCACGCTCGTTTTGTGGGTTGACTTAGCTATACGTAGTTAATTCCCAATCTAAGATCAGACCGAACTGAGGGTTGCGGCAACAGGATTGGCAGCGTGCAGAGGGGACCCGACTGATCCTCGACTTATGCATCCTGACCTTCTGGCCGGCTGAGAGCCCGCACGCTCGTTTCATTGGTTGACTTAGGCATACGGAGTTCATTCCCAGTCTAAGATGGGACCGGACCGAGGGTTACGGCAACAGGATTGGCAGCGCGCAGAGGGGACCCGACTGATCCTCGACTTACGCATCCCGACCATCTGGCCGGCTGAGCGCCTGCACGCTCGTTTTGTGGGTTGACTAAGCCATACGGAGTTAATACCCAGTCTAAGATCGGACCGGACCAAGGGTTACGGCAACAGGATTGGCAATGCGCAGAGGGAACTCGACTGATCCTCGACTTACGCATCCCGACCCTCTGGCCAGCTGAACGCCCGCACGCTCGTTTCGTGGGTTGACTTAGGCATACGGAGTTCATTCCAAGTCTAGGCATATGGAGTTCATTCCCAGTCTAAGATTGGACCGGACCGAGGGTTGCAGTAGCACATACTGGGCTTGGGCATGTGCTGGTGCCGCATTTTTCTACACTGGGGCACCATTGCCAGAGCATCGCCAGAGAACCTGATCGATGGCATTGGGGTTCCAGCGATCGGGGGGGCCGGGGGGGTGTGCGCACATGATGTGTGATGGGTGCTGGTACTTGGCCCATATCTTGGCCCCCTATCAATCATCAAACCTCGAGAACTCACACCCCCTTAAAGAGCATTTGAGATTTTACAGGTTTGCTACCAGTAGCCATTAAAGTGTCTGAAATGGGACACTTTTTTCACATGGTCACAAAATCTTGTACACTTCGAGTTTTAGCTGAATTGTTTTGTGCATGGCAAAAAAAATACAAGGATCACGTCTACCAAGTTTGGGGCCAAAACTCCTTCCGAAAAAATTTTAAAAAATCCCAAACCTCAAAAAGTTTCAAAATCTTGAAAAATAGAAAACGAGTCGTCTTGCCATGAAACTTCACGTGAAGGCTTAAGGGACCATTGTATGAATTTACAAGCCATAAAAATGGCATTGGCATGCAGAAATATGAAGATGTGCCTAAACCCACCTACCACCCTATCGATCCACGACTTGCACATCCCGTCTCTCTGGCCGACGTAGTGCCCGCCTGCCCCTATGGCCGGCTGAGCGCCCGCACGCTCGTTTCGTGGGTTGACTTAGGCATACAAAGTTCATTCCCAGTCTAAGATCGGACCAGACAGAGGGATGTGCCGTATTTTTTTTCGTCGGGGCACCATCACCCGAGCATTGCCAGAGAACCTGACCGGGGGCATTGGGGTTCCGACGATCGGGGGGGCGGAGGGGGTGTGCGCACATGATGTGCGATGGGTGGTAGTACTTGGCCCTTATATTGGCCCCCTATCCCTCATCAAACCTCGAGAACTCACACCCCCTTAAAGAGCATTTGAGACTTTACAGGTTTGTTGCCAGTAGCCATTAAAGTGTCTGAAATGGGGACATTTTTTTCAAATGGTCACAAAATCTTGTACACTTCGATTTTTTAGCTGAATTTTTTTATGCATGCCAACAAAAATAAAAGGATCATGTCTACCAAGTTTGGGGCCAAAACTCCATCCGAAAAAATTTTAAAAAATCCTGAACCTCAAAAGGTTTTGAAAATCGTGAAAAATAGAAAACGAGTCGTCTTGCCATGAAACTTCACATGAAGGCTTAAGGGACCATTGTATGAATTTACAAGCCATAAAAATGGAATTGGCATGCAGAAATATGAAGATGTGCCTAAACCCACCTACCACCCTATGGATCCACGGCTTGCGTATCCCGTCTCTCTGGCCGGCGTAGTGTCCGCCCGCCCGCCCGCTCGCTCGTTTCATCGGTTGGCTTAGGCATACGGAGTTCATTCCTAGTCTAAGATTGGACCGGACCAAGGGTTGTGGTAGTAGGACCGGACCCGGCCGATCCCCAGCTTGCACGACCTGCCCTTTTGGCTGGCTGAGCGCCCCCACGGTCGTTTCGTCGGTTGACTTAGGCATACAGAGTTTATTCCCAGCCTAAGTAGAGAGAGTTCATTGCCAGTCTAAGATCAGACAGGACCGTGGGTTGCAGCAGCACATGCTGGGCTCGGGCATGTGTTGGTGCCACATTTTACTTCACCGGGGCACCATCGTCGGAGCATCGTTGAAGAACCTGACCGGCGGCATTGGGGTTCCGACGATCGGGGGGGCCGAGGGGGGTGTGCGCACATGATGTGCGATGGGTGCTGGTACTTGGCCCTTATATTGGCCCCCCATCCCTTATCAAACCTCGAGAACTCACACCCCCTTAAAGAGCATATGAGATTTTACTGGTTTGCTACCAGTAGCCATTAAAGTGTCTGAAATGGGGACACTTTTTTCAAAAGGCCACAAAATCTTGTACACTTCGAGTTTTTAGCTTAATTTTCTTATGCATGCCAACAAAAATACAAGGATCACGTCTACCAAGTTTGGGGCCAAAACTCCTTCCGAAAAAATTTTAAAAAATTCTGAACCTTAAAAAGTTTTGAAAATCGTGAAAAATAGAAAACGAGTCATCTTGCCATGAAACTTCACGTGAAGGCTTAAGGGACCATTGTATGAATTTACAAGCTGCAAAAATGGCATTGACACGTAGAAATATGAAGATGTGCCTAAACCCACCTACCACCCTATCGATCCACGGCTTGCGCATCCCGTCTCTTTGGTCGGCGTAGGGCCCTTTCGCCCGCCTGCCCACTCGTTTCGTCGGTGGGGTTAGGCATACGGAGTTCATTCCCAATCTAAGATCGGACCGGACTGAGGGCTGTGGCAGTAGGATCGACAGCATGCAGAGGGGGACCCGGCCAATCCCCGACTTGCGCATCCCGCTCTTCTGGCCGGCTAAGTGCACACACGCTCATTTCGTGGGTTGACTTAGGCATACGGAGTTCATTCCCAGTCTAAGCATACGAAATTCATTCCCAGTCTAAGATCGGACCGGACCGAGGGTTGCAGCAGCACATGCTGGGCTCGAGCATGTGTTACTGCCGCATTTTTCTTCACCGGGGCACCATCGTCGGAGCATCGTCGAAGAACCTGACCGGCCGCATTGAGGTTCTGGCAATCGGGGGCCCGGGGGGTGTGCGCACATGATGTGCGATGGGTGCTGGTACTTGGCCCTTATATTGGCCTCTATCCCTCATCAAACCTTGAGAACTCCCACCCCCTTAAAGAGCATTTGAGATTTTACAGGTTTGCTGCCAGTAGCCATTAAAGTGTCTGAAATGGGGATACTTTTTTCAAATGGTCTCAAAATCTTGTACACTTTGAGTTTTTAGCTGAATTTTTTTGTGCATGCCAACAAAAATACAAGGATCATGTCTACCAAGTTTGGGCCAAAACTCCTTCCGAAAGAATTTTAAAAAATCTCGAACCGTAAAAAGTTTCAAAAGTCGTGAAAAATAGAAAATGAGTCGTCTTGCCATGAAACTTCACGTGAAGGCTCAAGGGACCATTGTATGAATTTACAAGCCATCAAAAATGGCATTGGCATGTAGAAATATGAAGATGTGCCTAAACCCACCTACCACCCTATCGATCCACAGCTTGTGCTTCCCGTCTCTCTGGCCAGCGTAGTGCCCGCTCACCCGCCCAGTCGTTTCGTCGGTTGGCTTACGCATGCGGAGTTCATTCCCAGTCTAAGATCAGACCGGACCGAGGGTTGCGACAGCAGGATTGGCAGCACACAGAGGGGGACCCGACCGATCCCCGACTTGCGCATCCCGCCCCTCTGGCCGACTGAGCGCCCGTACGATCGTTTCGTGGGTTGATTTAGGCATACGGAGCTCATTCCCAGTCTAAGCATACGGAGTTCTTTCCCAGTCTAAGATCGGATCAGACCGAGGGTTGCATTAGCATATACTGGGCTCGGGCATGTGCTGGTGCGGCATTTTTCTTCACTGGGGCACCATCGTCGGAGCATCGTCGAAGAACCTGACCGACGGCATTGGGGTTCCGACGATCGGGGGGCCAGGGGTGGGTGTGCGCACATGATGTGCAATGGGTGCTGGTACTTGGCCCTTATATTGGCCTCTATCCCTCATCAAACCTTGAGAACTCCCACCCCCTTAAAGAGCATTTGAGATTTTACAGGTTTGCTGCCAGTAGCCATTAAAGTGTCTGAAATGGGGACACTTTTTTCAAATGGTCCCAAAATCTTGTACACTTTGAGTTTTTAGCTGAATTTTTTTGTGCATGCCAACAAAAATACAAGGATCACATCTACCAAGTTTGGGCCAAAACTCCTTCCGAAAAAATTTTAAAAAATCCCAAACCATAAAAAGCTTCAAAAATCGTGAAAAATAGAAAACGACTCGTCTTGCCATGAAACTTCACGTGAAGGCTTAAGGGACCATTGTATGAATTTACAAGCCATAAAAATGGCATTGGCATGCAGAAATATGAAGATGTGCCTAAACCCACCTACCACCCTATCGATCCATAGCTTGCGCATCCCGTCTCTCTGGCCGGCGTAGTGCCCGCCCGCCCGCCTGGTCGTCTCGTCGGTTGGCTTAGGCATACGGAGTGAATTCCCAATCTAAGATTGAACCGGACTGAGGGTTGTGGCAGCAAGATCGGCAGCACGTAGAGGGGGACCCGACCGATCCCCAGCTTGCGTATCCCGCCCCTCCGGCCGACTGAGCGCCCGTATGCTCGTTTCGTGGGTTGACTTAGGCATAAAGAGTTTATTCCCAGTCTAAACATACGGAATTCATTCCCAGTCTAAACATACGGAGTTCATTCGTAGTCTAAGATCGGACCAGACCGAGGGTTGCGGCAGCACATGCTGGGCTCGGGCATGTGCTGGTGCCACATTTTGCTTTGTCGGGGCACCATCATCGGAGCATCGCTGGAGAACCTGACCGACGGCATTGGGGTTCCGGCGATCGGGGGGGCTGGGGGGTGTGCGCACATGATGTGCGATGGGTGCTGGTACTTGGCCCTTATATTGGCCCCCCATCCCTCATCAAACCTCGAGAACTCACACCCCCTTAAAGAGCATTTGAGATTTTACAGGTTTGCTGGCAGTAGCCATTAAAGTGTCTGAAATGGTGACATTTTTTTCAAATTGTCACAAAATCTTGTACACTTCGAGTTTTTGGCTGAATTTTTTTGTGCAAGCCAACAAAAATATAAGGATCATGTCTACCAAGTTTGGGGCCAAAAATACTTTCGAAAAAATTTTAAAAAATCCCGAACTGCTAAAAGTTTCAAAAATCGTGAAAAATAGAAAACGAGTCATCTTGCCATGAAACATGACGTGAAGGCTTAAGGGACCATTGTATGATTTTACAAGCCATAAAAATGGTATTGGCATGTAAAAATATGAAGATGTGCCTAAATGCACCTACCACCCTATCGATCCACGGCTTGTGCATCTCGTCTCTCTAACCGGTGTAGTGCCCGCCCGCCCGCCCGCTCGTTTCGTCAGTTGGCTTAGGCATACGGAGTTCATTCCCAGTCTAAGATCAGATCAGATCGAGGGTTGTGGTAACAGGATTGGCAATACGCAGAGGGGGACCCAACCAATCCCCGGCTTGCGCATCCCGCCCTTCTGGCCGGCTGAGCGCCCGCACGCTCGTTTCGTAGGTTGACTTAGGCATACGGAGCTCATTCCCAGTCTAAGCATATGGAGTTCATTCCCAGTCTAAGACCGGACCAGACCGAGGGTTGCGGCAGCACATGCTGGGCTCGGGCATGTGTTGGTGCCACATTTTTCTTCGTCGAGGCACCATTGTCGGAGCATCGCCAAAGAACCTGACCGGCGGCATTGGGGTTCCCGCGATCGGGGGGGTCGGAGGGTGTGCGCACATGATGTGCAATGGGTGCTGGTACTTGGCCCTTATACTGGCCCCCTATCCCTCATCAAACCTCAAGAACTCACACCCCCTTAAAGAGCATTTGAGATTTTATAGGTTTGCTACCGGTAGCCATTAAAGTGTCTGAAGTGGGGACACTTTTTTCAAATGGTTACAAAATCTTGTACACTTCGAGTTTTTAGCTGAATTGTTTTGTGCATGCCAGCAAAAATACAAGGATCCACGTCTACCAAGTATGAGGCCAAAACTCCTTTCGAAGAAATTTTAAAAAATCTTGAGCCGTAAAAAGTTCAAAAATCGTGAAAAAAAAACGAGTTCTCTTGCCATGAAACTTCACGTGAAGGCTTAAGGGCCATTGTATGAAATTACAAGCCATAAAAATGGCATTGGCATGGAGAAATATGAAGGTGTGCCTAAACCCACCTACCACCCTATTGATCCACGGCTTGCGCATCCCATCTCTCTGGCTGGCGTAGTGCCCGCCTGTCAGCCCGCTCGTTTCGTCGGTTGGCTTAGGTATACGGAGTTGATTCCCAGTCTAAGATTGGACCAGACCGAGGGTTACGGTAGCAGGATCGGCAGCACGCAGAGGGGGACCCAACCGATCCCCGGCTTGTGCATCCCGCCCCTCTGGTCGGTTGAGCGCCTGCACGCTTGTTTCGTAGGTTGACATAGGCATATGCAGTTCATTACCAGTCTAAGCGTACAGAGTTCATTCCCAGTCTAAGATCGGACCAGACCGAGGGTTGTGGCTGCACATGCTGGGCTCGGGCATGTGCTGGTGCCGCTTTTTTCCTCGTCGGAGCACCATCGTCGAAGTATCGCTGGAGAACCTGACCGGCGGCATTGGGGTTCCGGTGATCGGGGGGGTCGGGGGGGTGTGCGCACATGATGTGCGATGGGTGCTGGTAGTTGGCCCTTATATTGGCCCCTTATCCCTCATCAAACCTCAAGAACTCACACCCCCTTAAAGAGTATTTGAGATTTTACAGGTTTGCTGCCAGCAGCCTTTAATGTGTCTGAAATGGGGACACTTTTTTGAAATGGTCACAAAATCTTGTACACTTCGCATTCTTAGCTGAATTTTTTTGTGCATGCCAAAAAAAATGAAAGGATCACGTCTACCAAGTTTGGGGCCAAAAATCCTTTCGAAAAAATTTTTAAAAATCCCGAACCGCAAAAGGTTTTAAAAATAGTGAAAAATAGAAAACGAGTCGTCTTGCCATTAAACTTCAAGTGAAGGCTTAAGGGACCATTGTATGAATTTACAAGCCATAAAAATGGCAGTGGCATGCAGAAATATGAAGATGTGCCTAAACCCACCTACCACCCTATCGATCCACGGCTTACGCATCCCGTCTCTCGGCCGACGTAGTGCTCGCCTGCCCGTCCGTTCGTTTCATCGATTGGCTTAGGCATACGGAGTTCATTTCCAATCCAAGATCAGACCGGACCGAGGGTTGCGGTAGCAAGATTGGCAGCACACAGAGGGGGACCCGGTCGATCCCTAGCTTGCACATCCCGCCCTTCTGGCCGGCTGAGCGCCTGCACGCTTGTTTTATGGGTTGACTTAGGCATACAGAGTTCATTCCCAGTCTAAGCATACGGAGTTCATTCCCAGTCTAAGATCGGACCGGACCAAGGGTTGTGGCAGCAAATGCTAGGCTCGGGCATGTGCTGGTGCTGCATTTTTCTTCGTCGGGGTGCCATCGTCGGAGCATCACCGGAGAACCTGACCGGCTGCATTGGGGTTCCGACGATCGGGGGGCCGGGGGGAGGTGTGTGCACAGGATGTGCGATGGGTGCTGGTACTTGGCCCTTATATTGGCTCCCTATCCCTCATCAAACCTCGAGAACTCACACCCCCTTAAAGAGCATTTGAGATTTTACAGGTTTCCTGCCAGTAGCGATTAAAGTGTATAAAATGGGGACACTTTTTTCAAATGGTCACAAAATCTTGTACACTTCGAGTTTTTAGCTGAATTTTTTCGTGCATGCCAACAAAATTACAAGGATCACGTCTACCAAGTTTGGGGCCAAAAATCCTTTCGAAAAAAATTTAAAAAAATCTCGAACCACGAAAGGTTTCAAAAATCATGAAAAATAGAAAACGAGTCGTCTTGCCATGAAACTTCACGTGAAGGCTTAAGGGACCATTGTATGAATTTACAAGGCATAAAAATGGCATTGGCACATAGAAATATGAAGATGTGCCTAAACCCACCAGCCACCCTATCGATCCACGGCTTGCGCATCCCGTCTCTCTGATCGGCGTAGCGCCCGCCCGCCTGCCCGCCCGCTCGTTTCGTCGGTTGGTTTAGGCATACAGAGTTCATTCTCAGTCTAAGATTAGACCGGACTGAGGGTTGCGGCAGCAGAATCGGTAGCACACAGATGGGGACCCGATCGATCCCCGGTTGCGCATCCCTCCCCTCTGGTCAGTTGAACGCCCGCACACTCATTTCATGGGTTGACTTAGGCATACAGAGTTCATTCCCAGTCTAAGCATACGGAGTTCATTCCCAATCTAAGATCGAATCGGACCGAGGGTTGCGACAGCACATGCTGGGCTTGGGCATGTGCTGGTGCCGTAGTTTTCTTCATCGAGGCACTATTGCCGAAGCATCACCGGAGAACCTGACCGACAGCATTGGGGTTCCGGCGATGGAAGGGGCCGGTGGAGGGTGTGCGCACATGATGTGCGATGGGTGCTGATACTTGGCCCTTATATTGGGGTTCCGGCATTGGGGGGGCCGGGGGGTGTGCACACATGATGTGTGATGGGTGCTGGTACTTGGCCCTTATATTGGCCCCCTATCCCTCATCAAACCTCGAGAACTCACACCCCCTTAAAGAGCATTTGAGATTTTACAGGTTTGCTGCCAGTAGCCATTAAAGTGTTTGAAATGGGGACACTTTTTTCAAATGGTCACAAAATCTTGTACACTTCAAGTTTTTAGCTGAATTTTTTTGTGCATGCCAAAAAAAATACAAGGATCACGTCTACCTTGTTTTGGGCTAAAACTCCTTTTGAAAAAAGTTTAAAAAATACCGAACCTCAAAAAGTTTCAAAAATCATGAAAAATAGAAAACGAGTCATCTTGCCATGAAACTTCACGTGAAGGCTTAAGGGACCATTGTATGAATTTACAAGCCATAAAAATGGCATTGGCACGCAAAAATATGAAGATGTGCATAAACCCACCAACCACCCTATCGATCTACGGCTTCCGTATCCCGTCTCTTTGGTCAGTGTAGCGCCTGCCTGCCCGCCCACTCGCTTGTTTCGTCGGTTGGCTTAGGCATACAGAGTTCATTCCTGGTCTAAGAATGGACCAGACCGAGGGTTACGGAAGCAGGATTGACAGCACACAGAGGGGGACCCGATTGATCCCCAACTTGCGTATCCTGCCCCTCTAGCCGACTGAGCGCCCGCACCCTCGTTTCGTGGGTTGACTTATGCATACGGAGTTCATTCCCAGTCTAAGTATACGGAGTTCATTCCCAGTCTAAGATAGGATTGGACCAAAGGTTGCGACAGCACATGCTAGGCTCGGGCATGTGCTGGTGCCACATTTTTCTTTGCCTGGGCACCAACGCCGGAGAACCTGACCGGCGACATTGGGGTTTCGACGATCAGGGGGGCCGGGGGTTGTGCGCACATGATGTGCGATGGGTGCTGGTACATGGCCCTTATATTGGCCCCCTATCCCTCATCAAACCTTAAGAACTCACTCCCTCTTAAAGAGCATTTGAGATTTTACAGGTTTGCTGCTAGTAGCCATTAAAGTGTCTGAAATGGGGACACTTTTTTCAAATGGTCACAAAATCTTGTACACTTCAAGTTTTTAGCTGAATTTTTTTGTGCATGCCAACAAAATACAAGGATCATGTCTACCAAGTTTTGGGCCAAAACTCCTTCCGAAAAAAGTTTAAAAAATCTCGAACCGCAAAAAGTTTCAAAAATCATGAAAAATAGAAAACGAGTCGTCTTGCCATGAAACTTCACGTGAAGGCTTAAGGGACCATTGTATGAATTTACAAGCCATAAAATTGGCATCGGCATGCAAAAATATGAAGATGTTCCTAAACCCACCTACCACCCTATCGATCCATGGCTTGCGCATCCCGTCTCTCTGGCCGACGTAGTGCCCGTCCAGCCGTCCGCCTGCTCGTTTCATCGGTTGGCTTAGGCATACGAACTTCGTTCCCAGTCTAAGATCGGACCGGACTGAGGGTTGCGGCAGCAGGATCGGCAGCACACAGAGGGGGACCCGGTCGATCCTCGACTTGCGCATCTCGCCCCTCTGGCCGATAAAGCGCCCGCACGCTCGTTTCGTGGGTTGACTTAGGCATAAGGAGTTCATTCCCAGTCTAAGCATACGGAGTTCATTCCTAGTCTAAGATCGGACCGGACCGAGGGTTGCGACAACACATGCTGGGCTCGGGCATGTGCTGGTGCCGCATTTTTCTTCGCCAGGGCACCATCGCCAGAGCATCGTCGTAGAACCTGACCGACGGCATTGGGGTTCCGGTGATCGGGGGCCCGGGGGTTGTGCACACATGATGTGTGATGGGCGCTGGTACTTGGCCCTTATATTGGCCCCCTATCCCTCATCAAACCTTGAGAACTCAACCCCCTTAAAGAACATTTGAGATTTTACAGGTTTGCTGCCAATAGCAATTAAAGTGTCTGAAAGGGGGACACTTTTTTCAAATGGTCACAAAATCTTGTACACTTCGAGTTTTTAGCTAAATTTTTTCATGCCTGCCAACAAAAATACAACAATCACGCCTACCAAGGTTAGGGCCAAAACTCCTTGCAAAAAAATTTTAAAAAATCACGAACCGTAAAAAGTTTCAAAAATCATGAAAAATAGAAAACGAGTCGTCTTGCCATGAAACTTCACGTGAAAGCTTAAGGGACCATTGTATGAATTTACAAGCCATAAAAATGGCATTGGCATGTAGAAATATGAAGATGAACCTAAACCCACCTACCACCCTATCAATCCACGGCATTCACATCCCGTCTCTTTTGTTGACGTAGTGCCCGCCCGCCCGCCCACTCGTTTCGTCAATTGGCTTAGGCATACGGAGTTCATTCCTAGTCTAAGATCGAACTGGACCGAGGGTTGTGGCAGCACATGCTGGGCTCGGGCATGTGCTGGTGTCGTATTTTTCTTCGTCGGGGCACAATCGCTAGATCATCGTCGGAGAACCTGATCAGCGACATTGGGGTTCCAGCAATCGAGGGGGCCGGGGGGGGTGTGCTCACATGATTTGCGATGGGTGCTGGTACTTGGCCCTTATATTGGCCCCCTATCCCTCATCAAACCTTGAAAACTCGCACCTCCTTAAAGAGCATTTGAGATTTTACAGGTTTGCTGCTAGTAGCCATTAAAGTGTCTGAAATGGGGACACTTTTTTCAAATGGTCACAAAATCTTGTACACTTTGAGTTTTTAGCTGAATTTTTTTATGCATGCCGAAAAAAATACAAGGATCACGTCTACCAAGTTTGGGGCCAAAACTCCTTCCGAAAAAATTTTAAAAAGTCCCGAATCGTAAAAAGTTTCAAAAATCTTAAAAAATAGAAAAGGAGTCGTCTTGCCATGAAACTTTATGTGAAGGCTGAAGGGATCATTGTATGAATTTACAAGCCATAAAAATGGCATTTCCATGCAGAAATGTGAATATGTGCCTAAACCCACCTACCACCCTATCGATCCACGGCTTGCGCATCCCGTCTCTCTGGCCGGCGTAGTGCCCGCCCGTCCGCTCTTTTCGTCGGTTGGCTTAGGCATATGGAGTTCATTCCCAGTCTAAGATCAGACCGGACCAAGGGTTGCGGCAACAGGATGGTTAGCACACAGAGGGGGACCCGGTCGATTCCCGGCTTGCGCATCCTGCTCCTCTGGCCGACAGAGCGCCCACACGCTCGTTTCGTGGTTTGACTTAGGCATACGGAGTTCATTCACAGTCTAAGCATACAGAGTTCATTCCCAGTCTAAGGTCAGACCGGACCGAGGGTTACGATAGCACATGCTAGGCTCGGGCATGTGCTGCTGCCGTATTTTTCTTCGTCGGGGCACCATCGTCGGAGAACCTGACCGGCGGCATTAGGGTTCTGGTAATCGAGAGGGCCGAGAGGGGGTGTGCGCACATGATGTGCAATGGGTGCTTGTACTTGGCCCTTATATAGGCCCCTATCCCTCATCAAACCTCAAGAACACACACCCCCTTAAAGAGCATTTGAGATTTTACAAGTTTGCTGCCAGTAGCTATTAAAGTGTCTGAAATGGGGACACTTTTTTCAAATGGTCACAAAATCTTGTACACTTTGAGTTTTTAGCAGAATTTTTTTATGCATGCCAAAAAAAATACAAGGGTCACATCTACCAAGTTTGGGGCCAAAACTCCTTCCGAAAAAATTTTAAAAAATCCCGAACCGCAAAAAGTTTCAAAAATTGTGAAAAATAGAAAACGAGTCATCTTGCAATGAAACTTCACGTGAAGGCTTAAGGGACAATTGTATGAATTTACAAGCCTTAAAAATGGCATTGGCATGCAAAAATATGAAGATGTGCCTAAACCCACCTACCACCCTATCGATCCACGGCTTGCGTATCCCGTCTCTCTGGCCGGTATAGTGCCCGCCCGTCCACTCGTTTCGTCGATTGGCTTAGGAATACGGAGTTCATTCCCAGTCTAAGATCGGACCGAACCAAGGGTTACGACAATAGGATAGGCAGCACATAGAGGGGGACCCGACCATTCCCCGGCTTGCGCATCCTGCCCCTCTGGCCGACTGAGCGCCCGCACGCTCGTTTCGTGGGTGGACTTAGGCATACGGAGTTCATTCACAGTCTAAGCATACGGAGTTCATTCCCAGTCTAAGATCAAACCGGAACGAGGGTTACGGTAGTACATGCTGGGCTCGGGAATGTGCTGGTGCCGCATTTTTCTTCGTCGAGGCACCATCGTCAGAGCATCGCCGGAGAACCTGACCGGAGGCATTGGGTTTTCGGTGATCGGGAGGGCCGCGGGGGGGTGTGCGCACATGATGTGCAATGGGTGCTTGTACTTGGCCCTTATATAGGCCCCCTTTCCCTCATCAAACCTCGAGAACACACACTCTTTAAAGAGCATTTGAGATTTTACAAGTTTGCTGCCAGTAGCCAATAAAGTGTCTGAAATGGGGACACTTTTTTCAAATGGTCACAAAATCTTGTACACTTTGAGTTTTTAGCTGAATTTTTTTATGCATGCCAACAAAAATACAAGGGTCACTTCTACCAAGTTTGGGGCCAAAACTCCTTTCGAAAAAATTTTAAAAAATCCCGAACCGCAAAAAGTTTTGAAAATCATGAAAAATAGAAAACGAGTTGTCTTGCAATGAAACTTCACGTGAAGGCTTAAGGGACCATTGTATGAATTTACAAGCCTTAAAAATGGCATTGGCATGCAAAAATGTGAAGATGTGCCTAATCCCACCTACCACCCTATCGATCCACGACTTGCGCATCCCGTCTCTCTGGCCGGCACAGTGCCCGCCCGCTCACTCGTTTCGTCGGTTAGCTTAGGCATACGGAGTTCATTCCCAATATAAGATCAGATCAGACTGAGGGTTACGATAGTAGGATCAGCAACACACAGAGGAGGACCCGACTGATCCCCGGCTTGGGCATCCTGCCCCTCTGCTGACGAGCACCCGCACGCTCGTTTCGTGGGTTGACTTAGGCATACGGAGTTCATTCATAGTCTAAGCATACAGAGTTCATTCCTAGTCTAAGATCAGACCGGACCGAGGGTTACAACAGCACATTCTGGGCTCAGGCATGTGCTGGTACCGCATTTTTCTTCGCCAGGGCACCATCGTCGGAGCATCGTCGTAGAACCTAACCGGCAGCATTAGGGTTCCGATGATCGGGAGGGCCGAGGGGGGTGTACGCACATGATGTGAAATGGGTGCTTGCACTTGGCCCTTATATAGGCCCCCTTTCCCTCATCAAACCTCGAGAACACACACCCCCTTAAAGAGCATTTGAGATTTTACAAGTTTGCTGCCAGTAGCCACTGAAGTGTTTGAAATGGGGACACTTTTTCAAATGGTCACAAAATCTTATACACTTTGAGTTTTTAGCTGAATTTTTTTATGCATGCCAACAAAATACAAGGGTCAAGTCTACCAAGTTTGGGGCCAAAACTCCTTTCGAAAAAACTTTAAAAAATCCTGAACCGTAAAAAGTTTCAAAAATCGTGAAAAATAGAAAATGAGTCGTCTTGCAGTGAAACTTCACGTGAAGGCTTAAGGGACCATTGTATGAATTTACAAGCTGTAAAAATAGGATTGGCATGCAGAAATATGAAGATGTGCCTAAACCCACCTACCACCCTATCATCCACGACTTGCGCATCTCGTCTCTCTGGCTGACGTAGTGTCCGCCCGCCCTTTCGCTCGCTCGTTTCGTCGGTTGGCTTAGGCATACGGAGTTCATTCCCAGTCTAAGATCAGACTGGATTGAGGGTTGCGGCAGTAGGATCGACAGCACATAGAAAGGGACCTGGTTGATCCCTGGCTTGCGTATCCCGCCCCTTTGGCTGACTGAGCAGCTGCACGCTCGTTTCGTGGGTTGACTTAGGCATACGGAGTCCATTCCTAGTCTAAGATCAGACTAGACCTAGGGTTGTGACAGTAGAATTGGTAGCACGTAGAGGGGGACCTGACCGATCCTCGGCATGCATATCCCTTCCCTCTGGTCGACTGAGTGCCCGCAGGCTCATTTTATGAGTTGACTTAGGCATACAGAGTTCATTCCCAGTCTAAGCATACGGAGTTCATTCCCAATCTAAGATCAGACCGGATTGAGGGTTGCAGCAGCACATGCTGGGCTCGGACATGTGCTGGTGCCGTATTTTTCTTCACTGGGGCACCATCGTCGGAGCATCGTCGGAGAACCTGACCGACGGCATTGGGCTTCCGACGATCGGGGGGGCCGGGGGGTGTGCGCATATGATGTGCAATGGGTGCTAGTACTTGGCTCTTATATTGGCCCCCTATCGCTCATCAAACCTCGAGAACACACACCCCCTTAAAGAGCATTTGAGAGTTTAGAGGTTTGCTGCCAGTAGCCATTAAAGTGTCTGAAATGGGGACACTTTTTTCAAATGGTCACAAAATCTTGCACACTTCGAGTTTTTAGATGAATGTTTTTATGCATGCCAACAAAAATACAAGGATCACGTCTACCAAGTTTGGGGCCAAAACTCCTTCCAAAAAAATTTTAAAAAATCCTGAACCGTAAAAAGTTTCAAAAATCATGAAAAATAGAAAACGAGTCGTCTTGCCATGAAACTTCACGTGGAGGCTCAAGGGACCATTGTATGAATTTACAAGCCATAAAAATCACATTTTCATGCAGAAATATGAGGATGTGCCTAAACCCACCTACCACCCTATCGATCCACGGCTTGCGCATCCTGTCTTTCTGACCGGTGAAGTGCCTGCACGCCCGCCCGCCCGCTCGTTTCGTCGGTTGGCTTAGGCATACAGAGTTCATTCCTAGTCTAAGATCAGAATGGATCGAGTGTGGTGGTAGCAGGATTGGTAGCACGCAGAGGGGGACCCGACCGATCCCCGGCTTGTGCATCCCACCCCTCTGGTCAGCTGAGCGCCTGCATGCTCGTTTCGTGGGTTGACTTAGGCATACGGAGTTCATTCCCAGTCTAAGATCAGACCGGACCAAGGGTTGCGACAGCACATGCTGGGCTCGGGCATGTGTTGGTGCCGTATTTTTCTTCGCCGGGGCACCATCGTCGGAGAACCTGTCCGACGGCATTGGGGTTCCGACAATCAAGGGGCCGAGGGGGTGTGCGCACATGATGTGCGATGGGTGCTGGTACTTGGCCCTTATATTGGCCCCCTATCCCTCATCAAACCTCGAGAACTCACACCCCCTTAAAGAGCATTTGAGATTTTACAGGTTTGCTACCAATAGCAATTAAAGTGTCTGAAATGGGGACACTTTTTTCAAATGGTCACTAAATCTTGTACACTTCGAGTTTTTAGCTGAATTTTTTTGTGCATGCCAAAAAAATTACAAGGATCACGTCTACCAAGTTTGGGGCCAAAAATCCTTCCAAAACAATTTTAAAAAATCTCAAACTGCAAAAAGTTTCAAAAATCGTGAAAAATTGAAAACGAGTCGTCTTGCCATGAAACTTCACGTGAAGGCTTAAGGGACCATTGTATGAATTTACAAGCCATAAAAAAGGCATTGGCAGGCAGAAATATGAAGATGTGCCTAACCCACCTACCAACCCTATCGATCCACGGCTTGCGCATCCCATTTTTCTAGCCGGCATAGTGCCCGCCCGCCCCCCCACCCGCTCATTTCGTCGGTTGGCCTAGGCATATGGAGTTCATTCCCAGTCTAAGATCAGACCGAACTTAGGGTTGTGGTAGCAGGATCGACAGCATGCAGAGAGGGACCCGACCGATCCCAGGCTTACGCATCCTGCCCCTCTGGACGGCTGAGCACCCGCACGCTCGTTTCATGGGTTGACTTAAGCGTACGGAGTTCATTCCCAGTCTAAGCATGCGAAGTTCATTCCCAGTCTAAGTTTGGATTGGACTGAGGGTTGTGGCAGCACATGCTGGGCTCGGGCATGTGCTGGTGCCCCATTTTTCTTCGCCGGGGCACTATCATCGGAGCATCGTTAGAGAACCTGACTGGCGGCATTGGGGTTCCGACGATCGGGGGGCGGGGGGTGTGCGCACATGATGTACGATGGGTGCTGGTACTTGGCCATTATATTGGCCCCCTATCGCTCATCAAACCTCAAGAACTCACACCCCCTTAAAGGGCATTTGAGATTTTGCTGGTTTGCTGCCAGTAGCCATTAAAGTGTCTGAAATGGGGACACTTTTTTCAAATGGTCACAAAATCTTGTACACTTCGATTTTTTAGCTGAAGTTTTTTGTGCATGCCAAAAAAAATACAAGAATCACGTCTACCAAGTTTGGGGCCAAAACACCTTTTGAAAAAATTTTAAAAAATCCCGAACCATAAAAAGTTTCGAAAATCGTGAGAAATAGAAAGCGAGTCGTCTTGCCATGAAACTCCACGTGAAGGCTTAAGGGACCATTGTATGAATTTACAAGCCATAAAAATGGCATTGGCACACAGAAATATGAAGATGTACCTAAACCCACCTACCACCCTATCGATCCATGGCTTACGCATCCCATCTCTCTGGCTGGCGTAGTGCCCGCCTGCCCGCCCGCCCGCTTGTTTCATCGGTTAGCTTAGGCATAAGGAGTTAATTCCCAGTCTCAGATTAGACCGGACCGAGGGTTACGGCAACAGGATCAACAGCACACAGAGGGGGACCCGATCGATCCTCGACTTGTGCATCCTGACCCTCTGGCCGGCTGAACACCCGCACGCTCATTTCGTGGGTTGACCTAGGCATACGGAGTTCATTCCCAGTCAAGCATACGGAGTTCATTCCCAGTCTAAGATCGGATGGGACCGAGGGTTGCAGCAGCACATGTTGGGCTCAGGCATGTGCTGGTGCCACATTTTTCTTTGTCGGGGCACCATCGTCGAAGCATCGCCGAAGAACCTAACCAGTGGCGTTGGGGTTCCGGCGGTCGGGGGGGCCAGGGGGGTGTGCGCACAAGATGTGTGATGGGTGCTGCTACTTGGCCCTTATATTGGCCCCCTATCCCTCATCAAACCTCGAGAACTCACACCCCCTTAAAGAACATTTGAGATTTTACAGGTTTGCTACCAGTAGCCATTAAAGTGTCTGAAATGAGGACACTTTTTTCAAATCGTCACAAAATCTTGAACACTTCGACTTTTTAGCTGAATTTTTTTGTGCATGCCAAAAAAAATACAAGGATCACGTCTACCAAGTTTGGGGCCAAAACTCCTTTCGAAAAAATTTTAAAAAATCCTGAACCACAAAAAGTTTTAAAAATCATGAAAAATAGAAAACGAGTCATCTTGCCATGAAACTTCACGTAAAGGCTTAAGGGACCATTGTATGAATTTACAGGCCAAAAAAATGGCATTGGTATGCAGAAATATGAAGATGTGCCTAAACCCACCTACCACCCTATCGATCCACAGCTTGCGCATCCCGTCTTTCTGGCTGACGTAGTGCCCGCCCGCTCGCCCGCTCGTTTCATCGGTTGGCTTAGGAATACAGAGTTCATTCCCAATCTAAGATTGAACCGGACCGAGGGTTATGGCAGTAGGAACGGCAGCACACAAAAGGGGACCCGACCGATCCCTGGCTTGCGCATCCCGCCCCTATGGCCGACTGAGCGCCCGCACGCTCGTTTCGTGGGTTGACTTAGGCATACGGAGTTCATTCCCAGTCTAAGCATACGGAGTTCATTACCAGTCTAAGATCAGATCAGACCGAGGGTGGCGACAACACATGCTGGGCTCGGGCATGTGCTTGTGCCGGATGTTTCTTTGTCGGGGCACCATCGCTGGATAACCTGACCGGTGGTATTGGGGTTCTGGTGATCGGGGGGGCCGGGTGGGGTGTGCGCACATGATGTGCGTTGGGTGCTGGTAGTTGGCCCTTATATTGGCCCTCTATCCCTCATCAAACCTCAAGAACCCACACCCCTTAAAGAGCATTTGAGATTTTACAGGTTTGCTGCCAGTAGCCATTAAAGTGTCTGAAATGGGAACACTTTTTTCAAATGGTCACAAAATCTTGTACACTTCGAGTTTTTAGCTGAATTTTTTCGTGCATGCCAACAAAAATACAAGGATCATGTCTACCAAGTTTGGGGTCAAAACTCTTTCTAAAAATATTTTAAAAAATACCAAACCGTAAAAAGTTTCAAAAATCGTGAAAAATAGAAAGCGAGTCGTCTTGCCATGAAACTTCACGTGAAGGCTTAAGGGACCATTGTATGAATTCACAAGCCATAAAAATGGCATTGGCAAGCAAAAATATGAAGATGTGCCTAAACCCACCTACCACCCTATCGATCCACGGCTTGCGCATCCCGTCTCTCTGGCCGATGTAGCGCCTGCCCGCTCATTTCGTTGGCTGGCTTAGGCATACGAATTTCATTCCCAGTCTAAGATCAGACCAGACTGAGGGTTATGGCAGCAGGATCAACAGCACATAGTGGGGGCCCCGACCAATCCCCGGCTTGTGCACCCTGACCCTCTGGTCGGCTGAACACCCGCACGCTCGTTTCTTGGGTTGACTTAGGCATACGGAGTTCATTCCCAGTCTAAGATCGGATGGGATCGAGGGTTACAGCAGCAAATGCTGGGCTCGGGCATGTGCTGGTGCCGTATTTTTCTTCGTCGGGGCACCATCGTCGGAGAACCTGACCAGCGACGTTGGGGTTCTGACGATCGGGAGGGCCGGGGGGGTGTGTGCACATGATGTGTGATGGGTGCTGGTACTTGGCCCTTATATTTGCCCCCTATCCCTCATCAAACCTTGACAACTCACACCCCCTTAAAGAGCATTTGAAATTTTACAGGTTTGCTGGCAATAGCCATTAAAGTGTCTTGAATAGGGATACTTTTTTCAAATGGTAACAAAATCTTGTACACTTCGAGTTTTTAGCTGAATTTTTTTGTGCATGCCAACAAAAATACAAGGATCACATCTACCAAGTTTGGGGCCAAAACTCCTTTCAAAAAAATTTTAAAAAATCTCGAACCACAAAAAGTTTTGGAAATCATAAAAAATAGAAAAAAGAGTCATCTTGCCATGAAACTTCACGTAAAGGCTTAAGTGACCATTGTATGAATTTACAGGCCATAAAAATGGCATTGGCATGTAGAAATATGAAGATCTGCCTAAACCCACCTACCACCCTATCAATCCACGGCTTGTGCATCCCGTCTCTCTGGTCGGCGTAGTGCCCTCCCGCTCGTTCGATCGCCCGCTCGCTCGTTCGTTTTATCGGTTGGCTTTGGCATACGAAGTTCATTCCCATTCTAAGATCAAACCAGACCAAAGGTTACGGAAGCAGGATCAGTAGCACGTAAAAAGGGACCCGACCGATCCCCGGCTTGTGCATCCTACCCATCTAGCCAGCTGAGCGCCCGCACGCTTGTTTCATGGGTTGACTTAGGTGTATGGAGTTCATTTCCAATCTAAGCATACGGAGTTCATTCCCAGTCTAAGATCAGACTGGATCGAGGGTTGCGACAGCACATGCTGGGTTCGGGCATGTGCTGGTGCCACATTTTTCTTCGTCGGGGCACCATCGTCGGAAAACCTGACCAGTGACATTGGGGTTCCGACGATCGGGGGGTTGAGCGGGGAGGCTGCGCACATGATGTGCGATGGGTGCTGGTACTTGGCCCTTATATTGGCAAGAAACTTCACGTAAAGGCTTAAGGGACCATTGTATGAATTTACAAGCCATAAAAATGGCATTGGCACGTAGAAATATGAAGATGTGCCTAAACCCACCTACCACCCTATCGATCCACGGCTTGCACATCTCGTCTCTTTGGCCGACGTAGTGCCCGCTCGTCAGCCCGCCCGCTCGTTTCATCGATTGGCTTGGGCATACGGAGTTCATTCCCAGTCTAAGATCGGACCGGACTAAGGGTTGAAGCAGCAGGACCGGTAGCACATAGAGGAGGACCCGGTCGATCCCTGGCTTGCGCATCCCACCCCTCTGGTCGGCTGAGTGCCCGCACGCTCGTTTCATGGGTTGGCTTAGGCGTACGGAGTTCATTCCTAGTCTAAGCATATGGAGTTCATTCCCAGTCTAAGATCGGATCAGACCGAGGGTTGCGACAACACAAGCTGGCCTCGGGCATGTGCTGGTGCCATATTTTTCTTCGTCGGGGCACCATCGTCGAAGAACCTGACCGGCAGCATTGAGGTTCCGACGATCGAGAGGGCCGGGGGTTGTGCGCACATGAGGTGCGATGGGTGTTGGTACTTGGCCCTTATATTGGCCCCCTATCCCTCGTCAAACCTTGAGAACTCACACCCCCTTAAAGAGCATTTCAGATTTTACAGGTTTGCTGCCAGTAGCCATTAAAGTGTCTGAAATGGGGACACTTTTTTCAAATGGTCACAAAATCGTGAACACTTTGAGTTTTTAGCTGAATTTTTTTGTGTGTGCCAACAAAATTACAAGGATCACATCTACCAAGTGTGGGGCCAAAACTCCTTCCAAAAATATTTTAAAAAATCCTAAACCGCAAAAAGTTTCAAAAATCGTGAAAAATAAAAAACGAGTCGTCTTGCCATGAAACTTCATGTGAAGGCTTAAGGGACCATTGTATGAATTTACAAGCTAGAAAAATGGCATTGGAACACAGAAATATGAAGATGTGCCTAAACCCACCTACCACCCTATCGATCCACGGCTTGCGCATCCCACCTCTCTGGCCGACGTAGTGCCCGCCAGCCTGCCCGCCCGCTCGTTTCGTCGGTTAGCTTAGGCATACGGAGTTCATTCCAAGTCTAAGATCATACCAGACCGAGGGATGCGATAGTAGGATCGACAGCACGCAGAGGGGGACCTGGCTGATCCCCGGCTTGCGCATCCCGCCCCTCTGGCTGGTTGAGCGCCTGCACGCTCGTTTCATGGGTTGATTTAGGCATACAGAGTTCATTCCCAGTCTAAGCATACAGAGTTCATTCCCAGTGTAAGATCAGACCGGAATGAGGGTTGCGGCAGCACATGCCTGGCTCGGGCATGTGCTGGTGCCGTATTTTTCTTCTTCAGGGCACCATCGTCGGAGCATCGCTGGAGAACCTGACCGACGGCATTGGGGTTCCAACGATCGGGGGGGCCGGGGGGTGTGCACACATGATGTGCGATGGGTGCTGGTACTTGGCCCTTATATTGGCCCCTTATCCCTTATCGAACCTCGAGAACTCACACCCCCTTAAAGAGCATTTGAGATTTTACAGGTTTGCTGCCAATAGCCATTAAAGTGTCTGAAATGTGGACACTTTTTTCAAATGGTCACAAAATCTTGTACACTTCGAGTTTTTAGCTGAATTTTTTTGTGCATGCCAACAAAAATACAAGGATCACGTCTACCAAGTTTGGGGTAAAAACTCCTTCCGAAAAAATTTTCAAAATCCCGAACCTCAAAAAGTTTCAAAAATCACGAAAAATAGAAAACGAGTCGTCTTGCCATGAAACTTCACGTGAAGGCTTAAGGGACCATTTTATGATTTTACAAGCCATAAGAATGTCATTGGCACACAGAAATATGAAGATGTGCCTAAACCCACCTACCACCCTATCGATCCACGGCTTGCGCATCCTGTCTCTCTGGCCGACATAGTGCTCCCCCCCCCCGCTCGTTTCGTTGGTTGGCTTAGGCATGCGGAGTTCATTCCCAGTCTAAGATCAGACCAAAATGAGGGTTGCGGTAGCAGTATCGACAGCACACTGAGGGGGACCCGATGGATCCCTAGCTTGTGCATCCCGCCCCTCGGGTCGGCTGAGCGCCCGCACGGTCGTTTCATGAGTTGACTTAGGCATACGGAGTTCTTTCCCAATCTAAGCATACGGAGTTCATTCCCAGTCTAAGATCGGATCGAAGCGAGGGCTACGGCAGCACATGCTGGGCTAGGGCATGTGCTGGTGCTGCATTTTTCTTCGCCAAGGCACCATCGTCAGAGCATCGTCAGAGAACCTGACCAGCGGCATTGGGGTTCCGGCAATCGGGGTGGTGTGCGCACATGATGTGTGATGGGTGCTGGTACTTGGCCCTTATGTTGGCCCCTATATTGGCCCCTAATCCCTCATCAAACCTCGAGAACTCACACCCCCTTAAAGAGCATTTGAGATTTTTCAGGTTTGCTGCCAGTAGCCATTAAAGTGTCTGAAATGGGGGATACTTTTTTCAAATGGTCACAAAATCTTGTACACATCGAGTTTTTAGCTGATTTTTTTTGCGTGCCAACAAAAGTACAGGGATCACGCCTACCAAGTTTGGTGCCAAAACTCCTTCCGAAAAAATTTTAAAAAATCTCGAACCGTAAAAATTTTTAAAAATTGTGAAAAATAGAAAACGAGTCGTCTTGCCATGAAACTTCACGTGAAGGCTTAAGAGACCATTGTATGAATTTACAAGGCATAAAAATGGCATTGGCATGCAGAAATATGAAGATGTGCATAAACCCACCTACCACCCTATCGATCCACGACTTGCGCATCTCGTCTCTCTGGTCGGTGTAGTGCCCGCCCTCCCGCCCGCCTGCTCGTTTCGTCAGTTGGCTTAGGCATACGGAGTTCATTCCCAGTCTAAGATCGGATTGAATCGAGGGTTGTGGCAGTAGGATCGGGAGTATGCAGTGGGGGACCCGACCGATCCTCGGCTTGTGCATCCCGTCCCTCTGGCCGGCTGAGTGCCCGTACACTCGTTTCGTGGGTTGACTTAGGCATACGGAGTTCATTCCCAGTCTAAGATCGGACCGGACTGAGGGTTACGGCAGCACAAGCTGGGCCTGGGCATGTGCTGGTGCCGCATTTTTCTTCGTCGGGGCACCATCACCGGAGCATCGCCGGAGAACTTGACCGGCGGCGTTGGGGTTTTGACGATCGAAGGGGCCGGTGGGTGTGTGCACATGATGTGCGATGGGTGCTGGTACTTGGCCCTTATATTGGTCCCCTATCCCTCATCAAACCTCGAGAACTCACACCCCCTTAAAGAGCATTTGAGATTTTACAGGTTTGCTGCCGGTAGCCATTAAAGTGTCTGAAATGGGGAACTTTTTTCAAATGGTCACAAAATCTTGTACACTTCGAGTTTTTAATCGAATTTTTTTGTGCATGCCAACAGAAAAACAAGGATCACATCTACCAAGTTTGGGCCCAAAAATCCTTCCGAAAAATTTTTAAAAAATCTCGACCGCAAAAACTTACCAAAATCATTAAAAATAGAAAACGAGTCGTCCTGCCATGAAGCTTCATGTGAAGGCTTAAGTGACCATTGTATGAATTTACAAGCCATAAAAATGGCATTGGCACGCAGAAATATGAAGATGTGCCTAAACCCACCTACCACCCTATCGATCCATGGCTTGTGCATCCCGTCTCTCTGGCAGACGTAGTGCCTGCCCGCCCGTCCGCTCGTTTCGTCGGTTGGTTTAGGCATACAGAGTTCATTCCCAGTCTAGGATCGAACCGGACCGAAGGTTACGGCCGGACATGCTAGGCTTGTGATGTGCTGGTGCCGCATTTTTCTTCGTCGGAGCATCACCGGAGAACCTGACAGGTGGCATTGGGGTTCCGGCGATCGGGGGGCCCGGAGGGGGGTGTGCGCACATGATGTGCGATGGGTGTTGGTACTTGGCCCTTATATTGGCCCCCTATCTCTTATCAAACCTCGACAACTCACAGCCCCTTAAAGAGCATTTGAGATTTTACAGGTTTGCTGCCAGTAGCCATAAAAGTGTCTGAAATGGGGACATTTTTTTCAAATGGTCACAAAATCTTGTACAGTTCGAGTTTTTAGCTGAATTTTTTTGTGCATGCCGACAAAAATACAAGGATCACACCTACAAAGTTTGGGGCCAAAACTCTTTTCAAAAAAATTTTAAAAAATCCCGAACCGCAAAAAGTTTGGAAAATCATGAAAAATAGAAAACGAGTCGTCTTGCCATGAAACTTCATGTGAAGGCTTAAGGGACCATTGTACGCATTTACAAGCCATAAAAATGGCATTGGCATGCAGAAATATGAAGATGTGCCAAAACCCACCTACCAACCTATCGATCCACGACTTGTGCATCCCATCTCTCTGGTCAGCGTAGTGTCCGCTCGCCCGCTCGTTTCGTCGGTTGGCTTAGGCATAAGAAGTTCATTCCCAGTCTAAGATCAGCCCAGACCAAGGGTTGCAGTAGCAGGATCGGTAGCACACAGAAGGGGACCCGATCGATCTTCGGCTTGCGCATCCCGCCCCTCTGGGCGGCTGAGCGCCCGCACGCTCATTTCGTGGCTTAACTTAGGCATACGGAGTTCATTCCCAGTCTAAGATCAGATCCGACGGAGGGTTGCGGCAGCACATGCTCGGCTCGGGCATGTGCTGGTGCCGTATTTTTCTTCACTGGGGCGCCATCGTCGGACGGCATTGGGGTTCCGACGATCGAGGGTGCCGGGGGGGTGTGCGCACATGATGTGTGATGGGTGCTGGTACTTGGCCCTTATATTGGGCCCCTATCCATCATAAAACCTTGAGAACTCACACCCCCTTAAAGAGCATTTGAGATTTTACAGGTTTGCTGCCAGTAGCCATTAAGGTGTCTGAAATGGTGACACTTTTTTCAAATGGTCACAAAATATTGTACACTTCGAGTTTTTAGCTGAATTTTTTTATGCATGCCGACAAAAATACAAGGATCACGCCTACAAAGTTTGGGGCCAAATCTCTTTTCAAAAAAATTTTAAAAAATCCCGAACCGTACAAAGTTTGGAAAATCGTGAAAAATAGAAAACGAGTCGTCTTGCCATGAAACTTCACGTGAAGGCTTAAAGGACCATTGTATGAATTTACAAGCCATAAAAATGGAATTGGCATATAGAAATATGAAGATGTACTAAACCCACCTACCACCCTATCGATCCATGGCTTACGCATCCCGTCTCTCTGGCCGACGTAGTGCCCGCCCGCCCGCCCTCCTTCTCGTTTCATCGGTTGGCTTAGGCATACGGAGTTCATTCCCAGTATAAGATCAGATTGGATCCAGGGTTGCGGTAGCAAGATTGGCAGCACGCAGAGGGGGACCTGGCCGATCCCAGCTTGCGCATCTCGCCCCTCTGGCCGACTGAGCGCCAGCACGCTCGTTTCGTGGCTTGATTTAGGCATCCGGAGTTCATTCCCAGTCTCAGCATACGGAGTTCATTCCCAGTCTAAGATCAGACTGGACCGAGGGCTGCGGCAGCACATGCTGGGCTCGAGCATGTGCTGGTGCTGCATTTTTCTTCGCCGGGGCACCATCGCAGGATGGCATTAGGGTTCCGGCGATCGGGGGGGTCAGGGGGTGTGTGCGCACATGATGTGCGATGGGTGCTAGTACTTGGCGCTTATATTGGCCCCCTATCCCTCATCAAACCTTGAGAACTCACACCCCCTTAAAGAGCATTTGAGATTTTACAGGTTTGCTGCCCGTAGCCACAAAAGTGTTTGAAATGGAGACACTTTTTTCAAATAGTCACAAAATCCTGTACACTTCGAGGTTTTAGGTGAATTTTTTTGTGCATGCAAAAAAAAATACAAGGATCACATCTACCAAGTTTTGGGCCAAAAATCCTTTCGAAAAAATTTTAAAAAATCCCGAACCGTAAAAAGTTTCAAAAATCATGAAAAATAGATAACGAGTCGTCTTGCCATGAAACTTCACGTAAAGGCTTAAGGGACCATTGTATGAATTTACAGGCCATAAAAATGGCATTGGCATGCTGAAATATGAAGATGTGCCTAAACCCACCTACCACCCTATCGATCCACGGCTTGCGCATCCCGTCTCTCTGGCCGGCGTAGTGCCTGACCACCCGTCTGCCCGCTCATTTCGTCGGTTGACTTAGGCATACGGAGTTCATTCCCAGTCTAAGATCAAACCAGATCGAGGGTTGCGATAGCAGGATCGACAGCACGCAGAGGGGGACCCGGCTTGCGCATCGTGCCCCTCTAGCTGGCTGAGCGCCCACACGTTCGTTTCGTTGGTTAACTTAGGCATACGGAGTTCATTCCCCATCTAAGATCAGACTGGACCGAGGGTTGTGACAGCAGGATCGGTAGCACACAAAGGGGGACCTGGCTGACCCTCAGCTTGCGCATCCCACCCCTCTGGCCGACTGAGCGCCTGCACGCTCATTTCGTGCGTTGACTTAGGCATACGAAGTTCATTCCCAATCTAAGCATACGGAGTTCATTCCTAGTCTAAGATCAGACTAGACCGAGGGTTGCGATAGTACATGCTGGGCTTGGGCATGTGCTGGTGTCGCATTTTTCTTCGTCGGGGCACCATCGTCGGAGCATCGTCGGAGAACCTCACCGGCGGCATTGGGGTTCCGGCAATCGGGGGGTCCAAGGGGGGTGTGCACACGTTATGTGCGATGGGTGCTGGTACTTGGCCCTTATATTAAGCCCCTATCCCTCATCAAACCTCGAGAACTCACACCCCCTTAAAGAGCATTTGAGATTTTACAGGTTTGCTGCCAGTAGCCATTAAAGTGTCTGAAATAGGGACACGTTTTCAAATGGTCACAAAATCTTGTACACTTCGAGTTTTTAACTGAATTTTTTGTGCATGCCAACAAAAATACAAGGATCACGTCTACCTATTTTGGGTTCAAAACTCCTTCCGAAAAGATTTTAAAAAATACCGAACCGTAAAAAGTTTTGAAAATCGTGAAAAATAGAAATCGAGTCGTCTTGCCATAAAACTTCACATGAAGGCTTAAGGGACCATTGTATGCATTTACAAGCCATAAAAATGGCATTGGCACGTAGAAATATGAAGATGTGCCAAAACCCACCTACCACCCTATCGATCCACGGCTTGCGCATCCCTTCTCTCTGGCCGGCGTAGTGCCCGCCTGCCCGCTCGTTTCGTCGGTTGGCTTAGGGATATGGAGTTCATTCCCATTCTAAGATCAGACCAGATCGAGGGTTGTGGCAGTAGGATCGGCAGCACACAGAGGGGGACCCGGTCGATCCCCGGCTTGAGCATCCCGCCCCTCTAGCAGGCTGAGCGCCCGCACGCTCGTTTCATGGGTTGACTTGGGCATACGGAGTTCATTCCCAGTCTAAGGATACGGAGTTCATTCCTAGTCTAAGATCAGACCAGATCGAGGGTTACGGCAGCACATGCTGGGCTCGGGCATGTGTTGGTGCCGTATTTTTCTTCCCCGGGGCACCATCATCGGAGCATCACCGGAGAACTTCACTGGCGGAAATAGGGTTCCGACGATCGGGGGGCCGGGGGGTGTGCGCAAATGATGTGCGATGGGTGCTGGTACTTGGCCCTTATATTGGCCCCCTATCCCTCATCAAACCTTCATAACTCACACCACCTTAAAGAGCATTTGAGATTTTACAGGTTTGCTGCTAGCAGCCATTAAAGTGTCTGAAAGGGGGACACTTTTTTCAAATGGTCACAAAATCTTGTACACATACAGTTTTTAGCTGAATTTTTTGTGCAAGCCAACAAAAATACAAGGATCACGTCTAAAAAGTTTTGGGGCCAAAACTCCCTCCGAAAAAATTTTAAAAAATCCTAAACCATAAAAAGTTTTAAAAATCATGAAAAATAGAAAACGAGTCGTCCTGCCATGAAACTTCACGTGAAGGCTTAAGGGACCATTGTATGAATTTACAAGCCATAAAAATGGCATTGGAATGCAGAAGTATGAAGATGTGCCTAAGCTCACCTACCACCCTATCGATCCACGGCTTGCGCATCCCGTCTCTCTGGCCGGGCAGTGCCCTCCCGTCCGCCCGCTCGTTTCGTCGGTTGGCTTAGGCATACGGAGTTCATTCCCAGTCTAAGATCAGATCAAACCGAGGGTTACGGCAGCAAAATCAGCAGCATGCAGAAGGGGACCCGATCGATCCTCGGCTTGCACATCCCACCCCTCTGGCCGGTTGAGCACCCGTACGCTCGTTTCGTGGGTTGACTAAGGCATACGGGGTTCATTCCCAATCTAAGCATACGTGTTCATTCCCAGTCTAAGATCGGACCGGACCGAGGGTTACGGCAGCAGATCCTGGGCTCGGGCATGTGCTGGTGCCACATTTTTCTTCGTTGGGGCACCATCATCGAAACATCACCGGTGAACCTGACCGGCGACATTGTGGTTCCAGCGATCGGGGGGGTGTGCGCACATGATGTGTGATGGGTGCTCATACTTGGCCCTTAAATTGGCCCCCTATCCCTCATCAAACCTTAAGAACACACACCCCCTTAAAGAGCATTTGAGATTTTACAGGTTTGCTGCCAGTAACCATTAAAGTGTCTTAAAGGGGGACACTTTTTTGAAATGGTCACAAAATCTTGTACACTTTGAGTTTTTAGCTGAATCTTTTTGTGCATGCCAACAAAAATACAAGGATCACATCTACCATGTTTAAGGCCAAAACTCCTTTCGAAAAAATTTTAAAAAATCTTGAACCGTAAAAAGTTTCAAAAATTATGAAAATCAGAAAACGAGTCATCTTGCCATGAAACTTAACGTGAAGGCTTAAGGGACCATTGTATGAATTTACAAGCCATAAAAATGGCATTAGCACACAAAAATATGAAGACGTGCCTAAACCCACCAACCACCATATCGATCCATGGCTTGCGCATCCCGTCTCTCTGGCCGACGTAGTGCCCACTCGGCCGCCCGTTCATTTCGTCGGTTGCCTTAGGCATACGGAGTTCATTCCCAGTCTAAGATCAGATCGGACCGAGGGTTGTGGCAGCAGGATCGACAGCACGCAGAGAGGGACCCGATCGATCCTCGGCTTGTGCATCCGACCCATCTGGCCTGTTGAGCGCCCGCGCGCTCGTTTCGTGTGTTGAATTAGGCATACGGAGTTCATTCCCAGTCTAAGCATACAGAGTTCATTCCCAGTCTAAGATCGGACCAGACCTAGGGTTACGGTAGCACATGCTGGGCTCGAGCATGTGCTGGTGTCGCATTTTTCTTCACCGGGGCAATATCGCCGGAGCATCATCAGAGAACCTGATCGACGGCATTGGGGTTCCGTTGATCGGGGGGCGGGGGGGTGTGCGCACATGATGTGCGATGGGTGCTGGTACTTGGCCCTTATATTGGCCCCCTATCCATCATCAAACCTGGAGAACTCACACCGCCTTAAAGAGCATTTGAGATTTTACAGGTTTGCTGCCAGTAGCGATTAAAGTGTTTAAAATGGGGACACCTTTGTCAAATGGTCACAAAATCTTGTACACTTCGAGTTTTGAGCTGATTTCTTTTGTGCATGCCAAAAAAAATACAATGATCACGTCTATGAAGTTTAGGGCTAAAACTCCTTTTGAAAAAATTTTAAAAAATCTCGAACTGTAAAAAGTTTCAAAAATCATGAAAAATGGAAAATGAGTCGTCTTGCCATGAAACTTCACGTGAAGGCTTAAGGGACCACTGTATGAATTTACAAGCCCTAAAAATGGCATTGGCATGCAAAAATATGAGGATGTGCCTAAACCCACCTACCACCCTATCGATCCACGGCTTGCGCATCCCGTCTCTCTGGCCGACGTAGTGCCCGCCCGCCCGCTCGTTTTGTCAGTTGGCTTAGGCATACGGAGTTGATTCCCTGTCTAAGATCAGACCAGACCTAGGGTTACGGCAGCAGGATCGACAGCACGTAAAGGGGGACCCGGTCGATCCCCGGCTTGCGCATGCCACCCCTTTGGCCAATTGAGCGCCCGCACGGTCGTTTCATGGGTTGACTTAGGCATACGGAGTTCATTCCAGTCTAAGATCGGATTGGACCGAGGGTTGCGGCAGCACATGCTAGGCTCGGGCATGTGCTGGAGCCGCATTTTTCTTCATCGGGGCACCATCGCCAGAGCATCGCCGAAGAACTTGACCGACGGTATTGGGGTTCCGGCGATCGAGGGGAATGGGGGGGTGTGCGCACATGATGTGCGATGAGTGCTGGTACTTGGCGTTTATATTGGCCCCCTATCCCTCATCAAACCTCCGAACTCACACCCCCTTAAAGAACATTTGAGATTTTACAGGTTTGCTGCGAGTAGCCATTAAAGTGTCTGAAATGGGGACACTTTTTTCAAATGGTCACAAAATCTTGTACACTTCGAGTTTTTAGCTGAATTTTTTTGTGCATGCCAACAAAAATACAAGGATCACGTCTACCAAGTTTGGCCCAAAACTCCTTCTGAAAAAATTTTAAAAAATTCTGAACCGCAAAAAGTTTCAAAAATCATGAAAAATAGAAAACGAGTCGTCTTGCCATGAAACTTCACGTGAAGGCTTAAGGGACCATTGTATGAATTTACAAGCCATAAAAATGGCATTGGCACACAGAAATATGAAGATGTGCCTAAACCCACCTACCACCCTATCGATCCATAGCTTGCGCTTCCCGTCTCTCTGGCCGGTGTAGTGTTCGCCCGCCTGCTCATTTCGTCGGTTGGCTTAGGCATACGAAGTTCAGTCCCAGTCTAAGATCGGATCAGACTGAGGGTTGCGGTAGTAGGATCGACAGCAAGCAGAGGGGGACCCGACCGATCCCGACTTGCGCATCCCGCCCCTCTGGCCGGCTGAGCTACGGCACGCTCGATTCGTGGGTTGACTTAGGCATACGGAGTTCATTCCCCGTCTAAGATCAGATCGGACCGAGGGTTACGGCAGCACATGCTGGGCTCGGGCATGTGCTGGTGCCGTATTTTTTTCGTCGGGGTGCCATCGACAGAGCATCGCCAGAGAACCTGATCGACGGCATTAGGGTTCCGGTGATCGGGAGGGCTGGGGGGGTGTGTGCACATGATGTGCGATGGGTACTAGTACTTGGCCCTTACATTGGCCTCCTATCCCGCATCAAACCTCGAGAACTCACATCGCCTTAAAGATCATTTGAGATTTTACAGGTTTGCTGCCAGTAGCCATTAAAGTGTCTAATATGGGGACACTTTTTTCAAATGGTCACAAAATCTTGTACACTTCGAGTTTTTAGCTGAATTTTTTGGGCATGCCAACAAAAATACAAGGATCACGTCTACCCAGTTTGGGGCCAAAACTCCTTCCAAAAAAATTTTAAAAGATCCCGAACCGTAAAAAGTTTCAAAAATCATGAAAAATAAAAAATGAGTCGTCTTTCCATGAACTTTACGTGAAGGCTTAAGGGACCATTGTAGGAATTTACAAGCCATAATAATGGCATTGGTATGCAGAAATATGAAGATGTGCCTTAATACAAGGATCACGTCTACCAAGTTTGGGGCCAAAACACCTTTCGAAAAAATTTTAAAAGATCCCGATCTGTAAAAAGTTTCAAAAATCGTAAAAAATAGAAAACGAGTCGTCTTGCCATGAAAGTTCACGTGAAGGCTTAAGGGACCATTGTATGAATTTACAAGCCATAAAAATGGTGTTGGCACTCAGAAATATGAAGATGAGCCTGTACCCAGCTACCACCCTATCGATCCACGGCTTGCGCATCCCGCCTCTCTGGCCGACGTAGTGCCTGCCCGTCCGCCCACTTGCTCTTTTTGTCGGTTAGCTTAGGCATACCTAGTTCATTCCCAGTCTAAGATTGGACCAAACCGAGGGTTGCGGCAGAAGGATCGACAACACGCAGCGGCGGACCTGGCTGATCCTCGGCTTGTGCATCTCGCCACTCTAGCTGGCTGAGCGCCTGCACGCTCATTTCGTGGGTTGACTCAGGCATACAGAGTTCATTCCAAGTCTTAGATCGGACCGTATTGAGGGTTGCGGTAGCACATGCTGGGCTCGGGCATGTTCTGGTGCCGCATTTTTCTTCACCGTGGCACCATTGTCGGAGCATCACCGGAGAACCTGACCAGCATTATTGGGGTTCCGATGATCGGAGGGGCCGGGAGGGTGTGCGCACATGATGTGTGATGGGTGCTGGTACTTGGCCCTTATATTGGCCCCCTATCCCTCATCAAACCTTGAGAACTCACACCCCCTTAAAGAGCATTTGAGGTTTTACAAGTTTGCTACCAGTAGCCATTAAAGTGTCTGAAATTGGGACACTTTTTTCAAATGGTCACAAAATCTTGTACACTTCGAGTTTTTAGCTGAATTTTTTTGTGCATGCCAACAAAAATAAAAGGATCACGTCTACCAAGTTTGGGGCCAAAAATCCTTCCAAAAAAATTTTAAAAAATCCCGAACCGCAAAATGTTTCAAAAATCATGAAAAATAGAAAATTAGTCGTCTTGCCATAAAACTTCACGTGAAGGCTTAAGGGACCATTGTATAAATTTACAAGCCATAAAAGTGGCCTTGGAACGCAGAAATATGGAGATGTGCCTAAACCCACCTACCACCCTATCGATCCATGGCTTGCGCATCTCGTCTCTCTTGGCGACGTAGTGCCCGCCCGGCCGTTCGTTTCGTCAGTTGGCTTAGGCATACGGAGTTCATTCCCAGTCTAAGATCGGACCGAACCGAGGGTTACGGTAGTAGGATCGGCAACACGCAGAGGGGGACCCAACCGATCCCCAGCTTGCGCATCCCGCCCCTCTGGCTGGCTAGGCACCCGTACGCTCAGTTCATGGGTTGGCTTAGGCATACGGAGTTCATTCCCAATCTAAGCATACGGAGTTCATTCCCAGTCTAAGATCGAACGGGACTGAGGGTTGCGGTAGCACATGCTGGGCTCGCCCGCCCGCCCGCTCGTTTCATCGGTTGGCTTAGGCATACGGAGTTCATTCCCAGTCTAAGATCAGACCGAACAGAGGGTTGCGGCAGTAAGATGGGTAGCACACAGAAGGGGACCAGGTCGATCCCCAGCTTGCGCATCCCGTCCCTCTGGCCGGTTGAGCGCCCGCACGCTCGTTTTATGGGTTGACTTAGGCATACGAAGTCCATTCTCAGTCTAAGCATACGGAGTTCATTCTCAGTCTAAGATCGGACCGGACCGAGGGTTGCGGTAGCACATGCTAGGCTCGTGCATGTGCTGATGTCGCATTTTTCTTCCCTGAGGCACCATCGTCGGAGCATAGTCAGAGAACCTGACCGACGACATTGGGGTTCCGACGATCGGGGGGGCCGGGGGGGTGTGCGCACATGATGTGCGATGGGTGCTGGTACTTGGCCCTTATATTGGCCCTCTATCCCTCATCAAACCTCAAGAACTCACACCCCTTTAAAGAGCATTTGAGATTTTACAGGTTTGCTGCCAGTAGCCATTAAAGCGTCTAAAATGGGGACACTTTTTTCAAATGATCACAAAATCTTGTACACTACGAGTTTTTAGCTGAATGTTTTTGTGCATGCCAACAAAAATACAAGGATCACGTCTACCAAGTTTGGGGCCAAAACCCCTTTCGAAAAAATTTTAAAAAATCTCGAACCATAAAAATTTTGAAAATTATGAAAAATAGAAAACGAGTCGTCTTACCATGAAACTTCACATGAAGGCTTAAGGGACCATTGTATGAATTTACAAGCCATAAAAATGGCATTGGCATGCAAAAATATGAAGATGTACTTAAACCGACCTACATATCTCGTCTCTCTGGCTGGTGTAGTGCTCGCTTGCCCGTCCGGTCGTTTTGTCGATTGGCTTAGGCGTACGAATTTCATTCCCAGTCTAAGACCGGATCAGACTGAGGGTTTCCGTAGTAGGATCAACAGCACACAGAAAGGGACCCGATCGATCCCCGATTTAGACATCCCGCCCCTCTGGCCGACTGAGCGCCCGTAAGCTCGTTTCGTGGGTTAACTTAGGCATACGAAGTTCATTCCCAGTGTAAGCATACAGAGTTCATTCCCAATCTAAGATCGAACCGAATCGAGGGTTGTGGCAGCACAACCTGGGCTCAGGCATGTGCTGGTGCCGCATGTTTCTTCAACGGGGCACCATCGTCGGAGAACCTGACTGGCGGTTTTGGGGTTCCGACGATCGAGGGGGTCGGGGGGTGTGCGGACATGATGTGCGACGGGTGCTGGTTCTTGGCCCTTATATTGGCCCCCTATCCCTCATCAAACCTCGAGAACTCACACCCCCTTAAAGAGCATTTGAGATTTTACAGGTTTGCTGCCAGTAGCCATTAAAGTATCTTAAATGAGGACACTTTTTTCAAATGGTCACAAAATCTTGTACACTTTGAGTTTTTAGCTGAATTTTTTTGTGCATGCCAACAAAAGTACAAGGATCATGTCTACGAAGTTTGGGGACAAAAGGTTTTCCAAAAAAATTTTAAAAAATCCCTAACCTTAAAAAGTTTCAAAAATCGTGAAAAATAGAAAACGAGTCGTCTTGCCATGAAACTTCACGTGAAGGCTTAAGGGACCATTGTATGAATTTAGAAGACATAAAAATGGCATTGGCACGCAGAAATATGAAGATGTGCCTAAACCCACCTACCACCCTATCGATCCACGACTTGCGCATCCCGTCTCTCTGGCCGGCGTAGTGCCCGCCCACCCGCCCGCCCGTTCGTTTCGTTGGTCAGCTTAGGCATACAGAGTTCATTCCCAGTCTAAGATTGAACCGGATCGAGGGTTGCGGCAGCAGGATCGACAGCACGTAGACGGGGACCCGGTCGATCCTCGGCTTGCACATCATGCCCCTCTGGCTAGCTGAACGCCCGCACGCTTGTTTCGTGGGTTGACTTAGGCATACAGAGTTCATTCCCAGTCTAAGCATACAGAGTTCATTCCCAGTCTAAGATCGGACCGGACCGAGGGTTGCGGTAGCACATGCTGGGCTTGGGCATGTGCTGGTGCCGCATTTTTCTTCGTCGAGGCACCACTGCCGGAGAACCTGACCGACGGTATAGGGGTTCCGATGATCAGGGGGCCGAGGGGTGTGCGCACATGATGTGCGATGGGTGCTGGTATTTGGCCCTTATATTGGCCCCCTATCCCTCATCAAACCTCAAGAACTCACACCCCCTTAAAGAGCATTTGAGATTTTGCAGGTTTGCTGCCAGTAGCTATTAAAGTGTCTGAAAAGGGGACACTTTTTTCAAATGGTCACAAAATCTTGTACACTTCGAGTTTTTGGCAAAATTTTTATGTGCATGCCAACAAAAATACAAGGATCAGGTCTACCATGTTTGGGGCCAAAACTCCTTCTGAAAAAATTTTAAAAAATCCTGAACCGCAAAAAGTATCGAAATTCATGAAAAATAAAAAAAAACGAGTTGGCTTGCCATCAAACTTCACGTGAAGGCTTAAGGGAACATTGTATGAATTTAGAAGCCATAAAAATGGCATTGGCATGCAAAAATATGAAGATGTGCCTAAACCCACCTACCACCCTATCGATCCACGGCTTGCGCATCCCGTCTCTCTGGCCGGCGAATTGCCCGCTCACCCGCCCGCCCGCTCGTTTCGTCGGTTGGCTTAGGCATATGGAGTTCATTCCCAATCTAAGATTGGACCAGACTGAGGGTTGCGGCAGCAGGATCGGCAGCACGCAGAGGGGGACCTGACCGATCTCCAACTTACGCATCCCGCCCCTCTGGCCAGCTGAGCACCCGCACGCTCGTTTCGTGGGTTGACTTACACACACGAAGTTCATTCACAGTCTAAGCATACGGAGTTCATTCCCAGTCTAAGATCGGACCAGACCGAGGATTGCGGCAGCACATGCTGGGCTCGGGCATGTGCTGGTGTCGTATTTTTCTTCACCGGGGCACCATCATCGTAGCATCGCCGTAGAACCTAATCGGCGGCATTAGGGTTTCGGCGATCAGGGGTGCCAGGGGGTACTTGGCCCTTATATTGGTCTCCTATCCCTCATCAAACCTCAAGAACTCACACGCCTTAAAAGGCATTTTAGATTTTACAGATTTGCTGCCAGTAGCCATTAAAGTGTCTGAAATGGGGACACTTTTATCAAATGGTCACAAAATCTTGTACACTTCGAGTTTTTAGCTGAATTTTTTTGTGCATGCCAAAAAAAATACAAGGATCACGTCTACCAAGTTTGGGGCCAAAACACCTTCCAAAAAACTTTTAAAAAATCCCAAACCGCAAAAATTTTCAAAAATCATGAAAAAAAAAAAACGAGTCGTCTTGCCATGAAACTTCACGTGAAGGCTTAAGAGACCATTGTATGAATTTACAAGCCATAAAAATGGCATTGGCACATAGAAATATGAAGATGTGCCTAAACCCACCTACCACCCTATCGATCCATGGCTTATGCATCCCGTCTCTCTGGCCGACGTAGTGCCCGCCCACTCGTTTCGTTGGTTGGCTTAGGCATACGAAGTTCATTCCTAGTCTAAGATCAGACCGGATCGAGGGTTGTGGCAGCAGGATCAATGGCACGCCGAGGGTGACCCAATCGATCCTCGACTTACGCATCCCGCCCCTCTGGTCGGCTGAGTGCCCGGACAATCTTTTCGTGGGTTGACTTAGGCATATGGAGTTATTCCCAGTCTAAGCATACGGAGTTTATTCCCAGTCTAAGATCGGATCGGACCAGGGGTTGTAGTAGCACAAGCTGGGCTCGGGCATGTGCTGGTGCCGTATTTTTCTTCATCGGGGCACCATCATCGGAGAACCTAACCGGCGGCATAGGGTTCCGGCGATCGGGGGGGCCGGGGGGGTGTGCGCACATGATGTACGATGGGTGCTGGTACTTGGCCCTTATATTGGCCCCCTATCCCTCATCAAACCTCGAGAAATCACACCCCCTTAAAGAGCTTTTGAGATTTTACAGGTTTGCTGCCAGTAGCCATTAAAGTGTCTGAAATGGGGACACTTTTTTCAAATGGTCACAAAATCTTGTACACTTTGAGTTTTTAGCTGAATTATTTTGTGCATGCCAACAAAAATACAAGGATCACGTCTACCAAATTTGGGGCCAAAACGCCTTGCGATAAAATTTTAAAAAATCCCGAACCGTAAAAAGTTTTGAAAATCATGAAAAATAGAAAACGAGTCGTCTTGCCATGAAACTTCACGTGAAGGCTTAAGGGACCATTGTATGAATTTACAAGCCAGAAAAATGGCATTGGCACATAGAAATATGAAGATGTGCCTTAACCAACCTACTACCCTATCGATCCACGGCTTAAGCATCCCGTCTCTTTGGTCGGCGTAGTGCCCGCCCCGCCCACCCGCTTGCTCATTTCGTCAGATGGCTTAGGCATACGGAGTTCATTCCCAGTCTAAGACTGAACCAGACTGAGGGTTACAACAGCAGCATCGGTAGCACGCAAAGGCGGACCCAATCGATCCCCGACTTACGCATCTTGCCCCTCTGGCCGGCTGAGTGCCCGCACGCTCGTTTCGTGGGTTGACTTAGGCATACGGAGTTCATTCCCAGTCTAAGCATACGAAGTTCATTCCCAGTCTAAGATCGAATTGGATGGAGGGTTGCGGTAGCACATGCTGGGCTCGGGCATGTGTTGGTACCGTATTTTTCTTCACCGGGGCACCATCATCCAAGCATCGTCGGAGAACCTGACCGGGGGCATTGGGGTTTCGGCGATTGAGGGGCCGGGGGGTGTGCGCAGATGATGTACGATGGGTGCCAGTACTTGGCCCTTATATTGGCCCCCTATCCCTCATCAAACCTCGAGAACTCACACCCCCTTAAAGAGCATTTGAGATTTTACAGGTTTGCTACTAGTAGCCATTAAAGTGTCTGAAATGGGGGCACTTTTTTCAAATGGTCGCAGAAACTTGTACACTTCGACTTTTTAGCTGAATTTTTTTGTCCATGCCAAAAAAAAATACAATTTTCACGTCTACCAACTTTGGGGCTAAAACTCCTTTCGAAAAAGTTTTAAAAAATCCCGAACTGTAAAAAGTTTCAAATATCGTGAAAAATAGAAAACGAGTCGTCTTGCCATGAAACTTCACGTGAAGGCTTAAGGGACCATTGTATGAATTTACAAGCCATAAAATGGCATTGGCACGCAGAAATATGAAGATGTGCCAAACCCACCTACCACCCTATCGATCCACGGCTTGCGTATCCCGCCTCTCTGGCCGGCGTAGTGCCCGCCCGCCCGCCCGCCTGCTCCTTTCGTCAGTTGGCTTAGGCATACGGAGTTCATTCCCAGTCTAAGATTAGACCAGACCGAGGGTTACGGTAGCAGGATCGGTAGCATGCAGAGAGGGATCCGATCGATCCCCGGCTTGCGCATCTTGCCCGTCTGGTCGACTGAGCGCCCGCATGCTTGTTTCGTGTGTTGACTTAGGCATACGAAGTTCATTCCCAATGTAAGCATACAGAGTTCATTCTCAGTCTAAGATCTGACCGGACCGAGGGTTGCGGTAGCACATGCTGGGCTAGGGCATGTGCTGGTGCCACATTTTTCTTCATCGGGGCACCATCGGAGAACCTGACCGGCGGCATTGGGGTTCCGACGATCGAGGGGGCCGAGGGGGTGTGCGCACATGATGTGCGATGGGTACTGGTACTTGGCCCTTATATTGGCCCCCTATCCCTCATCAAACCTTGAGAACTCACACCCCCTTAAAGAGCATTTGAGATTTTACAGGTTTGTTGCCAGTAGCCATTAAAGTGTCTGAAATGGGGATACTTTTTTCAAATGGTCACAAAATCTTGTACACTTCGAGTTTTTAGCTGAACTTTTTGGTGCATGCCAACAAAAATACAAGGATCACGTCTACCAAGTTTGGGGCCAAAACACCTTCTGAAAAAATTTTAAAAAATCTTGAACTGCAAAAAGTTTCAAAAATCGTAAAAAATAGAAAACGAGTCGTCTTGCCAAGAAACTTCACGTGAAGGCTTAAGGGACCATTGTATGAATTTAGAAGCCTTAAAAATGGCATTGGCACGCAAAAATTTGAAGATGTGCCAAAACCCACCAACCACCCTATCGATCCACGGCTTGCGCAACCCACCCCTCTGGCCGATGTAGCGCCCGCCCTCCCGCCCGCCCGTTCATTTTGTCGGTTAGCTTAGGCATACGGAGTTCATTCCCAGTCTAAGATAGGACCAAACTGAGGGTTGCGGCACTACGCAGAGGGAGACCCGACTGATCCCCGGCTTGACATCCCCTCCTTCTAGCTGGCTAAGCGCCCGTATGCTCATTTCGTGGGTTGACTTAGGCAGACAGAGTTCATTCCCAATCTAAGCATACGGAGTTCATTCTCAGTCTAAGATCGAACCGGACTGAGGGTTACCGCATTTTTCTTCGTCGGGGCACCATCATCGGAGCATCGCTAGAGAACCTGATCGACAGTATTGGGTTCTGGCGATCGGGGTGGCCGGGGGGTTGTGCGCACATGATGTATGATGGGTGCTGATATTTGGCCCTTATATTGGCCACCTATCCCTCATCAAACCTCGAGAACTCACACCCCCTTAAAGAGCATTTGAGATTTTACAGGTTTGCTGCCAGTAGCCATTAAAGTGTCTGAAATGGGGACACTTTTTTCAAATGGTCACAAAAATCTTGTACACTTCGAGTTTTTAGCTGAATTTTTTTGTGCATGCCAAAAAAAATACAAGGATTACGTCTACCAAGTTTCGGGCCAAAAATCCTTTCGAAAAAATTTTAAAAAATCCCGAACAGCAAAAAGTTTCAAAAATCGTGAAAAATAGAAAATGAGCCGTCTTGCCATGAAACTTCACGTGAAGGCTTAAGGGACCATTGTATGAATTTACAAGCCATAAAAATGGCATTGGCATGCAGAAATATGAAGATGTGCCAAACCCACCTACCACCCTATCGATCCACGGCTTGCGCATCCCGCCACTCTGGTCGGCGTAGTGCCCGCCTGCCCGCCCGTTCATTTTGTCAGTTGGCTTAGGCATATGGAGTTCATTCCCAGTCTAAGATCAGATCAGATTGAGGGTTGCGGTAGGAGAATCGGCAGCACGCAGAGAGGGATCCGATCGATCCCTGGCTTGTGCATCCTACCCCTCTGGCCGGCTGAGCGCCCATACGCTTGTTTCGTGGGTTAACTTAGGCATACGGAATTCATTCCCAATCTAAGCATACGGAGTTCATTCTCAGTCTAAGATCGAATCGGACCGAGGGTTGCAGCAGCACATACTGGGCTCGAGCATGTGCTGGTGCCGCATTTTTCTTTATCGGGGCACCATCGTCGGAGCATCATTGGAGAACCTCACCGCGGCATTAGGGTTCCGGCGATCCGACGGGTCGGGGGGTGTGCGCACATGATGTGCGATGGGTGCTGGTACTTGGCCCTTATATTGGCCCCCTATCCCTCATCAAACCTCGAGAACTCACACCCTTTTAAAGAGCATTTGAGATTTTACAGGTTTGCTGCCAGTAGCCATTAAAGTGTCTGAAATGGGGACACTTTTTTCAAATGGTCACAAAATCTTGTACACTTCGAGTTTTTAGCTGAATTTTTTGTGCATGCCAAAAAAAATACAAGGATCACGTCTACCAAGTTTGGGGCCAAAACACCTTCCGAAAAAATTTTAAAAAATCTCGAACCGCAAAAAGTTTCAAAAATCGTAAAAAATAGAAAACGAGTCGTCTTGCCAAGAAACTTCACGTGAAGGCTTAAGGGACCATTGTATGAATTTACAAGCCTTAAAAATGGCATGGCACACAAAAATTTGAAGATATGCCGAAACCCACCTACCACCCTATCGATCCACGGCTTGCGCATCCCGCCTCTCTGGTCGGCGTAGCGCCCGCCCTCCCGCCCACCCGATAATTTCATCGGTTAGCTTAGGCATATGGAGTTCATTCCCAGTATAAGATCGGACCGAACTAAGGGTTGCGGCACCACGCAGAGTGGGACCCGGCTGATCGTCGGCTTGCACATCCCGCCCCTCTGCCCGACTAATCGCCCACATGCTCATTCCGTGGGTTGACTTAGGCATACGAAGTTCATTCCCAGTCTAAGCATACGGAGTTCATTCCCAGTCTAAGATCGGACCGAACCGAGGGTTGCCGCATTTTTCTTCGTCGGGGCACCATCGCCGGAGCATTGCCAGAGAACCTGACCGGCGGCATTGGGGTTTCGGGGATCGGGGGGGCTGGGGGTGTGCGCACATGATGTGCGCTGGGTGCTGGTACTTGGCCCTTATACTGAGTTCATTCCCAGTGTAAGATCGGACCAGACCGAGGTTGCGGTAGCAAGATCGACAGCAGGCAGAGTGGGACTCGGTCGATCCTCGAGTTGCGCATCCTGCCCCTCTAGCCGACTAAGCACCCGGACGCTTGTTCTGTGGGTTGACTTAGGCATACAGAGTTCATTCCCAGTCTAAGATCAGACCAAACCGAGGGTAACGGTAGCGCATACTGGGCTAGGGCATGTGCTGGAGCCGTATTTTTCTTCGCCGGGGCACCATCGCCGGAGCATCGTCGGAGAACCTGACCGACGGTATTGGGGTTCTGATGATCGGGGGGGTCGGGGGGTGTACGCACATGATGTGCGATGGGTGCTGGTACTTGGCCCTTATATTGGCCCCCTATCCCTCATCAAACCTCAAGAACTCACACCCTTTAAAGAGCATTTGAGATTTTACAGGTTTGCTGCCAGTAGCCATTAAAGTGTCTGAAATGGGGACAATTTTTTCAAATGGTCACAAAATCTTGTACACTTCGAGTTTTTAGTTAAATTTTTTTGTGCATGCCAAAAAAAATACAAGGATCACGTCTACCAAGTTTGGGGCCAAAACTAATTTCAAAAAAATTTTAAAAAATCCCGAACCGTAAAATGTTTAAAAAATCATGAAAAATAAAAACGAGTCGTCTTGCCATGAAACTTCACGTGACGGCTTAAGGGACCGTTGTATGAATTTACAAGCCATAAAAATGGCATTGGCATGTAGAAATATGAAGATGTGCCTAAACCCACCTACCACCCTATCAATCCACGGCTTGCGCATCCCGTCTCTCTGACCGACATAGTGCCCGCCCGCCCGCCCGCCCGCACGTTTCGTTGGTTGGCTTAGGCATTCGGAGTTAATTCCTAGTCTAAGATCAGACCAGACCGAGGGTTACGGTAGCAAGATCAACAGCATGAAGAGGGGGACCCGGCTGATCCCCTGGTTGCGTATCCCGCCCCTTTGGCCGGCTGAGCACCCCCATGCTCGTTCCGTGGGTTGACTTAGGCATATAGAGTTCATTCCCAGTCTAAGCATACGGAGTTCATTCGCAGTCCAAGATCGGACCGGACCGAGGGTTGTGGCAGCACATGCTGGGCTCGGGCATTTGCTGGTGCTGCATTTTTCTTCATCGGGGTGCCATCACCGGAGCATCGCCAGAGAATCTGATCGACGACATTGGGGTTCCGGCAATCGGGCGTGCCGGGGGGTGTGCACACATGATGTGCGATGGGTGCTGGTACTTGGCCCTTATATTAGCCCCCTACCCCTTATCAAACCTCCAGAACTCACACCCCCTTAAAGAGCATTTGAGATTTTACAGGTTTGCTACCAGTAGCCATGAAAGTGTCTAAAATGGGGACACTTTTTTCAAATGCTCACAAAATCTTGTACACTTCGATTTTTTAGCTGAATTTTTTTTGCATGCCAAAAAAAATAGAAGGATCACGTCTACCAAGTTCAGGGCCAAAAATCCTTCCGAAAAAATTTAAAAAAATCCCAAACCGTAAAAATTTTCAAAAATCATGAAAAATAGAAAACGAGTCGTCTTGCCAAGAAACTTCAAGTGAAGGCTTAAGGGACCATTGGATGAATTTACAAGCCATAAAAATGGCATTGGCATGCAGAAATATGAAGATGTGCCTAAACCCACCTACCACCTTATCGATCCACGGCTTGTACATCCCGCCTCTCTGGCCGACGTAGTGCCCGCCCGCCCGTCCGCTCATTTCGTCGGTTGGCTTAGGCATACGGAGTTCATTCCCAGTCTAAGATCAGACCAAACCGAGGGTTCTGGTAGCAAGATTGGTAGCACGCAGAAGGGGACCTGGCCGATCCCCGGCTTGCGCATCCCGCCCCTCTGGCCGGATGAGCGGTCGCACGCTCGTTTCGTGGGTTGACTGAGGCATACGGCCTTCATTCCCCGTCTAAGCATACGGAGTTCATTCCCAGTCTAAGATCGGACCAGATCGAGGGTTACAGCAGCACATGCTAGGCTCGGGCATGTGCTGGTGCCGCATTTTTTTCGTCAGGGCACCATCGTCGAAGAACCTGACCGACGGCATTGGGGTTTCGGGTATCGGGGGGGCCGGGGGGGTGTACGCACATGATGTGCACTGGGTGCTGGTACTTGGCCCTTATATTGGCCCCCTATCCCTCATCAAACCTGGAGAACTCACACCCCCTTAAAGAGCATTTGAGATTTTACAGGTTTGCTGCCAGTAGCCATTAAAGTGTCTAAAAGGGGGACACTTTTTTCAAATGGTCACAAAATCTTGTACACTTCGAGTTTTTAGCTGAATTTTTTTGTGCGTGCCAAAATAAATACAAGGATCACGTCTACCAAGTTTGGGGCCAAAACTCCTTCTAAAAAAATTTTAAAAAATCCCGAACCGCAAAAAGTTTGAAAAATCATGAAAAATAGAAAACGAGTCGTCTTGACATGAAACTTCACGTGAAGGCTTAAGGGACCATTGTATGAATTTACAAGCCATAAAAATGGCATTGGCATGCAGAAATATGAAGATGCACCTAAACCCACCTACCACCCTATCGATCCTTGGCTTGCGCATCCTGTCTCTCTGGCCGATGTAGTGCCCGCCCGCCCGCCCGCTCGTTTCATTGGTTGGCTTAGGCATACGAAGTTCATTCCCAGTCTAAGATCACACCAGACTGAGGGTTGTGGCAGCAAGATCGGCAGCACGCAGAGGGGGACTCGGCCGATCCCCGACTTACACATCCCACCCCTTTGGGCGGCTGAGCGCCTGCACGCTTGTTTCATGGGTTGACTTAGGCATACGAAGTTCATTCCCAGTCTAAGCATACGGAGTTCATTCCTAGTCTAAGATCAGACCAGAATGAGGGTTGCAACGGTACATGCTGGAATCGAGCATGTGTCGGTGCCATATTTTTTTTCGCCGGGGCACCATCGGCGAAGAACCTGACCGATGGCATTGGGGTTCCGACGATCGGGGGGGTCGGGGGGGTGTGCGCACATGATGTGCGATGGGTGCTGGTACTTGGCCCTTATATTGGCCCCCTATCCCTCATCAAACATCCAGAACTCACACCCCCTTAAAGAGCATTTGAGATTTTACAGGTTTGTTGCCAGTAGCCATTAAAGTGTCTGAAATGGGGACACTTTTTTCAAATGGTCACAAAATCTTGTACACTTCTAGTTTTTAGCTGAATGTTTTTGTGCATTCCAACAAAAATACAAGGATCACGTCTTCCAAGTTTGGGGCCAAAACTCCTTCCGAAAAAATTTTAAAAAATCCCGAACTGTAAAAAGTTTCAAAAATCATGAAAAATAGAAAACGAGTCGTCTTGCCATGCAACTTCATGTGAAGGCTTAAGGGACCATTGTATGAATTTACAATCCAGAAAAATGGCATTGGCACGTAGAAATATAAAGATGTGCCTAAACCACCTACACCCTATCGATCCACGGCTTACGCATCCGTCTCTCTGGACGACGTAGTGCCCGTCCGCCCGCCCGCTCGTTTCGTCAGTTGGCTTAGGCATACAGAGTTCATTCCTAGTCTAAGATTGGACGGACTGAGGGTTGCAGCAGCAGGATCAGCAGCACGCAAAGGGGGACCCCGGCCGATCCCCGGCTTATGCATCTCGCCCCTCTGGCCGGCTGAGAGCCCGCACGCTCGTTTCATAGGTTGACGTAGGCATACGGAGTTTCATCTCAGTCTAAGCATATGGAGTTGATTCCCAGTATAAGCATACGGAGTTCATTCCCCGTTTCTAGCAAATGCTGGGCTCGGGCATGTGTTGGTGCTGCATTTTTCTTCACCGGGGCACCATTGCTGGAGAGCCTGACCAACGGCATTGAGGTTCCGGCGATCGAGGGGGCCGGGGGGTGTGCGCACATGATGTGTGATGGGTGCTGGTACTTGGCCCTTATATTGGCCCCCTATCTCTGATCAAACCTCGAGAACTCACACCCCCTTAAAGAGCATTTGAGATTTTACAGGTTAGCTGAATGTTTTTGTGCAAGCCAAAAAAAATACAAGGATTACGTCTACCAAGTTTGGGGCTAAAAATCCTTTTGAAAAAATTTTAAAAAATCTCGAACCATAAAAAGTTTCAAAAATCATGAAAAATAGAAAACGAGTCGTCTTGCCACGAAACTTCACGTGAAGGCTTAAGGGACCATTGTATGAATTTAAAGGAAATAAAAATGGCATTGGCACATAGAAATATGAAGATGTTCCTAAACCCACCAACCACCCTATCGATCCACGGCTTGCGCATCCCGTCTCTCTGGCTGACGTAGTGGCCGCCCCCCCGTCCGCCCGCTCGTTTCGTCGGTTGGCTTAGGCATACGAAGTTCATTCCCAATCTAAGATCGAATCGGATGGTGGGTTCCGACAGTAGGATCGACAAGATGCAGATGGGGACCCGATCGATCCTCGGCTTGCGCATCCCGCCCCTCTGGCCGGTTGAGCGCTCGTACGCTCGTTTCATGGGTTGACTTAGTCATACGAAGTTCATTCCTAGTCTAAGCATACGGAGTTCATTCCCAGTCTAAGATCGGACCGGACTAAGGGTTGCGACAGCACATGCTAGGCTTGGGCATGTGCTGGTGCCGCATTTTTCTTCGTCGGGACACCATCGTCGGAGCATCGCTGGAGAACCTAACCGACGGCATTGGGGTTCCGACGATCGGAGGGGCCGGGGGGTGTGCGCACATGATGTGCGATGGGTGCTGGTACTTGGCCCTTATATTGGCCTCCTATCCCTCATCAAACCTTGAGAACTCACACCCCCTTAAAGAGCATTTGAGATTTTATAGGTTTGCTGCCAGTAGCCATTAAAGTGTCTGAAATGGGGATAATTTTTTCAAATGGTCACAAAATCTTGTACACTTCGAGTTTTTAGCTGCTTTTTTTTGTGCATGACAACAAAAATACAAGGATCATGTCTACCAAGTTTGGGGTGAAAAATCCTTTCGAAAAAATTTTAAAATATCCCGAACCGTAAAAAGTTTTGAAAATCGCAAAAAATAGAAAACGAGTCGTCTTGCCATGAAACTTCACGTGAAGGCTCAAGGGACCATTGTATGAAACTACAAGCCATAAAAATGGCATTGGCATGCAGAAATATGAAGATGTTCCTAAACCCACTACCACCCTATCGATCCACGGCTTGCGCATCCCGTCTCTTTGGTCGACGTAGTGCCCGCCCGCCCGCCCGCCCGCTCATTTCGTCGGTTGGCTTAGGCATACGGAGTTCATTCCCAGTCTAAGATTGGACCGGACCGAGGGTTGCGACAACACATGCTAGGCTCGAGCATGTGCTGGAGCCGTATTTTTCTTTGCCAGGGCACCATCGCCAGAGCATTGTCGGAGAACCTGATCAGTGGCATTGGGGTTCTGGCTATCGGGGGGCCAAGGGGTGTGCGCACTTGATGTGCAATGGGTGCTGGTACTTGGCCCTTATATTGGCCCCCTATCCCTCATCAAACCTCAAGAATGCACACCCCCTTAAAGAGCATTTGAGATTTTACAGGTTTGCTGCCAGTAGCCATTAAAGCGTCTGAAATTGGGACACTTTTTTCAAATGGTCACAAAATCTTGTACAATTCGAGTTTTTAGCTAAATTTTTTTTTGCATGCCAAAAAGAATACAAGGATCACGTCTAATAAGTTTTTTTGGCCAAAACTTTTTCCGAAAAAATTTTAAAAAATCCCGAACAGTAAAAAGTTTTAAAAATCATGGAAAATAAAAAACGAGTCGACTTGCCATGAAACTTCACGTGAAGGCTGAACGAACCATTGTATGAATTTACAAGTCATAAAAATTCCATTGGCATGCAGAAATATGAAGATGTGCCTAAACCCACCTACGACCTATCGATCCACGGCTTGCGCATCCCGTCTCTCTGGCCGGCGTAATGCCCGCCCGCCCGCCCGCCCGCCCATACAGAGTTCATTCCCAGTCTAAGATCGAACAGGACTGAGGGTTACGACAGCAGGATCAGCGGCACACAGAAGTGGACCCGACCGATCCCCGACTTGCGCATCCCACCCTCTGATCGACCGAGAGCCCGCACGCTCGTTTCGTGGGTTGACTTAGGCATACGGAGTTCATTCCCAGTCTAAGCATACGGAGTTTATTCCCAGTTTAAGATTGGACCGGACCGAGGGTTACGACAGCACATGCTGGGCTCGGGCATGTGCTGGTACCGCATTTTTCTTCGCTGGGGCACCATCGTCGGAGCATCGCCAGAGAACCTAACCGACGGTATTGGGGTTCCGACGATCGGGGGGCCGGGGGGGTGTGCGCACATGATGTGCGATGGGTGCTGGTACTTGGCCCTTATATTGGCCCCCTATCCCTCACCAAACCTTCAGAACTCACACCCCCTTAAAGAGCATTTGAGATTTTACAGGTTTGCTGCCAGTAGCCATTAAAGTGTCTGAAATGGAAACACTTTTTTCAAATGGTCACAAAATCTTGTACACTTCGCGTTTTTAGCTAAATTATTTTGTGCATGCCAACAAAAATACAAGGATCACCTCTACCAAGTTTGGGGTCAAAAATCCTTCCGAAAAAATTTAAAAAAATCCTGAACCGCAAAAGGTTTCAAAAATCGTGAAAAATAGAAAACGAGTCGTCTTGCTGTGAAACTTCACGTGAAGGCTTAAGGGACCATTGTATGAATTTACAAGCCATAAAAATGGCATTGACACAGAAATATGAAGATGTACCTAAACCCACCTACCACCCTATCGATCCACGGCTTGCGCATCCCGTTTCTCTGGTCGGCTTGGTGCCCGCCCCGCCGCCGCTCGTTTCGTCGGTTGATTTAGGCATACGGAGTTCATTCCCAGTCTAAGATCACATCGGACCGAGGGTTGCAGCAGCACATGCTAGGCTCAGGCATGTGCTGGTGCCACACTTTTCTTTGCCAGGGCACCATCGCCGAAGCATCGCTGGAGAACCTGACCGGCAGCATTGGGGTTTCGATGATCGGGGGGGCCAGGGGGGTGTGCGCACATGATGTGTGATGGGTGCTGGTACTTGGCCCTTATATTGGCCCCCTATCCCTCATCAAACCTCGAGAACTCACACCCCCTTAAAGAGCATTTGAGATTTTACAGGTTTTCTGCCAGTAGCCATTAAAGTGTCTGAAATGGGGACACTTTTTTCAAATGGTCACAAAATCTTGTACACTTTGAGTTTTTAGCTGAATTTTTTTGTGCATGCCAAAAAAAATACAAGGATCATGTCTACCATGTTAGGGGCCAAAAATCCTTCCGAAAAAAATTTAAAAAATCTCAAACCGCAAAAGGGATCCAAAATCGTGAAAAATAAAAAACGAGTCGTCTTGCCATGAAACTTCACGTGAAGGCTTAAGGGACCATTCTATGAATTTACAAGCCATAAAAATGGCATTGGCACATAGAAATATGAAGATGTGCCAAAACCCACCTACCACGCTATCGATCCACGGCTTGCGCATCCTATCTCTCTGGCCGGCTTGGAGCCCGCCCGCCCGCTCGCCCACTCGTTTCATCGGTTGGCTTAGGCATACGGAGTTCATTCCCAGTCTAAGATCCGACCGAACAGAAGATTGTGACAGCAGGATCGAGAGCACACAGAGGGGGATCCGATCGATCCTCGACATGAGGTCCCGCCCCTTTGGCCGGGTGAGCGGCCGTAGGCTCGTTTCGTGGGTTGACTTACGCATACGAAGTTCATTCCCAGTCTAAGCATATGAAGTTCATTCCTAGTCTAAGATCAGACCAGAACAAGGGTTACAGCAGCACATGCTGGGCTCGGGCATGTGCTGGTGCCACATTTTTCTTCATCGGGGCACCATCACCGGAGCATCGACGGAGAACCTGACCAGCGGCATTAGGGTTCCAACGATCGGGGGGCCGGGGGGTGAGCGCGCATGATGTGCGATGGGTGCTGGTACTTGGCCCTTCTATTGGCCCCCTATCCCTCATCAAACCTCGAGAACTCACACCCCCTTAAAGAGCATTTGAGATTTTACAGGTTTTCTGCTAGTAGCCATTAAAGTGTCTGAAATAGGGACACTTTTTCAAAATGGTCACAAAATCTTGTACACTTTGAGTTTTTAGCTAAATTTTTTTGTGCAAGCCAACAAAAATACAAGGATCACGTCTACAAAGTTTGGGGGCAAAACTCCTTCCGAAAGAATTTTAAAAAATCTCAAACCGTAAAAAGGATAAAAAATCTTGAAAAATGAAAAAAAAATCTTCTTGCCATGAAACTTCACGTGAAGGCTTAAGGGACCGTTGTATGAATTTACAAGCCATAAAAATGGCATTGGCACTTAGAAATATGAAGATGTGCCAAAACCCACCTACCACCCTATCGATCCACGGCTTGCACATCCCGTCTCTCTAGCCAACGTAGTGCCCGCCCGCCCACCCGCTCATTTCGTCAGTTGGCTTAGGCATACGGAGTTCATTCCCAGTCTAAGATAGGACAGGACAGAGGGCTGCGACAGCAGGATCGGTAGCACGCAGAGGGAGACCCGACCGATCCCCGACTTGCGCATCTCACCCCTCTGGTCGGTTGAGCACCCGAATGCTCATTTTGTGGGTTGACTTACGCGTACGGAGTTCATTCCCAGTCTAAGCATACGGAGTTCATTCTCAGTCTAAGATCGACGGCATTAGGGTTTCGACGATCGGGGGGGCCTGGGGGTGTGTGCACAAGATGTGCGATGGGATGCTGGGACTTGGCCCTTATATTGGCCCCCTATCCCTCGCCAAACCTCGAGAACTCATACCCCCTTAAAGAGCATTTGAGATTTTATAGGTTTGCTGCCAGTAGCCATTAAAGTGTCTGAAATGGGGACACTTTTTTCAAATAGTCACAAAATCTTGTACACTTCGAGTTTTTAGCTAAATTTTTTTGTGCATGCCAACCAAAATACAAGGATCACGTCTACCAAGTTTGGGGCCAAAATTCCTTCCGAAAAAATTTTAAAAATCCCGAACCATAAAAAGTTTCAAAAATCGTGAAAAATAGAAAAAGAGTCATCTTGCCATGAAACTTCACGTGAAGGCTTAAGGGAGCATTGTATGAATTTACAAGCCATAAAAATGGCATTCAAATGCAGAAAAATGTGAAGATGTGCCTAAACCCACCTACCACTCTATCGATCCACGACTTGCGCATCCCGTCTCTCTGGCCGCGTAGTGCCTGCCGCCCGTCTGCCCGCCCGCCCGCTCGTTCCATCGGTTGGCTTAGGAGTACGGAGTTCATTCGCCAGCACGTGGGTTGTGGCAGCAGGATCGCCAGCACGTGGAGGGGGAACCGGCTGATCCCTGGCTTACGCATCCCGCCTCTATGGCTGGCTGAGCGCCCGTACTCTCGTTTCGTGGGTTGACTTAGGCATACGGAGTTCATTCCCAGTCTAAGCATACATAGTTCTTTCTTGGTCTAATATCAGACCAGATCGAGGGTTGCGACAGCACATGCTGGGCTCGAGCATGTGCTGGTGCCACATTTTTCTTCGTCTGGGCACCATCGCCAGAGCATCGTCGGAGAACCAGGCCAATGGCATTGGGGTTCCGACGATCGGAGGGGCCGGGGGGTGTGCGCACATGATGTGCGATGGGTGCTGGTACTTGGCCCTTATATTGGCCCCCTATCCCTCATCAAACCTCAAGAACTCACACCCCCATAAAGAGCATTTGAGATTTTACAGGTTTGCTGCCAGCAGCCATTAAAGTGTCTGAAATGGTGACACTTTTTTCAAATGGTCACAAAATCTTGTACACTTCCAGTTTTTAGCTGAATTTTTTATGCATGCCAAAAAAAATACAAGGATCATATCTACCATGTTTGGGGCCAAAACTTCTTCCGAAAAAATTTTAAAAAATCCGAACTGCAAAAAGTTTCAAAAATCATGAAAAATAGAAAACGAGTCGTCTTGCCATGAAACTTCTTGTGAAGGCTTAAGGGACCATTGTATGAATTTAAAAGCCATAAAAATGGCATTGGCACGAAAAAATATGAAGATGTGCTAAACCCACCTACCATCCTATCGATCCACGACTTACGCATCCCGTCTTTCTGGTCGGCGTAGTGTCCGCCTGCCCGCTTGTTTCGTTGGTTGGCTTAGGCATACGGAGTTCACTCCCAGTCTAAGATCAGATCGGACCGAGGGTTATGATAGCAGAATCGGTAGCATGCAGAGGGGGACCTGGTCGATCCCCGGCTTGCGCATCCCGCCCCTCTGGTCGGCTGAGCGCCTGTACGCTCATTTCGTGGGTTGACTTAGGCATACGGAGTTCATTCCCAGTCGAAGCATATGGAGTGTGTTCCCAGTCTAAGATCGGATCGGACCGAGGGTTGTGGCAGCACATGCTGGGCTCGGGCATGTGCTGGTGCCGCATTTTTCTTCGCCAAGGCACCATCACCGGAGCATCGTCGGAGAACCTTACCGACGGAATTGAGGTTCCGGTGATCGGGGGAGCCGGGGGGGTGTGCACACATGATGTTCAATGGGTGATGGTAGTTGGCCCTTATATTGGCCCCCTATCCCTCATCAAACCTCGAGAACTCATAACCCCTTAAAGAGCATTTGAGATTTTACAGGTTTGCTGCCAGTAGCCATTAAAGTGTCTGAAATGGGGACACTTTTTTCAAATGGTCACAAAATCGTGTACACTTCGAGTTTTTAGCTGAATTTTTTTGTGCATGCCAACAAAAATACAAGGATCATGTCTACCAAGTTTGGGACCAAAACTAGTTTCGAAAAAATTTTAAAAAATCCTGAACCGTAAAAAGTTTCAAAAATCATGAAAATAGAAAACGAGTCGTCTTGCCATGAAACTTCACGTGAAGGCTTAAGGGACCATTGTATGAATTTAAAAGCCATAAAAATGGCATTGGCATGTAGAAATATGAAGATGTGCCTAAACCTACCTACCACCCTATCGATCCACGGCTTGCGCAACTCGTCTCTCTGGCCGGCATAGTGCCCGCCCGCCCGCTTGCTCGTTTCGTCGGTTGGCTTAGGCATACGGAGTTCATTCCAGTCTAAGATCGGACCAAACCGAGGGTTGTGATAGTAGGATCGACAACATGTAGAGGGGGACCCGGCCGATCCCCGGCTTACGCATCCCGCCCCTCTGGGCGGCTGAGCTTCCGCACGCTCGTTTCGTGGGTTGAATTAGGCATACGGAGTTCATTCCCAGTCTAAGCATACGGAGTTCTTTCCCAGTCTAAGATCGGACCAGATCGAGGGTTGCAGCAGCACATGCTGGGCTCGGGCATGTGCTGGTGCCACATTTTTCTTCGTCGGGGCAACATCACCAGAGCATCGCCGGAGAACCTGGCCGATGACATTGGGGTTCCGACGATCGGAGGGGCCGGGGGGGTGTGCGCACATGATGTGCGAAGGGTGCTGGTACTTGGCCCTTATATTGGACCCCTATCCCTCATCAAACCTCGAGAACTCACACCCCCTTAAAGAGCATTTGAGATTTTACATGTTTGCTACCAGTAGCCATTAAAGTGTCTGAAATGGGGACACTTTTTTCAAATGGTCACAAAATCTTGTACACTTCGAGTTTTTAGCTAAATTTTTTTGTGCATGCCAACAAAAATACAAGGATCACGTCTACCAAGTTTGGTCCCAAAACTCCTTCAGAAAATTTTAAAAAAATCCCGAACTGTAAAAAGTTTTGAAAATCTTGAAAAATAGAAAACGAGTCATCTCGCCATGAAACTTCACGTGAAGGCTTATTGGACCATTGTATGAATTTACAAGCCATAAAAATGGCATTGGCACACAGAAATATGAAGATGTGCCTAAACCCACCTACCACTTTATCGATCCACGGCTTGCGCATCCCGTCTCTCTAGCCAGCGTAGTGCCCGCCCGCCCGCCCGCCCACTCGTTTCGTCTGTTGGCTTAGGCATACGGAGTTCATTCCCAGTCTAAGATTGGACCAGACCGAGGGTTACGACAGCAGGATCTGTAGCACATAGAGGGGGACACGGTCGATCCCCGGCTTGCGCATCCAGCCCCTCTAGCCGGCTGAGCGCCCGTACGCTCCATTCGTGGGTTGACTTAGGCATACAGAGTTCATTCCCAGTCTAAGCATGCGAAGTTCATTCCCAGTCTAAGATCAGACCGGACCGAGGGTTGCGCGTGACATCACATGCCGGGCTCGGGCATGTGCTGGTGCCGCATTTTTCTTCACCGAGGCACCGTCGCCGAAGCATCGTCGGAGAACCTTACCGACGACATTGGGGTTCCGACGATCGAGGGGGCCGGGGGGGGTGTGCGCACATGATGTGCGATGGGTGCTGGTACTTGGCCCATATATTGGCCCCCTATCCCTCATCAAACCTTGAGAACTCACACCCCTTTAAAGAGCATTTGAGATTTTACAGGTTTTCTGCCAGTAGCCAATAAATTGTCTGAAATGGGGACACTTTTTCAAATGGTCGCAAAATCTTGTACACTTCGAGTTTTTAGTTAAATTTTTTTGTGCATGCCAAAAAAAAACAAGGATCACGTCTACCAAGTTTGGGGCCAAAACTCCTTCCGAAAAAATTTTAAAGAATCCGAAACCGTAAAAAGTTTCAAAAATCATGAAAAATAGAAAACGAGTCGTCTTGCCATGAAACTTCATGTGAAGGCTTAAGGGGCCATTGTATGAATTTAAAAGTCATAAAAATGGCATTGGCAAGCAGAAATATGAAGATGTGCCTAAACCCACCTACCACCCTATCTATTTATAGCTTACGTATCCCGTCTCTCTGGCCGGCGTAGTGCTCATTTCGTCAGTTGGCCTAGGCATATGGAGTTTATTCCCAACCTAAGATTGAACCAGACCAAGCTTGCGACAGCAAGATCAATAGCACGTAGAGGGGGACCCAGCCGATCACCGGCTTGCGCATCCCACCACTCTAGGCGGCTGAGTGCCCGTACGCTCGTTTCGTGGGTTGACTTAGGTATACGGAGTTCATTCCCAGTCTAAGATCAGATCAGACCGAGGGTTACAGCAGCACATGCTGGGCTCAGGCATGTGCTGGTACCACATTTTTCTTCGTTAGGGCACCATCGTCGGAGCATCATCGGAGAACTTGACCGACGACATTGGGGTTTCGATGATCGGGGGGCCCGGGGGGTGTGCGCACATGATGTGCGATGGTTGCTTGTACTTAGCCCTTATATTGGCCCCTTATCCCTCATCAAACCTCAAGAACTCACACCCTCTTAAAGAGCATTTGAGATTTTATAGGTTTGCTGCCAGTAGCCATTAAAGTGTCTAAAATGGGGACACTTTTTTCAAATTGTCACAAAACCTTGTACACTTCGAGCTTTTAGCTGAATTTTTTTATGCATGCCAACAAAAATACAAGGATCATGTCTACCAAGTTTGGGGCCAAAACTCCTTCTGAAAAATTTTAAAAAATCCCGAACCGCAAAAAGTTTTGAAAATCGTAAAAAATAGAAAACGAGTCGTCTTGCCATGAAACTTCACGTGAAGGCTTAAGGGACCATTGTATGAATTTACAACCCATAAAAATGGCATTGGCATGCAGAAAATATGAAGATGTGCCTAAACCCACCTACCACCCTATCGATCCACGGCTTGCGCATCTCGTCTCTTTGGCCGGCGTAGTGCCTGCTCGCCCGCCCACCCGCTCGTTTCGTCGGTTGGCTTAGGCATATGGAGTTCTTTCCCATTCTAAGATTGGACCGAACCGAGGGTTGGGGCAGCAGGATTGGTAGCACAGAGAGTGGGACCCTGTCGATCCCCGGCTTGCGCATCCCGCCCCTCTGGCCGGCTGAGCGCCCGCACGCTTGTATCGTGGGTTAACTTAGGCATACGGAGTTCATTCCTAGTCTAAGCATGCGGAGTTCATTCCCAGTCTAAGATCGGACCGGACCGAGGGTTGGGATAGCACATGTTGGGCTTGAGCATGTGCTGGTGCCGTATTTTTCTTCGTCGAGGCACCATCGTCGGAGAACCAGACTGACGGCATTGGGGTTCCGACGATCGAGGGGGCAGGGGGGGTGTGCGCACATGACGTGCGATGGGTGCTGGTATTGGCCCTTATATTGGCCCCCTATCCCTCATCAAACCTCGAAAAGTAACACTCCCTTAAAGAGCATTTGAGATTTTACAGGTTTGCTGCCAGTAGCCATTGAAGTGTCTGAAATGGGAACACTTTTTTTAAATGGTCCCAAAATCTCATATACTTCGAGTTTTTAGCTGAAATTTTTTGTGCATGCCAACAAAAATACAAGGATCATGTCTACGAGGTTTGGGGCCAAAACTCCTTCTGAAAAAATTTTAAAAAATTTTGAATCGTAAAAAGTTTCAAAAGTCATGAAAAATAGAAAACGAGTCGTCTTGCCATGAAACATCACGTGAAGGCTTAAGGGACCATTGTATGAATTTACAAGCCACGAAAATGGCATTTTCATGTAGAAATATGAAGATGTGCCTAAACCCACCTACCACCCTATCGATCCACGGCTTGTGCATCCTGTGTCTCTGGCCGGCGTAGTGCCCGCCCGCCCGCTCGTTTCATCGGTTGGCTTAGGCATACGGGGTTCATTCCTAGTCTAAGATCGGACCCAGTCGAGGGTTGTGGTAGCAGGATCGGCAGCACGCAGAGGAGGACCTGGTCAATCCCCAGCTTACGCGTCTCGCCCCTCTGGCCGACTGAGCGCCCGCACGCTCGTTTCGTGGCTTGACTTAGGCATATGGAGTTCATTCCTAGTCTAAGCATACAGAGTTCATTCCCAATCTAAGATCGGATTGGTCCAAGGGTTACGGCAGCACATACTGGGCTCTAGCATGTGCTGGTGCCACATTTTTCTTCGCCGGGGCACCATCGTCGGAGCATCGCCGGAGAACCTGACCGACGGCATTGGGGTTCCGACGATCGGGGGGGGCCGTGGGGGGTGTGCGCACATGATGCGCGATGGGTGCTGGTACTTGGCCCTTATATTGGCCCCCTATCCCTCATCAAACCTCAAGAACTCACACCCCCTGAAAGAGCATTTGAGATTTTATAGGTTTGCTGCCAGTAGCCGTTAAAGTGTCTGAAATGGGGACATTTTTTTCAAATGGTCACAAAATCTTGTACACTTTGAGTTTTTAGCTGCATTTTTTTTTTGCATGCCAACAAAAATACAAGGATCACGTCTACCAAGCTTGGAGCCAAAAATCCTTTCGAAAAAATTTTAACAAATCCCGAACTGTAAAAGTTTTGAAAATCGTGAAAAATAGAAAACGAGTCGTCTTGCCATGAAACTTCACCTGAAGGCTTAAGGGACCATTGTATGAATTTACAAGCCATAAAAATGGCATTGGCACACAGAAATATGAAGATGTGCCTAAACCCACCTACCACCCTATCGATCCACGGCTTGCGCATCCCGTCTCTTTGGCCAACGTAGAGACCGCCCGTCTGCCCGCCCGTTCGTTTCATCGGTTGGCTGAGGCATACGGAGTTAATTCCCAGTCTAAGATCAGATCGGACTAAGGGTTGCGGTAGCAGAATCGGCAAGAGGCAGAGGGGGACCTGGCCGATCCCCGGCTTGTGCTTCCCGCCCCTTTGGCCGACTGAGCGCCCGCACGCTCGTTCTGTGGGTTGACTTAGGCATATGGAGTTCATTCCCAGTCTAAGATCAGATCGGACCGATGGTTGCGGTAGCACACGCTGGGCTCGGGCATGTGCTTTCTTCATCAGGGCACCATCGTCGGAGCATCGCCAGAGAACCTGACCGATGGCATTGGGGTTCCGATGGTCGGGGGGGCCGGGGGGTGTGCGAACATGATGTGCGATGGATTGCGATAGTAGGATCGACAGCACGCAGAGGGGGACCCAGCCAATCCTCGGGATGCACGCTCGTTTCGTGGGTTGACTTAGGCGTACGGAGTTCATTCCCAGTCTAAGCATACAGAGTTTACTCGCAATCTAAGATCAGACTGGACCGAGGGTTGGGGCAGCACATGCTGGGCTCAGGCATGTGCTAGTGCCACAATTTTCTTCGTCGGGGTACCATCGTCGAAGCATCGCCGGAGAACCTGACCGACGGCATTTGGGTTTCGGCGATCGGGGGCGTCGGGGGGGGGGTGTGCGCACATGATGTGCGATGGGTGTTGGTACTTGGCCCTTATATTGGCCCCCTATCCCTCACCAAACCTCGAGAACTCACACCCCCTTAAAGAGCATTTGAGATTTTACAGGTTTGCTACTAGTAGCCATTAAAGTGTCTGAAATGGGGACACTTTTTTCAAATGGTCACAAAATCTTGTACACTTCGAGTTTTTAGCTGAATTTTTTTATGCATGCCAACAAAAATATAAGGATCACGTCTAACAAGTTTGGGGCCAAAACTCCCTCTGAAAAAATTTGAAAAAATCCCGAACCGCAAAAAGTTTCAAAAATCGTGAAAAATAGAAAACGAGTCGTCTTGCCATGAAACTTCACGTGAAGGCTTAAGGGACCATTGTATGAATTTACAAGCCATAAAAATGGTGCTGGCACATAGAAATATGAAGATGTGCCTAAACCCACCTACCATCCTATCGATCCACGACTTGCGCATCCCGTCTTTCTGGCCGGCGTAGGGCCCGTCCGCCCGCCCGCTCGTTTCGTCGGTTGGCTTAGGCATACGGAGTTCATTCCCAGTCTAAGATTGGATCGGACCAAGGGTTGCAACCGTAGGATTGACAGCACATAGAGGGGGACCCGACCGATCCCCGGCTTGCGCATCCCGCCCCTCCGACCGGCTGAGCGCCCGCACGCTCGTTTCGTGGGTTGACTTAGGCATACGGAGTTCATTCCCATTCTAAGCATAGGGAGTTCATTCCCAGTCTAAGATCGGACCGGATCGAGGGTTGCAGCAGCACATATTGGGCTCGGACATGTGCTACTGCCGTATTTTTCTTCGCTAGGGCACCATCACCGGAGCATCACCGAAGAACCTAACCGACGGCATTGAGGTTCTGACGATCGGGGGTTTCTGGGGGGGTGTGCGCACATGATGTGCTATGGGTGCTGGTACTTGGCCCTTATATTGGCCCCTTATCCCTCATCATAATTCAAGAACTCACACCCCCTTAAAGAGCATTTGAGATTTTACAGGTTTGCGGTCAGTAGCCATTAAAGTGTCTAAAATGGGGATACTTTTTTCAAATGGTCACAAAATCTTGTACACTTTGAGTTTTTAGCTAAATTTTTTTGTACATGCCAGAAAAAATACAAGGATCATGTCTACTAAGTTTGGGTGAAAACTCCTTCCGAAAAAATTTAAAAAATCCCAAACCGTAAAACGTTTTGAAAATCGAGAAAAATAGAAATTGAGTCATCTTGCCACGAAACTTCACGTGAAGGCTTAAGGGACCATTGTATGAGTTTACAAGCCATAAAAATGGCATTGGCAATAGAAATATGAAGATGTCCCTAAACCCACCTAACACCCTATCGATCCACGACTTGTGCATCTCGTCTCTTTGGCCGGCGTAGTACCCGCCCACCCTGTCGTTTCGTCGGTTGGCATATGCATACGGAGTTGGTTCCTAGTCTAAGATTGGACCAAACCGAGGGTTGCAGCAGCAGGATTGGCAGCACGTAGAGGGGGACCCGGCCAATCCCCGACTTGCGCATCTCGCCCCTCTGGTCGGCTGAGAGCCCGTACGCTCATTTCGTGGGTTAACTTAGGCATACGGAGTTCATTCCCAGTCTAAGCATATGGAGTTCATTCCCAGTCTAAGATCGGACCAGACCGAGGGTTGCGGCAGCACATGCTGGGCTCGGGCATGTGCTGGTGTCGTATTTTTCTTCGTCGGGGCACCATCGCCGGAGCATCGTCGAAGAACCTAACTGACGGCATTGGGGTTCCGATGATCGGGGGTGTCGGGGGCCATGCGCACATGATGTGCGATGGGTGCTGGTACTTGGCCCTTATATTGGCCCCAATTCCCTCATCCAAACCTCGAGAACTCACACCTCTTAAAGAGCATTTGAGATTTTTACAAGTTTGCCTGGCAGTAGCCCATTAAAGTGTCTGAAAGCGGAACACTTTTTTCAAATGATCACAAATCTTGTACACTTTGAGTTCTTAGCTGAATTTTTTTGTGCATGCAAAAAAATACAAGGATCACATCTACCAAGTTTGGGCCAAAAATCCTTCCAAAAAATTTAAAAAAATCCCGAACCGCAAAAAGTTTCAAAAATCATGAAAAATAGAAAACGAGTCGTCTTGCCATGAAACTTCACGTGAAGGCTTAGGGTACCATTGCATGAATTTACAAGCCATAAAAATGGTATTGGCATGTAGAAATATGAAGATGTGCCTAAACCCACCTACCACCCTATCGATCCACGGCTTGCGCATACCGTCTCTTTGGTCGACGTAGTGCCCACCCGCTTGTGTCGTCGGTTGGCTTAGCCATACGGAGTTGATTCCCAGTCTAAGATCAGATTGGAGGGTTGCGGCAACAGGATCGGCAGCACGCAAAAGGGGACCCAGTCGATCCCTGGCTTGCGCATCCCCTCCTCTGGCCGGCTGAGCGCCCGCACGCTCGTTTCGTGATTTGACTTAGGCATACGGAGTTCATTCCCAGTCTAATCATACAGAGTTCATTCCCAGTCTAAGATCGGATTGGACTGAGGGTTGTAGCAGCACATGCTGGGCACGGGCATGTGCTGGTGCCACATTTTTCTTCGTCGGGGCACCATCGTCGGAGCCTCGCAGGAGAGCCTGACCGACGGCATTGGGGTTTCGACGATTGGGGGGGCCGGGGGGTGTGCGCATATGATGTGTGATGGGTGCTGGTACTTGGCCCTTATATTGGCCCCCTATCCCTCATCAAACCTCGAGAACTCGCACCCCCTTAAAGAGCATTTGAGATTTTACAGGTTTGCTAGCAGTAGCCATTAAAGTGTCTGAAATGGGGACACTTTTTTCAAATGGTCACAAAATCTTGTACACTTCGAGTTTTTAGCTGAATTGTTTTATCCAAGCCAAAAAAAATACAAGGATCATGTCTACCAAGTTTGGGGCCAAAACTCCTTCCGAAAAAATTTTAAAAAATCTCGAACCGTAAAAAGTTTCAAAAATCATGAAAAATAAAAAACGGGCCGTCTTGCCATGAAACTTCACGTGAAGGCTTAAGGGACCATTGTATGAATTTACAAGCCATAAAAATGGCATTGGCACATAGAAATATGAAGATGTGCCTAAACCCACCTACCACCCTATCGATCCAGGGCTTGCGCATCCCGTCTCTCTGGCTGACGTAGTGCCCGCCCGCCCGCCCTCTCGCTCGTTTCGTCAGTTGGCTTAGGCATTCGGAGTTCATTCCCAGTCTAAGATCAGATCAGACCAAGGGTTACGGCAACAGGATCGGTAGCACACAGAAGGGGACCCGACCGATCCTCGGCTTGCTCATCCCGCCCCTCTGGCCGATCGAGCGCCCGCACGCTCGTTTCGTGGGTTAACTTAGGCATACGAAGTTTATTTCCAGTCTAAGCATACGAAGTTCATTCCCAGTCTAAGATCGGATCGGATCGAGGGTTGTGACAGTACATGCTAGGCTCGGGCATGTGCTGGTGCCACATTTTTCTTCATCAAGGCACCATCGCCGGAGAACCTGACCGGCGGCATTGGGGTTCCGATGATCGGGGGGGCCAGGGGGTGTGCGCACATGATGTGAGATGGTTGCTGGTACTTGGCCCTTATATTGGCCCCCTATCCCTCATCAAACCTTGAGAACTCACACCCCCTTAAAGAGAATTTGAGATTTTACAGGTTTGGTGCCAGTAGCCATTAAAGTGTCTAAAATGGGGATACTTTTTTCAAATGGTCACAAAATCTTGTACACTTCGAGTTTTTAGCTGAATTTTTTTGTGTATGCCCACAAAAATAGAAGGATCACGTCTACCAAGTTTGGGGCCAAAACTCCTTCTGAAAAAATTTGAAAAAATCCCGAACCGCAAAAAGTTCCAAAAATTATGAAAAATAGAAAACGAGTCGTCTTGCCATGAAACTTCAAGTGAAGGCTTAAGGGACCATTGTATGGATTCGCAAGCCATGAAAATTGCATTGGCATGTAGAAATATGAAGATGTGCCTAAACCCAGCTACCATCCTATTAATCCAAAGCTTGCGCATCCCGTCTCTCTGGCCGCCGTAGTGCCCGCTCGCCCGCTCGTTTCGTCAGTTGGCTTAGGCATACGGAGTTCATTCCCAGTCTAAGATCAGACCAAATCGAGAGTTGTGGCAGCAGGATCGGCAGCACGTAGAGGGGAACCTGGCCGATCCCCAACTTGCGCATCCCGCCCCTCTGGCCGGCTGAGCGCCCGTACGCTCGTTTCGTGGGTTGACTTAGGCATACGGAGTTCATTCCTAGTCTAAGCACACGGAGTTCATTCCCAGTCTAAGATCGGACCGACCGAGGGTTGCGGCAGCACATGCTGGGCTCGAGCATGTGCTGGTGCCGTATTTTTCTTCGTTGAGGCACCATCACCGAAGCATCGTCGGAGAACCTGACCGGCGGTATTGGGGTTCCGACGATCGGGGGCATTGGGGGGGTGTGCGCCCATGATGTGCGATGGGTGCTGATACTTGGCCCTTATATTGGCCCCCTATCCCTCATCAAACCTCAAGAACTCACACCCCCTTAAAGAGCATTTGAGATTTTACAGGTTTGCTGGCAGTAGCCATTAAAGTGTCTAAAATGGGGACACTTTTTTCAAATGGTGACAAAATCTTGTGCACTTCGAGTTTTTATCTGAATTTTTTTACGCACGTCAACAAAAAAACAAGGATCACATATACCAAGTTTGGGGCCAAAACTCTTTCCGAAAAAAATGTTAAAAAATCTTGAACCGTAAAAAGTTTCAAAAATCGTGAAAAATAGAAAACGAAGTCGTCTTGCCATGAAACTTCACGTGAAGGCTTAAGGGACCATTGTATGAATTTGCAAGCCATAAAAATGGCATTGGCATGCAGAAATATGAAGATGTGCCTAAACCCACCTACCACACTATCGATTCATGGCTTGCGCATCCCGTCTCTCTGGATGACGCAGTGCCCGCCAGCCTTCCCGCCCGCCCGCTCGTTTCGCCGGTTGGCTTAGCAATACGGAGTTCATTCCCAGTCTAAGATCAGACCAAATCGAGGGTTGCGATAACAGGATCGACAGCATGCAAAGGGGAACCCGATCGATCCTCGGCTTACGCATCCCACCCCTCTGGCCGACTGAGCGCCCGCACGCTCGTTTCGTGGGTTGACTTAGGCATACGGAGCTCATTCCCAGTCTAAGATCGGATTGGACCGAGGGTTGTGGTAGTAGGATCAACAGCACGCAAAGGGGGACCCGGTCGATCCCCGGCTTGCGCATCCCGCCCCTTTGGCCGACTGAGCACCCGCACGCTCGTTTCATGGGTTGACTTAGGCATACAGAGTTCATTCCTAGTCTAAGCATACGAAATTCATTCCCAGTCTAAGATCGGACCGGACCGAGGGTCGCGGCAGCACATTTTGGGCTCAAGCATGTGCTAGTGCCGTATTTTTCTTCGTCGGGGCACCATCGCCGGAGCATCGTCGGAGAACCTGACCGACGGCATTGGGCTTCCGATAATCGGGGGTGCCAGGGGGGGTGTGCACACATGATGTGCGATGGGTGCTGGTACTTGGCCCTTATATTGGCCCCCTATCCCTCATCAAACCTCGAGAACTCACACCCCCTTAAAGAGCATTTGAGATTTTACAGGTTTTATGGCAGTAGCAATTAAAGTGTCTGAAATGGAGACACTTTTTTCAAATGGTCACAAAATCTTGTACACTTCGAGTTTTTAGCTGAATTTTTTTGTGCATACCAAGAAAAATACGAGGATCACGTCTACCAAGTTTGGGGCCAAAACTCCTTCCAAAAAAATTTTGAAAAATCCCGAACTGCAAAAAGTTTTGAAAATCGTGAAAAATAGAAAACGAATCGTCTTGCCATGAAACTTCACGTGAATGCTTAAGGGACCATTGTATGAATTTACAAGCCATAAAAATGGCATTGGCACGCAGAAATATAAGATGTGCCTAAACCCACCTACCACCCTATCGATCCACGGCTTCCGCATCCCGTCTCTCTGGCCGACGTAATGCCCGCCCGCCCGTTCATTTTGTCGGTTGGCTTAGGCATACGGAGTTCATTCCCAGTCTACCATCAGACCAGATCGAGGGTTGTGGTAGTAGGATCGGCAGCACGTAGAGGGGGACCCAACCGATCCCCAACTGGCACATCCTTCCCCTCTGGCCGGTTGAGCGCCCGCACGCTTGTTTCATGGGTTGACTTAGGCATATGGAGTTCATTCCCAGTCTAAGCATGCGGAGTTCATTCCCAGGCTAAGATCAGATCGGATCAAGGGTTGCGGCAGCACATGTTGGGCTCGGGCATGTGCTGGTGTCGCATTTTTCTTTGCCGGGGCACCATCGTCTGAGCATCATCGGGGAACCTGACCGACAGCATTGGGGTTCTGGCGATCGGGAGGACTGGGGGGGGTGCACACAAGATGTGCGATGGGTGCTGGTGCTTGGACCATATATTGGCCCCCTATCCGTCATCAAACCTCGAGAACTCACACCCCTTTAAAGAGCATTTGAGATTTTACAGGTTTGCTGCCAGTGGCCATTAAAGTGTCTAAAATGGGGACACTTTTTTCAAATGGTCACAAAATCTTGTACACTTAGAGTTTTTAGCTGAATTTTTTTGTGCATGCCAACAAAAATACAAGGATGATGTCTACTAAGTTTGGGGCCAAAATTCCTTCCAAAAAACTTTTAAAAAATCTCAAACCACAAAAAGTTTCAAAAATTGTGAAAAATAGAAAACGAGTTGTCTTGCCATGAAACTTCACGTGAAGGCTTAAGAGACCATCATATCAATTTACAAGCCATAAAAATGGTATTGGCACACAGAAATATGAAGATGTGCCTAAACCCACCTACCACCCTATCGATCCACGGCTTGCACATCTTGTCTCTCTAGCCGGCGTAGTGCCCGCCCGCCTTCCAGCCCGCTCGTTTCGTCGGTTGGCTTAGGCATATGGAGTTCATTCCCAGTCTAAGATCAGACTGGATCGAAGGATGCAGCAGTAGGATCGGTAGCATGCAGCGGGGGACCCGGTCGATCCCCAGCTTGTGCATCCAGCCCCTCTGGGCGGTTGAGCGCCCGCACGCTCGTTTCGTTGGTTGACTTAGGCATACAAAGTTCATTCCCAGTCTAAGCATACGGAGTTCATTCCCAATCTAAGATCGGACCAAACCGAGGGTTGCGGCAGCACATGCTGGGCTCGGGCATTCGCTGGTGTCGCATTTTTCTTCGTCGGGGCACCATCACCGGAGCATCACCGGAGAACTTGACCGACGGCATTGGGGTTTCGGTGATCGGGGGGGCCGGGGGGTGTGTGCACATGATGTCCGATGGGTGCTGGTACTTGGCCCTTATATTGGCCCCCTATCCCTTATCAAACCTCGAGAACTCACACCCCCTTAAAGAGCATTTGAGATTTTACAGGTTTGCTGCCAGTGGCCATTAAAGTGTCTGAAATGGGGACACTTTTGTCAAATGGTCACAAAATCTTGTACACTTGGAGTTTTTAGCTGAATATTTTTGTGCATGCCAACAAAAATACAAGGATCACGTCTACCAAGTTTGGGGCCAAAATTCCTTCCAAAAAAATTTTAAAAAATCTCAAACCGTAAAAAGTTTCAAAAATCGTGAAAAATGAAAACGAGTCGTCTTGCCATGAAACTTCACGTGAAGGATTAAGGGACCATTGTATGAATTTACAAGCCATAAAAATGGCACTGGCATGCAAAAATATGAAGATGTGCCTAAACCCACCTACCACCCTATCGATCCATGGCTCGCGCATCCCATCTCTCTGGTCGACGTAGTGCCCGCTCGCCCGCTCGTTTCGTCGGTTGGCTTAGGCATACGGAGTTCATTCCCAATCTAAGATCAGACCAGACTGAGGGTTGCGGCAGCAGGATCGATAGCACGCAGAGGGAGATCCAGCCAATCCCCGGCATGCGCATTCTGCCCCTTTCACCGACTGAGCGCCTGCACGCTCGTTTCGTGGGTTGACTTAGGCGTACGGAGTTCATTCCCAGTATAAGCATACGAAGTTCATTCCCAGTCTAAGATCGGATTGGACCGAGGGTTGCGGTAGCACATGCTGGGCTGGTGCCATATTTTTCTTCGTCAGGGCACCATCGCCGGAGCATTGCCGGAGAACCTGACCAACGGCATTAGGGTTCCGACGATCGGGGGGGCCGGGGGGTATGCGCACATGATGTACGATGGGTGCTGGTACTTGGCCCTTATATTGGCCCCCTATCCCTCATCAAACCTCGAGAACTCACACCCTTCTAAAGAGCATTTGAGATTTTATAGGTTTGTTGCCAGTAGCCATTAAAGTGTCTGAAATGGGGACACTTTTTTCAAATGGTCACAAAATCTTGTACACTTTGAGTTTTTAGCTGAATTGTTTTGTGCATGCTAACAAAAATACAAGGATCTTGTCTACCAAGTTTGGGGCCAAAACTCCTTTCGAAAAAATTTTAAAAAATCTCGAACCGTAAAAAGTTTTGAAAATCGTGAAAAATAGAAAACGAGTCGTCCTGCCATGAAACTTCATGTGAATGCTTAAGGGACCATTGTATGAATTTACAAGCCATAAAAATAGCATTGGCACGCAAAAATATAAGATGTGCCTAAACTGACCTACCACCCTATCAATCCACGGCTTGCGTATCCCGTCTCTCTGGCCGACGTAATGCCTGCCCGCCCGTTCATTTCATCGTTTAGCTTAGGCATACGGAGTTCATTCCCAGTCTAAGATTGGATCGGATCGAAGGTTGCAGCAGTAGGATCGGCAACACGTAGAGGAGGACCCGATCGATCCCCGGTATGTGTATCCCGCCCCTCTGGCCGACTGAGCACCTGCACGCATTTTTCTTCACGGGGGCACCATCACCGGAGCATCGCCGGAGAACCTGACCGATGGCATTAAGGTTCCGACGATCGGGGGGCCGGAGGGGGTGTTAGCACATGATGTCCGATGGGTGCTGGTACTTGGCCCTTATATTGGCCCCCTATCCCTCATCAAATCTCAAGAACTCACACCCTCTTAAAGAGCATTTGAGATTTTACAGGTTTGTTGCCAGTAGCCATTAAAGTGTCTAAAATGGGGACACTTTTTTTAAATGGTCACAAAATCTTGTACCCTTAGAGTTTTTAGCTCAATTTTTTTGTGCATGTCAACAAAAATACTAGGATCACGTGTACCAAGTTTGGGGCCAAAACTCCTTCCGACATAATTTTAAAATATCTCGAACCGCAAAAAGTTTTGAAAATCGTGAAAAATAGAAAATGAGTTGTCTTGCCATGAAACTTCACGTGAAGGCTTAAGGGACCATTGTATGAATTTACAAGCCATAAAAATGGCATTGGCATGCAGAAATATGAAGATGTGCCTAAACCCACCAAGCACCTATCAATCCACGGCTTGTGCATCCCGTCTCTGGCCGGCGTAGTGCCCGCCTGCCCGCTCGACCGCTTGTTTCGTCGGTTGGCTTAGGCATATGGAGTTCATTCCCAGTCTAAGATTGGACCAGACTGAGGGTTACGACAGCAGGATTGGCAGCACGCAGAGGGGGACCTGGTCGATCCCCGGCTTGCGCATCTCACCCGACTGGCCCATTTAACGCCCACACGCTCGTTTCGCAGGTTAACTTAGGCATACGGAGTTTATTCCCAGTCAAAGCATACGGAGTTCATTCCCAGTCTAAGATTGGACTAAATCGAGGGTTAGGGCAGCACATGTTGGGCTCGGGCATGTGCTGCTGCCGTATTTTTCTTCGTCGGGGCGCCATCGCCGGAGAATCACCGGAGAACCTGACCGGCGGCATTGAGGTTCCGGCGATCGGGGGGGCCAGGGGGTGTCGCACATGATGTGCGATGGGTGCTGGTACTTGGCCCTTATATTGGCCCCCTATCCCTCATCAAACCTCGAGAACTCACACCCCCTTAAAGAGCATTTGAGATTTTACAGGTTTGCTACCAGTAGCCATTAAAGTGTCTAAAATGGGGACACTTTTTTCAAATGGTCACAAAATCTTGTACACTTCGAGTTTTTAGCTGAATTTTTTTATGCATGCCAAAAAAAATACAAGGATCACGTCCACCAAGCTTGGGGCCAAAATTCCTTTCAAAAAAATTTTAAAAAATCCCGAACTACAAAAAGTTTCAAAAATAATGAGAAATAGAAAACGAGTTGTCTTGCCATGAAACTTCACGTGAAGGCTTAAGGGACCATTGTTTGAATTTACAAGCCATAAAAATGGCATTGGCACATAGAAATATGAAGATGTGCCTAAACCCACCTACCACCCTATTGATCCATGGCTTGCGCATCCCGTTTCTCTGGACGGCGTGGTGCCCGCCCGCCCGCTCGTTTCCTCGATTGGCTTAGGCATATGGAGTTCATTCCCAGTCTAAGATCAGACCGGACTGAGGGTTGCGGCAGCAAGATCGACAGCATGCAGAGGGGGACCCGGTCGATCCCCGGGATGCATGCTAGTTTCGTGGGTTGACTTAGGCGTACGGAGTTCATTCCCAGTCTAAGCATACGGAGTTAATTCCAAGTCTAAGATTGGATCGGAATGAGGGTTGCTCCAGCACATGCTGGGCTTGGGCATGTACTGGCGCCGCATTTTTCTTCACTGGGGCACCATCATCGGAGCGTCACCGGAGAACCTGACCGGCGGCATTGGTGTTCCGACGATCGGGGGGGTGTGCACACATGATGTGTGATGGGTGCTGGTACTTGGCCCTTATCTTGGCCCCCTATCCCTCATCAAACCTCAAGAACTCACACCCCCTTAAAGAGCATTTGAGATTTTACAGGTTTGCTGCCAGTAGCAATTAAAGTGTCTGAAATGGGGACACTTTTTCAAATGGTCACAAAATCTTGTACACATCGAGCTTTTAGCTGAATTTTTTTGAGCATGCCAAAAAAAATACAAGGATCACGTCTACCAAGTTTGGGGCCAAAACTCCTTCCGAAAAAATTTTAAAAAATCTGGAACCGCAAAAAGTTTCAAAAATTATGAAAAATAGAAAACGAGTCGTCTTGCCATGAAACTTCACGTGAAGGCTTAAGGGACCATTGTATGAATTTACAAGACATAAAAATGGCATTGGCACACAGAAATATGAAGATGTCCCTAAACCCACCTACCACCCTATCGATCCACGGCTTGCGCATCCCGTCTTTCTGGCCGGCATAGTACCCACCCGTCCACCCGCCCGTTCGTTTCGTCGGTTGGCTTCGGCATACGGAGTTCATTCCCAGTCTAAGATCAGACCAAACCGAGGGTTGCAACAGCAGGATCGGCAACACGTAGAGGGGGACTCAGTCTATCCCTAGCTTGCGCATCTCGCCCCTCTGGCCGACTGAGCACCCGTACGCTCGTTTCGTGGGTTAACTTAGGCATAGGCGTTCATTCCCTGTCTAAGCATACGGAGTTCATTCCCAATCTAAGATCGGACCGGATCGAGGGTTGCGACAGCAATGCTGGGCTTGGACATGTGCTGGTGCCACATTTTTCTTCGCCGAAGCATCGCCGGAGAACCTGACCGGCGGCATTGGGGTTTCGGCGATCGGGGGGGCCGGGGGGTGTGCGCACATGATGTACAATGGGTGCTGGTACTTGGCCCTTATATTGGTCCCCTATCCCTCATCAAACCTCAAGAACTCACACCCCCTTAAAGAGCATTTGGCATTTTACAGGTTTGCTACCAGTAGCCATTAAAGTGTCTGTAATGGGGACACTTTTTCCAAATGGTCACAAAATCTTGTACACTTCGAGTTTTTAGTTGAATTTTTTTGTGCATGCCAACAAAAATACAAGGATCACGTCTACCATGTTTGGGGCCAAAAATTATTCCAAAAAATTTTTTAAAAACTCCGAACCTTAAAAAGATTCAAAAATCATGAAAAATAGAAAACGAGTCGTCTTGCCAGGAAACTTCACGTAAAGGCTTAAGGGACCATTGTATGAATTTACAAGCCATAAAATGGGCATTGGCATGCTGAAATATGAAGATGTGCCTAAACCCACCTACCACCCTATCGATCCACGGCTTGCACATCCCGTCTCTCTAGCCGGCATAGCGCCCGCCCGCCCTCCTACTCATTTCGTCGGTTGGCTTAGGCATACGGAGTTCATTCCCAGTCAAGATCGGACCAGATCGAGGGTTACGGCAGCACATGCTAGGCTCGGGCTTGTGCTGGTGCAACATTTTTCTTGGCCGGGGCACCATCGCGGGAGAATCATTGGGGAACCTGACCGGCGGCATTGGAGTTTCGGCGATCGGGGGGCCAGGGGGTGTGCGCACATGATGTACGATGGGTGCTGGTACTTGGCCCTTATATTGGCCCGCTATCCCTCATCAAACCTTAAGAACTCACACCCCCTTAAAGAGCATTTAAGATTTTACAGGTTTGCTTCCAGTAGCCACTAAAGTGTCTGAAATGGGGACACTTTTTTCAAATGGTCACAAAATCTTGTACACTTCAGGTTTTTAGCTGAATTTTTTTGTGCATGCCAACAAAAATACAAGGATCATGTGTATCAAGTTTGGGGCAAAACCCTTCCAAAAAATTTTTCAAAAATCTCGAACCGTAAAAAGTTTCAAAAATCATGGAAAATAGAAAACGAGTCGTCTTGCCATGAAACTTTACATGAAGGCTTAAGGGACCATTGTACGAATTTACAAGCCATAAAAATGGCATTGGCATGCAGAAATGTGAAGATGTGCCTAAACGCACCTACCACCCTATCGATCCACGGCTTGCGCATCCCGTCTTTCTGGCCGGCATAGTACCCACCCGTCCACCCGCCCGTTCGTTTCGTCGGTTGGCTTCAGCATACGGAGTTCATTCCCAGTCTAAGATCAGACCAAACCGAGGGTTGCAACAACAGGATCGGCAACACGTAGAGGGGGACTCAGTCTATCCCTAGCTTGCGCATCTCGCCCCTCTGGCCGACTGAGCACCCGTACGCTCGTTTCGTGGGTTAACTTAGGCATAGGCGTTCATTCCCTGTCTAAGCATACGGAGTTCATTCCCAATCTAAGATCGGACCGGATCGAGGGTTGCGACAGCAATGCTGGGCTTGGACATGTGCTGGTGCCACATTTTTCTTCGCCGAAGCATCGCCGGAAAACCTGACCGGCGGCATTGGGGTTCCGGTGATCGGGGGGGCCGGGGGGTGTGCGCACATGATGTACAATGGGTGCTGGTACTTGGCCCTTATATTGGTCCCCTATCCCTCATCAAACCTCAAGAACTCACACCCCCTTAAAGAGCATTTGAGATTTTACAGGTTTGCTGCCAGTAGCAATTAAAGTGTCTGAAATGGGGACACTTTTTCAAATGGTCACAAAATCTTGTACACATCGAGCTTTTAGCTGAATTTTTTTGTGCATGCCAAAAAAAATACAAGGATCACGTCTACCAAGTTTGGGGCCAAAACTCCTTCCGAAAAAATTTTAAAAAATCTGGAACCGCAAAAAGTTTCAAAAATTATGAAAAATAGAAAACGAGTCGTCTTGCCATGAAACTTCACGTGAAGGCTTAAGGGACCATTGTATGAATTTACAAGACATAAAAATGGCATTGGCACACAGAAATATGAAGATGTCCCTAAACCCACCTACCACCCTATCGATCCACGGCTTGCGCATCCCGTCTTTCTGGCCAGCGTAGTGCCCGCCCGCCCGCCCGCTCGTTTCATCGGTTGGCTTAGGCATACGTAGTTCATTCCCAGTCTAAGATCAGACCAGGCAGCACGTAGAGGGGGACCCAACCGATCCTCGGCTTGTGCATCCCGCCCCTCTGGCCGGCTGAGCGCCCGCACGCTCGTTTTGTGGGTTGACTTAGGCATACAGAGTTCATTCCCAGTCTAAGCATAGGGAGTTAATTCCCAGTCTAAGATCGGTCCAGACCGAGGGTTATGGTAGCACATGCTGGGCTCGGGCATGTGCTGGTGCCATATTTTTCTTCGCTGGGGCACCATCATCGGAGCATCGTCGGAGAACCTGACCGGCGACATTTGGGTTCCGGTGATCGGGGGGGCCGGGGGGTATGCACACATGATGTACGATGGGTGCTAGTACTTGGCCCTTATATTGACCCCTATCCCTCATCAAACCTCAAGAACTCACACCCCCTTAAAGAGCATTTGAGATTTTACAGGTTTGCTACCAGTAGCCATTAAAGTGTCTGAAATGGGGACACTTTTTTTAAATGCTCACAAAATCTTGTACACTTCGAGTTTTTAGCTGAATTTTTTTGTGCATGACAAAAATAATACAAGGATCACGCCTACCAAGTTTGGGGCCAAAACTCCTTCCGAAGAAATTTTAAAAAATCCCAAACAGCAAAAAGTTTTAAAAATCGTGAAAAATAGAAAACGAGTCGTCTTGCCATGAAGCTTCACGTGAAGGCTTAAGGGACCATTGTATGAATTTACAAGCCATAAAAATGGCATTGGCATGCAAAAATATGAAGATGTGCCTAAACCCACCTACCACCCTATCGATCCATGGCTTGCGCATCCCGTCTCTCTGACCGGAGTATTGGCTGGCCGCCCGCCCGCCCGCTCGTTTCGTCGGTTGGCTTATTCATACAGAGTTCATTCCCAGTCTAAGATCAAACTTGATCGAGGGTTACGGCAGCAGATGCTGGGCTCGGGCATGTGTTGGTGCCATTTTTTTCTTCGTCAGGGCACCATCACCGAAGCATCGTCGGAGAACCTGACCGACGGCATTAGGGTTTCGACGATCGGGGGGGCCGGGGGGTGTGCGCACATGATGCGCGATGGGTGCTGGTACTTGGCCCTTATATTGGCCCCCTATCCCTCATCAAACCTCAAGAACTCACACCCCCTTAAAGAGCACTTGAGATTTTACAGTTTGCTGCCAGTAGCCATTAAAGTGTTTGAAATGGGGACACTTTTTTCAAATGGTCACAAAATCTTGTACACTTCGAGTTTTTCGCTGAATATTTTGTGCATGCCAACAAAAATACAAGGATCACATCTACCAGTTTGGGGCCAAATTCCTTATGAAAAATTTTAAAAAATCCCGAACCGCAAAAGGTTTCAGAAATCGTGAAAAATAGAAAACGAGTCGTCTGCATGAAACTTCATGTGAAAGCTTAAGGGACCATTGTCCTGAATTTACAAGCCATAAAAATGCCATTGGCACACAAAATATGAGATGTGTCTAAAACCACCAACCACCCTATCGTCCACGGCTTGCGCATTCCTGTCTCTCTACCGACGTAGTTGCCTGCCCGCTGTCCCACGCCGTTCGTTTCGTCGGTTGCTAGGCATGCGGAGCTCAATTCCCAGTCTAAGATCAGCCAAACTGAGGTGTGCACAAGATCGGCACATCGCAGAAGGGGACTCGACCAATCCTCGGCTTGCTCATCCCGCCTCTGGCCCGATAAGCGCCCGTACGCATCGTTTCATGGGTTGGACCCATGGCATACGGAGTTCATTCCCAGTCTAAGCATACGGAGTTCATTCCCAGTCTAAGATCGGACCAGACTGAGGGTTACGAGAGTGCATGCTGGGCCGGGCATCTGCTGCTGCCTCGCATTTTTCTTCACCGGGGCACATCACCGGAGCTTCGCTGGAGAAACCTGACCGGCGGCATTAGGGTTCCGACGATTGAGGGGCGCGGGGGGTATGCGCACAATGACGTGCGATGGGTGCTGGTACTTGGCCCTTATATTGGCCCCTATCCCTCATCAAACCTCGAGAACTCACACCCCCTTAAAGAGCATTTGAGATTTTACAGGTTTGCTGCCAGTAGCCATTAAAGTGTCTAAAATGGGGACTCTTTTTCAAACGATCACAAAATCTTGTACACTTCAAGTTTTTAGCTGAATTTTTTTGTGCATGCCAACAAAAATACAAGGATCACGTCTAATAAGTTCAGTTCCAAAACTCCTTCCGAAAAAATTTTAAAAAATCCTAAACTGTAAAAAGTTTCAAAAATCGTGAAAAATAGAAAACGAGTCGTCTTGCCATGAAACTTCACGAGAAGGCTTAAGGGACCATTGTATGAATTTACAAGCCATAAAAATGGCATTGGCATGCAGAAATATGAAGATGTGCCTAAACCCACCTACCACCCTATCGATCCACGGCTTGCGCAACCTGCCTCTCTGGCCGACGCAGTGCCCGCTTGCCCGCCCACTCGTTTCGTCGGTTGGCTTAGGCCTACGGAGTTCATTCCCAATCTAAGATCAGATCGAACCAAGGGTTGCGGCAGTAGGATTGACAGCACGCAGAGGGGGACCCGGACGATCCCCGGCTTGCACATCTCGCCCCTCTGGTCGGCTGAGCGCCCGTATGCTCGTTTCGTGGGTTGACTTAGGCATACGGAGTTCATTCCCAGTCTAAGCATACATAGTTCATTCCCAGTCTAAGCATACAGAGTTCATTCCCAGTGCATGCCAACAAACATACAAGGATCACGTCTACCATGTTAGGGGCCAAAACTCCTTCCAAAAAAATTTTAAAAAAATCTCGAACCGTAAAAAGTTTCGAAAATCGTGAAAAATAAAAAAGGAGTCGTCTTGCCATGAAACTTCACGTCAAGGCTTAAGGGACCATTTTATGAATTTACAAGCCATAAAAATGGCATTGGCACGTAGAAATATGAAGATGTGCCTAAACCCACCTACCACCCTATCGATCCACGGCTTGAACAGCCTGTCTCTCTGGCTGGCGTAGTGCCCGCCCGCCTATCCGCTCGTTTCGTCAGTTGGATTAGGCATACGGAGTTCATTCCCAGTCTAAGATTGGATCAGACCGAGGGTTGCGGTAGGAGGATTGGCAGCACGCAGAGAGGGACCCGATCGATCCCTAGCTTGCGTATCTCGCCCTTCTGGCCGGCTGAGCCCCCGCACGCTCATTTTGTAAGTTGACTTAGGCATACAGAGTTCATTCCCAGTCTAAGCATACGGAGTTCATTCCCAGTCTAAGATCAGACCAGACCGAAGGTTGCAACGGCACATGCTGGGCTCGGGCATGTGCTGGTGCCACATTTTTCTTCGTCAGGGCACCATCGCCAGAGCATCACTTGAGAACCTGATCGGCGGCATTTAGGTTTTGGCGATCGGTGGGGCCGGGGTGTGTGTGCAAATGATGTGCGATGGGTGCTGGTACTTGGCCCTTATATTGGCCCCCTATCCCTCATCAAACCTCAAGAACTCATACCCCCTTGAGGGATAACTACATCAGGAACTAGGCAGAGCCCAGCAGCATCAACTGACCCATAAAAGCTAAATCCTTCCACATCCCTTAGCCTTTGCTCTAGCATGCTAATCTTAGAACTTTCCTTAGCTTCCACCCTCATCTTTTCCTTCTCTTTCTGTTTTAAATCATCTAGATCATGAATTCGTTCTGCTGCCTTTTCAATGAAGACAGGATTTATATAGCTATTATACTGGCTTGGGTTAAAAGCTGATGGCATTCCAGGATATGTTGGATATACGAAGTGTTGTGGCGGGACCTCTTGAGCAGACTGGGCTTGAGGTGGGCCAAAACTTGAAGGGTACAAAGGGTCAGCCACTTCTTGCTGGCTTGTACTTTCTTTAACTCTTTTTCCTTTATTCATGTTATTAAGAGCTTCCAGAATCTTCCTTAGCTCACTTTCACTCCTCTCCTAGGCTTTTTCTATCTTTTCAAATCTTTGGGAATTTTTCTACTCTATTTGCCTTGCTCTGAATCTTGTGTTGAATCGATGGGCAAGGTTTTCGCTAGATGGAGCTATCCTGGAACCTTGAATACCATATCTCAGAATTAGTAAATTTGCATGATCATCACATGGTTACTTTGTTAAGTGTAATGAATGAGAATGCAATGAATGAAAAATGCATGTACGCAAAAAACATTTGGCTTAAAATGGTATTCAACTAAAAAATTTCATTTATTCCAAAAAACTTTGATCTACATTGAGTTTATCATCCTAGAATTATAACCATAAAATTGTTTGATCTATTCATACTGGGCCTTGGCTTCTTCTATGAAGTTCAAGAGACGCTGTCCATGTTCTCTTACTGGGGCCACCATTTGTCTTAATGCCTCTGCCTCTTCCACCATCTCTCTTGCCTTACACACCCCTTTATGAATTTGGGTTGTTAAGTGCTCAATGTATTTTTGCCTTCCTAGGTTCTCTCTTTTACCATACCAGACTTGGTATGATAATTCTCTATGTTCTCTAACCAATGCAGTGATGTGGTCTCCTTGTTCATCCAACCTTTGACTTAACCTGCTAAAATAACTATTTAGCATGTTAATTTCTGCCTGTGCTTCCGTACTTTCTTCTTCCAATTCGGCATACTCTTGCTTCAGTCTTGTATTTTCCTCAGTCAGCTCGGTAATGGTTATCTCTTTGGCTCTTTCTCTCACACATAGCCTCTTATGCTCCTGGTGTAACCTTGCTAGATCTTCAGTAGCTATATCTCGTTCTCTAGCAATCTTGTGAACTTTAACTTCATAATTTTTGGCTCTACCTTTCCACTGGGCTTTTTCTTCTTGAAGTTCTTGAATCTCTTTCTTTAACTTGATCTTTTCAAACTCAAATTCTTTTGTTGCCAGCTCTAACTCTGATGGTGTCTCTTTAAGTTTTTCTTCTGTTGGTGGTTGAGAGATTTCATAAGTGAATACCATTTCTTGTCTTCTCTTTGTTCTCCAAACCAAGTAACCTGGGGTGACTTTTTTAGTGAATGGTCCAGGACTCATTCTTTGGGGATTTTTCCATGCTTTGATCATCTCATTCATCCTCTGAAATGCTTTAGGCTCACTGTAAGAGAAATCTAACTGATGAAGCCCATAAGTCATAGGAATGAACTGTTCTCCCCCCATTTGCCTTCTCACTAGGAGTGGTGCATAATTCGTCACTCCCCATAAACCCAGAAGCGGAACCACTGTACTATCCCCACATTGGTATAACATAGGCTCACGATTCATCCATGGGGCCAACCATCTCACCCTGGCACTTTCTAATTTTTGTAAGAAAGTTATCCATTCTTGTTTAGGCTTCCGCTTTGACCATCCACTTTCACAGAATTCCTTGATTGGAAAATGATTACAAATGTAAATCTTCGAGAAAGTGCCATTTTCTTGTTCAAAATGACTTTTCATCCACACGTCCAATAACTGTATGCATCCTATGAAGTGCCCTCCATTTCGACGACGATAACTCAAAGATCTGATAGTCTCTGCTAATATTACCGTTGAAGGATTACAGCCATTGATCACACTTTCAAAGAAATCGACCACCGCTATCTCAATATGTCCCAAAACCTTTGGAAAGATTACTAGTCCGTATATAGCCAAGGCAAATATGTCTAACCCCCGTTCTTCATTGACGTGTTGCATCAGAAACTCATGAAAGAACTTCCAAGATAGGCAAACCTATTCCTGTTTCTTCTTTGTATGAGAATCCACAACTTCTTTGTCTATCCCCATGAGTTGAGCCAGACTTTTACGAAATCCTGACTTATGTTTTTTGACATATATCTTGTCAGGAGTCTTTAGATGCAAACCCAATAAGACCGAATATTCTTCTATGGTGAGAGTCATATCAACTTCGTTAAAGTTGAAACACCTGTATGCAGGATCCCAGAATTGTGTTGCAGCTCTAATTAGTTGATCATCAACAACCACTGCTAGAAGGTGTGCTATATGCCCATGTTTCTGACAAAACTGCTCTTGTTTTAACGGACTCATCTTCTTCCAGATATCCACCAAATCTTCTAAATTGTTCTGTTTGAGAAGGATAGATGTTTCTTGAGACAGAGTAGACTCATACCCAATTGGCAAGCAATCTCCCATCTTCAGTTGAGTCTTTTTTGATTAGGCCTTTACTTCATTGGGTGTCCCACAAGGTGCTAATACTAATGAAGAACAGACTAAGCGTTCATTGGTGTCCATGAAAAAATTTGTTGAAGACTGTTTTTTAGGCAAATGTTCTCTATGCAACTTTATGATATGCGCATGAACCAATGCGAAAGGAAAAAAAGGTTAGTATACCCAGAAAAAGAATAAATAACTAAATAAATTTAAACATCACACAAAGTAAAAGGGATGAATCCTATGCTTTTGGTTAATTCTATCAGGGAAGAGTGATGGCTCTATCTATAGGTTAGGCACTCTTAAAGTTCACTATATGCAGTTTTAGGGTCAAAGTCTAAAGGTCCTCAAATTGTTCCTTACATCCTTGTCCATCACAGACTAGTAAGGCACTCTAATCCTCGCCCATTACAGGCTACAAGCGAAAAAGGTTCAATTTGAGTGAGAGTATTTC